>VXBU01003604.1:104444-288753 GCA_013400315.1 Bombycilla garrulus
TTTTTAATATTTATGTGGAGATACATATCCATGTCTGGAAATAACTGGACAAAGATTTATAACCACCCTTAAGTTTTATCCTTCCTCTGATGTGAATTCATGTGTAAATCTAGGACCTTAGATACTATACAAAAATGTCATGTGTATCCCCAAAAGCAAACACTTAAGAGTTTTGGGAGTTTATTAGTTTTTGTAAGATTTCTGTCTGCTTCTTTTCTGAAATAGATGATCTGTCATTGCATTGTATATAAGACATTGCCTTTTAATCCAACACATAAGAGTTATTCACATATTGTTTCATCCACATAGCTCAGTCAATGATTGCATGTGGTACACTGAGAATATAAATTATATATCCTTTGCTAAAATAGATTATTTATAAATATTTTATAAATATTTTATATAGTGAGTTTTCCTTTAAAAAGAGATGCTGGGTGAAAGAACAGTTGGCAATAACTGACCTTCAAGACATGAAGAGAGCAAATCTTACCTCCAGCTCACATAATGTTCTATTTCAAAATAAAATGCTTTAACAGGGTTTTAGATAATTGGAAGGTGAACTCAGTGTAAGTCCATTCGTGATTTACAGTCCAAATCAGCACTTTTGTACTTCTTCTTCAGTGACATTTTGATATTGCTTGTGTAATTTTTGTCACTACTTACAGAAGTTACACAAGTCTTTTTAGTAAATGAAAAAACATGCCAGCAACAAACCAAGAATGGACTTAAACAAAAGATTTCATAAGTTAAAGTAAACTGTTCTGGTAAGTAGATTGGACAGATTGGATGACATTTTCTTATCTGCAAGGATAGAGAATCATTAGCAAAGCTCTGCAAAGCAATGGGATTTGGGTGCATTACCAGACAAGGTATTATCCTGAAAACTAGAGATATTATTAAAGTATAATAACTTTTTAATGTCTTCAACTTCTGTCTTACATTTAAGTATCAAAAATATACTTAGCTTCATTTACCCTCCTTTGTCTTGTACCACCCTTTTCTCTTTCACTTTTCAGTATCTTTTTTCTTAGATGTGTACCCATCACACTTTTGCACTTTTCTTGCTGTTTTAAGGAAATACAGGTGCTGAGGAAACAGCCTCACCTAACCTGAGTAACAAAATTCATAGAAAAACATAAGATTTAAAAATTTTAGTGAAGATTTATTCACACAGATAAAGGTTTAACTCCAGCAGGAGTACATTGGTTTACAAATAAAATTTTGCTGTGAGAATAGCAAGAAAATATTGGTACCTTGTACAAATGTTTGGTGGCTTGCACTTTTGAAATTTATGAGTAGTTTTTTGAATCTAACAAGATGTCCGCATAGGACTGCCATATTAAATACCAAAATATTACTTAGAACAGAAAATTATTTGATTCCTCTTCTGTTCCTGTAATTGTTGCATTAGTATTCTTTATTTCTGTGACTATTTCAGTATGAGATGTGTAATTGCTTCCTGGCAAGCATTCTTACACTAAGAAAATTCCAAGTTCAGTGTGCTGGGAATACTACAGTCTTGAATTCGATTAGTGTGCATTTCCTTATAAGACTGCATTCACCTTTTTCCACATCTTAACTTTCAGTCCTTAATCTGAAGGAATCAGGATTTTTTTGTACCTTCTGATCTGTAAAAAAAATGGCAAATTCTACAAAAGCTTTTTGGGTTTGGTTTTGTTTTCCTTTATAACAGTAAACCCATTAATTCATTAGCAGAATGATAGTTCTGCTCTGATTCAATCCTTATGTTTCAGAAAAGAAAGAAGGCTTGATCTGCCCATTTGCTTGGCTATGTAGGTACATGGAGTTCTGGCTGATCTTCCTCCACCATCTGCTCAAGTGCTTTTGTGTGTCTATGCAGGAAACTTCTTTCTCCCCACCCTATTACTGTAACTACCCTCCTATTCCAAGAAAGCTGCCATTATGTGCTGGTCCACCTCTTCAACTATTATGAACTGATACCACATGGTCTTACACATTTACATTATAGACATAATAATCTGAAATGTGGTTGTCAGAACTCCATTTATAGTTGAAAGATAAAAATAGGGAATTTCTGTCATATCTCATGCTCATCCTTATGTAAAACCTAAAAATAAATCACATGAATTACAATTTAGAAGTTCCTATTTTTTCTCCAGTGAGTGACTAAAAAGAGAGGCAAGGATGACTAATTCAAATACAGCCCTCTGCTTTGTAGATGTTTAAATCAAATAGCTAATATACATATTTTATTTACTAGTGATCTTGTGCTGCTTTTGCTCATTCATATCTGAAGAATTTTAAGACAACTCTTAATGACATATACTACTTTCTTTTTTTTCCTCTTCTTTCTCTCTCTGTTCAGACGGGAGAGGAATAGTTGAACCAACTCTTTCCCAGATACCATCTTCTTTTTAATTTTTTTAAGCTTTCATGATTTAAGTAGGAGTTATTTGCTTCAGTCACTGAGATTATATCAAGAAAGCTTAGAAGGCATTTTACATTATCAGTACAATTTTGAACACATACCTCACTTGCTGATGAAGTAGAACAAAAGATACCACAAGAAACTTTGTTTAACATTTAATCCCCCATTTAATTTACTACGGTGGAAAGGCAATGATCAAATAAGAGACAAAAGCAGGAGGCAACAGTAGATTTACAGATTGCTTCTGGACAAAATGTTCATCTAGACTGGCCTCCTTTAAGCTTTGGATGGTAACACTAGATGAGATTAATGTTTTCTAGAGGTGTGGGGTAGTCGTTGTATTTTATTAGCACCAATTTGTTACCACACTAGTTCTCACCAAAGGATAGTGCCACAAGAAAGAAAGTTGTAATTTAGGAAATTTAATTAGCTGTATTTTTTATCCCTCTTTCCCAAAGAATTCTCCAGAGACTTTAAAGAAAATAATTTAAAGACTATTAATTTTATGATTAAAAAAACTTATTAACTGAGATGTTTTCATATGATGTTAAAGCTTTGAGAAGTGAAATGGGCTCTGAACATCCAGTTTCTCCTCAGAATACATATATAGGCAATGTGCAGTGTACTTAGCTGATCAGAGTGTATCAGCTGGTAAAACATCCTGCCACTTTATACGCAGAAGATACAGGATAGAAATCACATCATGTTAAACTACAATGCAAGAGGGCACTCATGGAAATAGATGACAGTCTTTGCAAAAAATTAATAAAAAGTGTTGCATATGATTCCAAGGACGACCTGTTGACCCATACTCTTTCACCTAGACTGCATTTTATGCAAATTTAGGATTCTGGAAATCTGCATCTATAGAAACATTCTCCAAAATATCATCCATTATCAGAAGCAAGCATATCTCACTTGCAGCTTGCTGCTTCTTAAGCTTCCAGATTGCTTGATTACTGTTGAGAACTTAAGGATGATATTTCTAGACTGTCTAATTATGGTTTCATATGACTGTAGGAATAGGCGATAATAACCCTAAGAAAATCTAGTGCTCGCAGAATCACTTCTATAGAGCTCACATGAATAATATTTCAATAACAACCAAACAAATTGTTCGACATCAGGCACAAAATTATGAGATATGCCAGCTCAGGCTTCAACTCAATTCCTAATATAACTCACTAATCACATAGCTTCAAGAGGTCAATATTTATTAAACGATGCAAAAAAAACTTACTGAGAAAACTTATAATGGTCCAAAAGTAACTGCTGAGAGGAATATGATGGATATCTCACAGCAATGTTAAAATGATGTATGAAAGTGCATAATAAGGAGATTACAACCATTTAATGACCTCCAAAGACTATTGAAGGCAGGACATTCACCTTATGTGAAATGATCTTAAAATCATCAATGCTGTGATGTATATGGCTTTTCTTTAAGACAGAATTTAAGAAAATTAACCCATAACCCTAGAGAATAGGGAGAACTCCTCTGTGGTTGTACTCTGCAATTTGGCAGTTCACTCTTATAAAAAAAAAAGACTAATGGTCAGAAAGATTAAACCCCCAAAATGAAGGATGTTTAATGTAGTTGGTTTTAAACCACAGTATATCACAGCACTCTATCCAGATTATGTGTATTGTACACATATTGACAATATATGATAATGCAATATATTTTGTGTGCTTTGGCTTGGATTGATTTACAAGTGAAGGCAAAAATCTTAGACAAAAGTGCAGAGGAGGGAAAGTAACATGGAAGAAAAAAACATAGTGAACGAAAAGAGGAAGAGAAGAGAGGAAAAAAAATAAAGGAAAGGAAAAAGGGGAAAAGGCAGAGATTATGGAGTACAGAGGAGTAGAAGGCACAAATACATGCACAAATGAGAAAAAAAAAATTAGCAATATCAGTGAAGAGACGGGGGGAGAGAGGGGAAAAGCCATGAGCAAAAAATAAAGCAAATTGAGGAATAAAAGATTGCTGGGATCACAGTCCCACCAACCTGTGAATTTGGAATGGGTACCAGCCAGCTGCTGGGAGAAGTCCAAAGAGTTGCTTGGCTAAATGAGAAGCAGTTGGCATCCTGTTATTTCATATGTGATGAGCATCCAATATGTGACACTTGATCTTATGCCAGGGACATGCTATGGTTTGAAATTTCTACCAGCCAATCAGGATATCCACTGACTATTTTCTTTTATCATATTAACTGCGTGTCATGCACCAAAGAATACTTAATCCAGATGCACATGAATTTACATGGAACAAAACTCAGACTGTTTATAACAGCTGTTTAAAATCAATCAATAAAAAATAAATTCTATTTTGGGCAGAAACTTATTTCTTAGATCAAAGTGCTTCACTCATTCCATATTTTTTATTCTTTAACAAAAAAGTTAGCTCAATTAGGAACTATTTTTATTTAATTACATGTTTATTTGTTAGCTTTCAGATAGTTATGGCTATCAGAGATGGCACCAGAAGTACACTAACTTGTATTTGGCAATCTCTGAATTTATGATGTTGCTGCGCTAATTCATCCAACAATTCTAACACAGAGAGTAAATAAATAAGAAAGGTATAGTTTTAGCTTAATCTTCATTCCTTTACTAGGGATTACATGTGTATGCCTTTGCAATATGTGGTTAAAAACTATGAACTTGTTATATACATTTTAACACTAATATTTGTCCTGAGTCAGATTTAAAATGATGCCTTAAAATCTCTCATTTCTAAAGATTAAAAGGAGATGAGCAAAAGCAGGATGAAATCTATTTAAATTTTCTTACCCTACCTGTCCTTTTCTACATTTATACAAATATGATGGCTTTAAATTGCTTGCCTGTTAATTTTGCTTAAGGAAGATGTCTGCTAATAAATAATTGAGATAGTTCAAGCCAGAAAGATGGCCTATGATTCCCTGGTTAGAGGTTTGTCATAGGGAGTCTAGTTTGTTAATATATCCTTTTCTTCTTAATTTTTAACTTATGTAAGGTTCTGAAAGCACTCACTTTTATGTTGCAGAAATATTGCAGAGACATCCACAAGCATTTATCAGAAGATTTATTGACATGAGGAAAGCTTCTACGTTGATATGCAGTGGAGTCTTCTCATAATACCATTTTTGTCACAGAGTATATCTAATTAGGACATTACCTATAGTAATATTAAATATTAGAAACAATCCAACTGGGATAACACCTAGCCAGCACTGCACTGGCCCATTCAACCAGTCCTCAGAAAGGACTTTCTTTCCAATGTCTGCTTAGGGTTAAGAACTAAATTGTAAAAGTAATGAACTATTCAAGAGAGAAAATATTTTGCAAGGACACAAACCAGTTATTTCAAACCCTTTAAAAGAGGTCATACACTAATGGGTCAAATTTTGCTGCTGAGGAATCTAACAATTTTTGTTGTGTTAATTATAACATCAGCCAATCACCTTTCTTTTTTTTTTTTTATTTTTTTCATCTAACACAGGGCTCCAGGAATATTTACATGTGAGATTTTCATTCAGGTCTCTGAACTCTGCATGAGGTATAATTGGGAATATGTTTATACAGACAATTTGTACCTCTCACAGAAAGGTTTGTCTTCACCTCCACAAGTATTCTGGAAAGTAGATGTCATCACTGGAATCTCTAGGATTTTTTTCTTGTAGATGGATGTAAATATCATGCTGTGAGCTTTTGGCCCATTGGATAAAATTCATAAACCAATAAATGTATTAATATAAAATATAGTGTGAACTATTTTCCTAATGAAATAGTCCCAGTCCTCATTGTATAGTTACATATTCTGAGTAGTTTTTAATCTGTTGTACTGATTTTTAACATCCAAATAAGATTAAAATGGAAACTAAATATATAAGCCAACTTCTATAATTTAATAGTGCTTTTAACACTTTAGTAAGAACAAGCACATTGTTAACTGAGCTTTTTAAAGTACTAAATAAGACTGTAGGGAAGGTGATGACTATATTCAAAAGAACATTGGTAAAAGTTCCTGTGAGCTCATTATTCTACAGAAAATGAAGCAACTGTATTTTAAAAAGCACGGTGCTTTTATTCCCTCAGTGACTTTGATAAACATCCTACACCATGGTGATTGCAAGCATGTGACCACAACAAAAGTCTCATACGACTCCCAGGGGAAGCTCAGCATGAGTAAGCAATTCCTAGCACAGTCCAAAGCCACATTCCAGTAAGAGATTACAGTTTTTGTACAGCCTCATGATTCCTGCCACTCCCCATCCCCCAACAAAAACACCATTGTTGTTATTTCCTCTACATCAGGAGACTTAATGACTATCACACCTAACACTTGAACATTTCTTAGGAATAAGAAATAAGACCATTTTCTATTTTGGTTCTGGGTGATGACAAACATGTGCTAATGGGCCCCAGATAAACTAATTGAGAGCTTCATTGAATCCAGAATGTCACAATGCATTTGGAAACAAAACAAAGTGTTTCCAAGAAAGAATTGCTTTTGCCTATCACAAATAAGCCAATTAACTGAGTGCTTTACAGGGAAACACATAGAAAGTCAGGAGTTTGCTTCCAGTGAATGCACAAGATTTCCCAATTCATGGTTCAAGCCTGAACAAATTAAAATAAATTCAGAGGCTCTTAACAATAGGTGGTTTTCAGAGGACTCTCATGAGACCACCTGCACCCTGTCCATCCCTTACCTCTTAAATAAATTAAAAAAAAAAACAAACACAAAAAAAAACCCAAAAAACCCACAAAACCAGTAAATCCAAATAAACAAACAAACAAATAAAAAAATCAATAATAAAAAAAAGAAAACACAAAATCAAAACAAACAAAAGAAAACCAACAAAAAAACCAAACCAAACAACTAAAATTCTCACATAGTTTTAGTATATACCAACAGCCCAGTTCAGGTCAGCTGTTGGTCTACTTTGATAGCTCTACTGCACAAACTTGAGCTTACTGAAGAAATAGAAGCCTATTCCTCAAACCAAAAGCTTTGTAAGTGTTGCTGGACCAGACTGTCACAGTGCTGCTGCTGGGCTTCTTCCTGTGGTCTGTGCTGGTTCATCTACATTGAGCTGTTTCATTCCATGTGAATAAATATCATTCATCTGGATAGCTGTGTTCTGTAAATGTAGCAAGAGAATGTGAAAACTCCTGAACCATGGTTAAAATACCATACGTTTTTTGACATGAGGCATAATTTACATAATATTTAATGTCACCTCTCATTAACACCATCTCATGCCTCTGATGCAGGGTGTGAACCTGCATAATGCTCATCAATTAGGAACCATTTCTTTTCTATGAAGCTGCTACCAAAGAAGCTTTTTCCACATCATCTACTAGCAGGCCACAAAATAGAGAAGAATTGACTTAGACACTTCCAGCACATCTTTGCCACCCTACGACCACTTATCCTTCTGAGAGAGTAACTTTGCAGATTAATTTCCACAAATATCTCCTTGTATAAGACTTCCTGGTGGCACCTGCAAATTTTAAACTATGGCCTAACTACCAACACTGTTGTTTATTTTGCCTTCAAGGTTTACATGCTCCAGTTTGCAGTGTCAGCTGAGCTTTGAAAGGTATAGCAATGTCTCAAAATCTATTTCAAAGCTTCTTCTGGAGTCCAAATGGGAGGCTGATCTGAAGTTTAACTCATGTTACACAAATTACCAGAAAATTTTGCTTTACAGGGGTCTTCATGAATACATGGGCAAAAACTGATTAAGAACCGTAGTATCATAGAATTTTCAAGGTTAGAAAATACCTTTAAAAGCATCCATTTCAATCATCCACCCAGCACTACCACTGTAACCCCTTAACCACTAAACCATCACACAGTGCCAGATCCAAATAAACACTTTCAGGGATGATGGCTCCACCACCTCATTAGGCAACCTATTCCAGTGCATGACCACCCTAACAGTGAAAACATTTTTTTTTGTTATCCATTCTGAATCTCCCCTGTGTCAGCTCAAAGCCATTTCCTCAAGTCCTCTCACTGCAGGCCCAGTAGAAGAAAAGGGTCCCCACCTCACCACAGCCTCCTTTCAGAGAGCTGTAGAAAGTGATGAGCTCCTCCCTGAGCCTCCTCGAGATTAAACAAACCCAGCTCTCAGCTGCTCCTCTTAAGACATGTTTCTAGACCTTTCATGAGCATTGTTGCCCTTTGCTGGACACAATGAATGTCCATTGTAAAATGAGGAGAGGTCAGCTCCAGTACATTATCTGTTGCCCCATTGGGCTCTCCGTCCCTGCAAGCAGTCAGCGCTTTCTGGATTAAACCAAGTTAGTGCAGTTTCAAGATAATAAAAAATTGTCTGATTCTCTTCTTTTTTGGCTGTACGTGTTGAAATAGATACCATTGTATTCTTGCAATGTTTCTCATGAATCTAGATAATAATATATAGAGATTTTTTTTTTGCTATCTTGCCAACACTTTATGCCTCTTTGGTTTGAGGTTTAGGCAGAGTTTTTTTTTAATTAGTGTTTTGGGGTTTTTTACTTAAGAGACATATTTTTTTTCTTGCTATGAACCACAGTGTGGTAATAACATTCCAAATGGCATTAGGAATCACTCCATCACTGTCCATATATATGCTGACAAAGAAATTATAATTTCTCTTATTTTGTATATTGCAGAGAATGGCTTAGCACAAACGTATGGAATGCCTGACACAATGTGATTCCAGGCTATGCTTTGAGACCTATATGTTATTAAATAATGGCAGTAGGTTAAGTGCTTGGTAGGGATAAAGAGGTGAAGGTGCAGCTAGAGGTGGGAATACAGGCAAATACAGCCAGTTACAATCATGACAGATGTCTTTGGGAAGCTACTGAAGAGCTCTAAATGTGGAGCCAGACACATCAGTTTAATCCAATAACAGATTTTAGGGCTGGTTGATAGAACGCATTGGATAGTTGCCAAGAAGGGCCTGATGGTTACATTGGACTTTTTCAGGCTCAGAAGCAGCTAAGTTTCATTTCTAAATGGGTTGCATTTAACTTCTTATTACAATCCTAGAAGGAAGGCAGGACAGAGAAAGAGGCTGATGAGCATTATCTTCATTTCTAGTCCCAATATTGATGTTCCTGTGCCTTTGTTAGGCACAAGAATTATTTATAAAACACTTATTAATCACACAGGGTGTGATCATTGACTAATTAAATTGACATTAAGTTTCTCTAATTAGACAGTGTTTGGGAAACATTTCAAATATTAAGAGAACTACATTAATGAAAGAACTATTAATCATTTGATCCTGTGGCTCAGCAAATGACCATAATACATATCCCTGGTTATCTGCATTTAAGCACCCAGGTAGTCACATCTACTTTAATAAAACGTAATGATATTCTTTTAATCAGGTACTTACATTGACCTGCTAGCTTTGAAATGTTTTACCTACCTCTGCTAATCACTTGATCTCATCTCATCTCACCCATTTGCTTTGTTCCACTTGCCCTTTGAGATCAGGAGAAGAGGCTCTTGAATAGTTTAAACCATTTCGGGATTTGACAAGAGAAAACTAGACATTAAAAGAAGCTGCTGGCATCAAAAGAGAATCAACACTTTAACCCTTGGTTCTGCAGGACAGAACAATTGTTGAGCATGACAGCCTCATTGTGCTTTAAGTACTGTCACTGTATTCCTTAAGCAAAATTTCTATTCAAAGCAATGGAAATGTCCTTAAAAAGAAAATATTCCTAAGAATATATTTTTGAACCCTTGAGGCTGAGAGTTAGTGACTGATGCATTTTTAGGAACACTTTTATCTTTATTCTAGAAATAGTAGTTTTTTCAGGTGCATTTTTATTTAGCCATATGTGAGAGTAGATGATCTAAAAAATGTAATTAATCTCAGGTGAAAAACTATTTTGATTAAAATATATTGACAGAATTGTGATAGTGTAATGTTAGTATTGAGATGCAGGTGAGTATTTTCACATCTCTAGAGAAACCAAGGTTTGATTTTAATTTTATCAAAACACAGTGACAGCATTGCTGTCTGAAGTAGTATTCATGATTAGCAATAGGAGAACAGCATGGCAAAAATTCTCCCTCTGTGCTTTTTTCAATAGTTTTTACTTCAGCATCTAATCTTTGTAGACCTTTTCATCATCATCCTGAATTAGATTATATATACCTAGAATAAAAATTGTAAAGGCATACAAAAGCAGAATGGTTAGCTGCTTCTTTTTCTGCTTAAAATAATTTATTTTCACACTGATTATGAACAGTATGAGAACTGTTATTTGGAAAAGGAGTAATTCTGAAAGAAAAGTAGATAATTACCTATAGGAAAAAGTGATAGGAGTTAATCCAGTAGGGAAATGAAGAAAAGGCTGCCATAGCTTCACATTCACAGGTGCAACCAGCAGGGAGGCTGAGCCTGAGTCCCCAGTAGTCACACTTAAGTCACACTAAGTTTACACACACACACATATATATATGTGTGTGTGTATGTATGTATACACACAGCTGGTCATGTAGACCATAGCATGGAGAAAGAATGCACTCACACAAACAGCATCCATATCCTTTCCCTGTTCCCATTTCTGACTAATGAGAACAAAGGTCAATTAGCAAAACACATACTCTGTGTGGGTGCCTCCAGCAGCTGGGCTCAGACCCTGCAGCAGATACCCTGGATCAGAGGTCCATCACAGTGTCCATCACTGCACCTGGACATATGAGCTTGCAAGGCCACAGCCCTTGTCCAGCTGCTGATATATAAACAAATATAAACAGGCCTCTCCATAGATGATTCCCACTTCTGGTCTTAGCCAAACTCCAGATCTCATGGTCTCTACAGCAGTTGGCCTGGACCTCCAGGTCTCCCTAGTTTTCAGACAGGTACTCTCCAAGATCTGACCCAGCCTTTTGACTACTCCAAAACTTGACTCTTAAATCTCTTATCCTGCTCACTTGCTAGACCAGCTAGATGTTTGCTGGTAATTGCACATGCTGACATACACACCCACACTGCAGTTTCTCTAGGTGATGGCACCATAGATGTACGGGTCTCTAGACTTGCTGCCCTACCCAGTGGCTGGTATTTATAGACCTCCATGCACAGACGTGAGCACAGAATGGAGTCTCCTCTAAGTAGTTAAACAAGACTTTAAAGGTCAGGCAGAGGATATGGCCACACAAACACAGTGACCAGTTGTGACTGGCCCTGGTAAGTCCCGAGGGCTAATTCTAGCAAGCTTTCGGCTTAGGAGGGTCACCACAAGGAGGGGGACAAAATGACACTCAAAACTTTCTGCTGAACTCTGTTTAATCCAAGTTCATTCCTAGGCAGAGCGTGGGGGAAGGGAAGGGACCAGTTTGCTCGCCCAGAGCAGAAAGAAGAGAGAGTGAGCCACGTGTCCCAGGAGGTTTTATCCCCCAGGGAGCAGGGGGACACTGGGAAGAGACCACTGGCCAATGGGACAGAGGGGAGAAGCTACATCCCAGCGGTAGGGGGGAACGGGATCCACCACCACAGGTAGTGCGGGGAGAGAATACAGCTACTTAGTGCAACCATTATATAAATTCAGTGCAACCAAAGAACCCAGTGTAAACATCAAGTATAGTTCACCACAACAACCAGTCCCTCTGCTAATAGTCAACTGGCTTCTTTTACCCTGACCCTATTTTCCCATGCGTGCTCCCCTCCAAACTGCATTGATTCCTTCCTTTGGCTCTTTTCCCCAAATATGCCACGTCTTGCCCAAAATGCTCTTCCACAGCATCCCATAATGAGGCTCATAACCCTATAGTAGTAGCCCCTATTCTAATCTCCAGTCTCAAAGATTTTCCTTGGGAAAAACCTCTTCTTCAGCCTTCCTTCAGGAAAAGCCTCTCTGTTTGTCTTGAATTGACAAGTGTCATATCTCCCTGGGCCATGGGGCTGTTCATCCTTCCAGGGTAGCCCTGGCAGGAGCCAGGTCAGAGGTTCCTGAGAAGCTTCTGGTGTTCCCCAGCTGCCATTGTTCTTGTGGGCTCCTTTGTGTTCGTGTTCACTCAAAACAACCTAACAGAAAGATTTCTCGTTAGGTAAGAGCTAATTCTCTACACTCCTGGAAGGAAGAGGAAGGAAGATGGATTCGTTTTCACAACTTTATTTATTAAGTAGTTTGTCTAGTTCTTAGGTCAAAGTAATGGACCTGCTTCAGCTTCTTTCGTACTCATGTTCTAGTGCGTGGAGAGGCAAGGAAGGCGTAGATCAGACATTTCACAGTTTGGGTAGCCAAGGTTCCATTTTATACAGCTCTCTGCACTTCCATAAGCTGCTTATGTAGTGTTTGCCAGATCAATAATCTTTCTTGCCTCTATCTTGTTTTCTCCTTCTTTTTATGAAAAATGGAAATATTAAACTTATATAACAGCATGAATTGACGACAACAGTCACAAATTAAAACCATGACACCAGTATTAGGATAATATATTCATTGTTATTTGTGTCACTGTTTAGCAGTGGCATAACTGGTGTATGTATACCCAGTGAAGGAAAGTCTCCACCCTAGAGACTTTATCACATTAGATAGAGGAATGAGTCAGGTAGGAAAACACACGCATAGTCTTGCTTACCAAGTCAATGGCAGAAGTGAGACAACATGTTTTAAAAAGATGCGCTGAGCCTCAGGAAGTTTAACTGATCTCCATGAAGATATTGAAATGCCTTTTAAAAGGAGAAAGAGGATCTTAATATCTTCAGAGAATACATATATGTTAGATAAGAACATGTCTTAAAATTTATTGAAGGTGTGTGTTTTGTTTTTCAATATTACTTTTAATGGTACCAGCTGTATTTGGTTAACCAAAGTCTGATGCATTACTATTTCACTAAAGTGCTGTTAAACCTTTGAAATAATACTGTGAGTTTTATGACAGAAATTTGCATTTTAGTTTATTTTTTATTAAATGTTTGCTATTTTAATTTCTATATATTTAATTCTTGTACATAATGCCGATAGCTGAGCATGGTTTAATAATGAATACAAGACAATCAATATATATTTAATTTTGTAGACTTTATAGTTAGATAATTTATAATTATATTATAATATATATATTATTATATTAGATTGTAAATTATATAATTATAAATATATATTATCTACATAATAGATATTTACAATTATATAATTTATAGATAGATTTATTGAAATTTAAACTCTTGTTTGTTTGGCTTGCAGTGACAGATTTTTCCATCACATTCATTCTAATACTTCTTTTATGTGTCTGTCACTTTTGCACTTTTCAACTCAAAAAACACAGTTCTTATAATTCCTTTATTTTTCTACTCTTCCCTTTCTAAGCTTCCTTTTGGTCCCTAGTCACTCTTCAATTTCTTGTGCATCACGGCCTTCTCCCTCTTCTTAATGCTTATCAAAATGCACCTTCCAAAAAGCATTTGAGAAATTATTGTTCTTTAATTCCTTAAATCTTACGCTCATATTTACGCATGATTATTTTCTGCATTACTAGATTTCACTGCCCTGTCTTATTAACATTTTTAATTCACATCTCTCTTCAAGAGACTAGCAAAGGGTTGTATTTTATTTTGCTTTATAATTAGTAACTGTGACATAAAAAACACAGTGGATGAAAAACTGGCATGATTAGAAAGTTTTTCTATTGATTTAATTCATGCACCCTGCCAAAAATAAATAAATAATGTCATATTCCGAGCTCTGACTACATAAATAAGGTGATTTGGAGTTACAGCTGGTACAGATCAATGTGAAATCAGTGTCAGGCCTGGTGCATCATTAGTTTGGTTTCAGCTTTGTTGTAGCTGAGGGTAAAACTTTAGATCTAATTTCACTGCTATACAATGTAGAAGAGCCTTCCTTCAAGCAACCCTATAAAATTAAACATTATGTTTTCATAATATAATGCTATTTATAGATGGAATTTTAATTTAGATGTTGTCATACAAAGCAAAACTGCTATCATTAGAGAGAAGGTTCTTCAGCATCTGTAATAGTTTCTTAGAAGGAGACATGTGTTAGGCTCTAAGTTTGCATCAGGTTTTCTTCAAGTTGGAGGATCATCCCGAACCTTTCAGTTGCTGTGCTGCATTAGGTTTGCCAAACAGCCAAACCCCCACCCAGCTGGTCATCCACCCCTCTCCTCAGAGGGGCAGGGATAGGATGTGGGATGTCAATGATACTGGGTCAAGACAAAGACAAAGACAGAACCTACCGATTATCATGACAAGCAAAACAGACTCAGGTTATGGAAAGTTAGCAAAACTTACTGAAATAGATTTTGGGAGCAAGAGGCAAAGACAAATGTTAAAATAACACCCTTCTCCCCATTCACTCTTTTCCCCCTGACTCCTCTACACCTCCTGAGCACCATAGAGGGTGGGAATGGACACTTGGTCACCCCGTAAATCATCCTCTCTCTGCTCCTTCCCTGTCTTTTCACCTGCACTAAGGGGGCCCCTAGTTGGGCCCTTTCCCCCTGCATGGGCTCTTCCAGTAGCTGGAGTTCTCCAAGTTAACCCTGCTCTAATGCAGGCTTTCCTTGGGCCTCAATTCCTGCAGGAAATGCCCTCTGCTCTGCAGGGGCTGCAGGGGAATCTGCTTTTGCATTTGACACACCCTATCCCTCTCCCTCCTGTCTTACCTTGCTGTCAGCAGGGCCATTTCTGACATTCTTTTCCTTCTTCCTCTGCCTTTGTGGCATCTCACAGCCAGCAGTGCCCTGCAGTGGGTGAGCTAGGGCTGGCTGGGATAGGACACATCCAGCCCACGGCCCTCCTCAGGGAGCCCCCACCCATTGCACTCTGCTGGCTTGCAAATTAATCATTCCCTTTTCCCTATCACCAAAGTTTAAATTTTTATAGTCAGAAATTTCATAGTATTTAAATTTGCATAAGGAATGTGTAAAATTATGGGTGTGTTTTCCATACCAAGTTTTCAGAATTATTCATTAACTTCTTAAGAACTTTTCATCACGCAGTTGTTTTCAGTCCTCAGGAAAGTTGCTTGGTTTTTTTAACAGTGATGACATTGAACCTTCATGAGGAGAGTAGTACCTGACCCAGGTTATCTTTCAGATAATTATAAAAAGAAGATAAACTGCCTCACTAAATCTCAGCAGAAATGTAGGCATTGTGTAAGCTATTGCTAGAAAGAAAACTATTTATCTCACTAAGTGTTTGGGAAACTACCCAGCCCTATACTGCAGGAGCTAAATATAAACAACAATTAAATTTGACTGATTATATAGAATATTCCAAGAGGTGCAATGCATGAGACCTCAAGCTGCCTCCCAGTACTTGTGTCACTATACTTATCGTAACAAAATTTTCCTTCATCTACGCCTTTTTAAAAAGATTCTGAAATTACTGGAGCTGACTAATAAAGTTTAGGGTCACATTGTCAAAATGACTTACAAAATAGCATTTTAAATCCCAGCATCAAGAAATTCTGGGTCAGAAAGTACAAACTTTGCTCAAAATGCAAAAAACTGCAGAATAGTCTTGGGACCTTCTTTTAAAATGGAGTCTTCCTACAGTCAAAGCTCCATGAATGCCTTTTGTCTGTGGATGTTTTCTTTCCTAATTTTTCAAAATAATTATATTTTTAATATGCATCTTGAAAAGTTTTGCCATGCCACATTATTGAAAAAAAAAATAATAAACTCCTCAGTACATGAGAATACATCTCCTGGTGACAATGATTTAACAAGGGGTTTCCTGTAAAAGATTTTGGATGCCAGTAGGTAAATTGGATTTTGTATAGTAATGGAAGTAAAAAATAAGGTGAGTATATGGGAGCAGTCTGAAAATGGCAGGAAGCCTAAAAAAGTATAAATCCAAAACTGAAAAGGTCTCTTTGGTGCATCTGCCCAAGAGCTTTCATTTGTTTTCGTTTAGAAGAACTTGGAATATAAGGAAAGAAATCAATACTGTTAAGGAAAAACATTACCACAACATTAACTTACCTCTAGTGTTTCTGACCAGTGACATGAAACTCTGATAATGCCTGAAGTTTGAAAATAGTGAAGCTTTTCATCAGAAAAGTTTAAATGCTTCATCACAGAGCTTAAATGCTACATTTAATTTTCCATCAAGTTACGCCTTCAGGTACCAGTTTCACTTCATTTATTATTTGTTGCAGTTTACCACATCCAACAAATAGATTTGCTTTGTCTACACCTCCACTTTGTCACTGTTCATTCTGAAAGGAAACCAGGCGCTCTAACAGCTTGAGACATACTCCTATTTGGGCTACCATAGCAACTAGTATTAAAGTATAGGTCACATGGCTTAGTTTCCTAAGGCTAATTAATTTCACTAATTATGGCCTCATACCAGCTGCAGAATGTGTTGGTGACCTAGTGAAATCAGCTGTAACGATTGTTTTCCATACTGTGGTGGTACGACCTCACCATGTGGAAATATTAATGTCATTATGAGAATTGCATACAGTATGTACAGAAAACAAATACTACTGAGTGATTAAAGACTGGACTGTGGGACCTTGAAAATTTTTAATGTAGATGTTTAAATCTCCTTTATTGCTTTCTCTATCATTTGTCAGTATTAAATAGGTTATAAAGAGCTGAGCAGTTAAGCTTAAAATATTGTCATTGAAAGGTTGTTTAATTCACCAGCTTTAGAGAGGATTTATGAAACACCTATCACTAAGGGTAATACAGGATACATACATAAATATATATTTAGTATAGTAGTCTCCAGAAAACAAGTAAAAACAAAACAGCTTCTGCTTGTTATTTTTTCTATATTACAAAACTAATACTTAACTGACAATCAGAAAATATTTTATGTCTCAAAGAAGATTGACTACATTACAAGTTATAAGGCCCTAAGTCTCTCTTCTTTGCTTGTAAAATAGAGTTAATTTTAGCCCCCACCACATGTGCAGTTTGATCTGTGTTTTAATAGAAAAGCAGGTGTCTGCCTAGGCTTTGGGGAGCAATTAACAATTCATTTTATATAAAACCATGGTGTCTCACTGGTAAAACTAATTGAAGTAAATAAGACATTTTCAATCAGCTAAAAGAAGGCATTAAAACAACCTTGCAAAATTGTCATGACAAATTACCAGCCAAAACACAAAACCTTCTCAGACAGCCTTTACCATGGTGATTGATGAGAATGAAAAATTAATGATCTTACTGGCCTGTCAAATAAAAAAATTGCTTGTCTGACTGAATATAATTTTTGAGATGACAATAAATTATGGAAAATTAATAAAATACACAAATGTATTTTATTTTTTAGCATAATTATTAAAAGTGCTGATTCTCCTACAGTGGGGAAAAGGCACCAAATTCTACTCTCAACCCCTCAGGACACAGTCTGTCTCTGTCTAGGTTTGCGACTAGCCTTACAAAGTCAGTAAAAGGATATATTCAGGAAATCGTACTGTTAGGATGGGCACAGAAGAGAAAATTTGTTATTAGGTGGACCCCAGGCATTGTCCCCAGAACGGGAGGTGCATTTAAGGACAGACTGGCACTTTTGTCCTGGCTCTGAAGAGGAATGGTCCCAGCTTCCTACATTGTGCCCATGCCCATCAGTCTGATCACGAACCATCACAAAATTTCTCAGCGGTGGGTCCAGGTAGAAGAGCAGTGTTTGGTTTGATACAGGTTCAGAATAATCAGATGAGGAGTTTCACTAAATATTTCACTTGTGTCTCTATTCAGGGTGTTTTTCCCCCCCCTTTTTTCTTTCTTGGAAATGGACAAGTAGTCGTCATGCATCTTATCCCTGTGTCAATTCCTCCTATAACAAAAGAAGAGTCTGCATAATTCTGCATAACTGCATAAAACAGAATGAGACTATATAGGAGAAAAAACCCAGATTGTTCAACTAGTGACAACATCAAGATATTTACCATAAAAATCATATTGAGATTTTAATATTTTAATCTAATTTTTAAATGTGTATTTAATAATCAAGTGTCTTTTGTCATAACAAGACACATAAGTCCTCTAACATATATTCCTATAAAAGAAATTGTCCAGGAATGTTTGTTTAAGGAAGAGGTTTTTTTCTCCCTGTTATGATTGCCTGTGATGTATACTTGTACCTGTTAAAAATAGTGCTTTCTTACTGTCAGTGAGATGTATTTTAGACTGAGATAAAAGAGGATAGTATGTTTAACAGCTATACAATGTGACTTGTCAACATGATTATCTATCTCCCAGCTTATACAAAAGGACATTGAGTTTATTGAAGCAAATAGGCTAGAGAGGCTAGCAGGCTGAAATGCTGCCTAACTGCAATAACCCTTATGAAAAGAAGGGTCAATTAGTGAGGCTGATGATTAAGAAAGGGCTCTAGTCTCTAGGTCAGATGCTGTGTAGACTAAAGCTAATGGTACTAATTTTGCTGCATCTTGTAGAGAATACTAGTCAAAACATAGGTTTCAAAGAGAAAATAACAAAAAGGGGTGGGAGATTTTCATGAATAGAATGAATACCCTCTTAAATTTTTCTTTCAGGAAAATAGACTTCATAATAAAAGCAAAAAAGACCCCAAGAAAAATAATTGCCCACAAGGAGGTAATCAGCTGTCTATATTCAAAAGTTTCTATAATGCATATTGTAAAATCACACATCATGTAACAAGTAAGTTTGTGCACCTCTCCCAATATGAAAGGATCTGAGAATGAGATGCAGGGTACAACAGTGAAGCAAAGGACTTGCAGTGGAAATAAGTTCAAGTGGTAAAATTGAAACACTGTGGGTTTCTTCTGTTTGGTTCAGATAATGTTTTCTGCAATGAAGGGATACACAACCTGAGCCACAAGAGGTGACACTAAAAATCAAATAAATGATGTCCCAGTGTGTCCAGGTGGTCAAAAAGGCAAAGAGCACCCTGGCTTCTATAAAAAATAATGTGACCTGTAGAAACAGGCAAGTGATCATCCCCCTGTACTTAGCACTGATGAGCCTGCACCTCAAATCCTGCATTCTTTTTTTGGGTACCTCACTACAAGAAAGACACTGAGTACAGAGAAGGACAAAAAAGTTGATGAAGGATCTGGAGCACATGTTTGATGACGAGTGGCTGAACTAGTTGAGGTTATTTAGCCTCGAGAAGAGGAGGCTCTGGGGGACCTAATCAGACTCACAACCACCTGAAAGGAGGTTGTGGCCAGCTGGGGGTCGGTCTCTTTTCCTAAGTAGAAAGGGACAGGATGAGGAGAGGAAATNATGAGCCTGCACCTCAAATCCTGCATTCTTTTTTTGGGTACCTCACTACAAGAAAGACACTGATGTACAGAGAAGGACAAAAAAGTTGATGAAGGATCTGGAGCACATGTTTGATGACAAGTGGCTGAACTAGTTGAGGTTATTTAGCCTCGAGAAGAGGAGGCTCTGGGGGACCTAATCAGACTCACAACCACCTGAAAGGAGGTTGTGGCCAGCTGGGGGTCGGTCTCTTTTCCTAAGTAGAAAGGGACAGGATGAGGAGAGGAAATGGCCTTGAGTTGTAGCAGGGGAGATTTAAATTGAATATTAGAAAAATTTCCCCATAGAAAGGGATATGAAGCATTGCGACAGGCTGCCCAGGGAAGTGGTGGAATCACCATCTGTGGAAGTATTCAGGTGTGGGGATGTGGCACTTGTGCATATAGTTTAGTGATGAACACAGCAGTGCTAGGCTAGCAGCTGACTCAGTGATCTTCGAGTCCTTATTCTGTCCTTCAAAGGAGACTCATGAGCATGAGTGTTCTACTTTTTTATCAAAACTGACATTTACACTAATGGCAGATCATCATGTTTCAGAACTCAATCCACTAAGCACAGAAATAAAGAAAAATTACTGAGCAGCTAAATTACCACATTTACAATGTTGTGAGTTAAGAATGGTTAAATCAAAAGAATGATGGCTGCAGATTTTCCTTTTTCAGTTTGATAGCTATTGGATATTTGTAGAATAGAAATATGCATCTAGTAATAGATGTAATTATTTTTTATCTTCATGCCTATCACCTGATACTATGTTGGTGGGAGGGACCCATAATGCTTGTAAGACAAACATTACACTTATTCAAGAAATAAAAGTTTCAAGACATCTGTGAATAAATTATTTTTTAATTTTATTTTAATTTAAAATCTGAAGGTCATCAGCCTTTTTTTTTTTTTTTTTAAATCAGTCATGGATAAATACCATAACACAATCAAGTTTTGTTTCTCACTTATAGTAAATCCCACTAGCAAACTCTTATGAACTTCTATACCACTCTAAAGTTATAATACATTAGCTGCGAGGGGAATTCAAAGGTTGATACAGGTTCAGAATAATCAGATGAGGAGTTTCACTAAATATTTCACTTGTGTCTCTATTCAGGGTGTTTTTCCCCCCCCTTTTTTCTTTCTTGGAAATGGACAAGTAGTCGTCATGCATCTTATCCCTGTGTCAATTCCTCCTATAACAAAAGAAGAGTCTGCATAATTCTGCATAACTGCATAAAACAGAATGAGACTATATAGGAGAAAAAACCCAGATTGTTCAACTAGTGACAACATCAAGATATTTACCATAAAAATCTCATTGCTACTTAATGGTATATGTTTAGTTTTTGGATGTCAGTTACAGCCATGTAGGCAGAATGGAAGCGTGATGGTAAAAACATCTAGACCAACTTCAAACTTTTAGTAGATTTCAAATCTTATAAACTTAAAATTTGATTTCTGAGCTTTTCAAAATTTTCCCTAGAGTATGCAGCTACAAGAAGTCTGGTTTTTGATTAAACTTCACTAGGAACTAAGCCTGGACTGAAGTAAAACATTATTTTTCCCAAAATTCTGTATAGCTTATCACCAATCTGTTTGTATTTTTTATATATATATATGTGTGTATGTATGTATGTATGTAATATGAAAGACAATAGTACAATAGTATATATATTAGTCTAGATATCGTAGATATCATATCACTGATAAATCTCTGCATTGACTTCTTCGTGAGAACCATTGGTCCTTCATAATGGTTGATCCGATGCCTATTTGAGGACTTCTTCCTAGCTCCAGTCATCTTTGAAAGAGATGAATGGGGAACACACTAACACAGAAGTTCAGAAAGAAGGAACTTGGTTTTTCAACTCTGTATCTTCTGACATCTGAGAGTTTGAATTCCTCACCACAGCCCAGAAATCGCACTTGCCTAAAAATACAACATCCTATGATTATTTATGCGTGTAGTAGATTGAGTATTTCTTTTGCTCTGGTAACCAGATTTCAACATGTACTGGAGAAAGTGAAAGGATAGTATTAATCAGCTAGCTGCCTCTCAGAATACGTAACCTTATGAATCTGCGTTCTGCTTTGATATGGACAGATCTCTGTGACTTAGTGGTGTTCACTTACAGAGTTGGACTGAATCTTGCACTGGTAGTTCCCTTCCCTGAGATATGCCAGATCATACTTTCAGGAAATTGCCTTCTTTTAACTGAAGACTGTGATGATCTTATCAGCTGTTTTATCATTAACTGTGTGAGGTTGGTGGAAAATTTATCAAGTAAATTGTAGATAAGCTTTTCCTCAGTGAAGACATCCAGATTTAAGAGGCAGAGAATGTTTAAAGCCATAAGGAATACCACTTT
Source organism: Bombycilla garrulus (assembly GCA_013400315.1). Classification (NCBI taxonomy): domain Eukaryota; kingdom Metazoa; phylum Chordata; class Aves; order Passeriformes; family Bombycillidae; genus Bombycilla; species Bombycilla garrulus. The sequence goes on from VXBU01003604.1 coordinate 126,460, forward strand.
CATTTGATCTGACCCATGGTTTACCAGCAGCCTTTGAACTTGACCCAAATGACTGACCTCACATTGAAGTAGTGAAGCCATTCTGAAAGAATTCAAGAATTATTAGATCAAGAAAATGCAAAAGGGGGCATAGCATGCTAGAGTAATGGTGTAGACACTCAGCTGATCAGAAAATCATGAATTTTGACCCCAAGCTTAGATTTGAGTTTTATGTGGAGCAACTAGATAAAGAAGATACAGCACTCTTCCTGAAATTGGGTAATGAAATTAAATGCCTTCAGACAAAAATGACGGAATGGGTCAGATCTTCTGCTGGAATGAATATGCAAATCATTAGGAAACCAAAAAAATTTGAAGTCCACATCCTTTCTCTGTGTCTTTAGAATAACATGGTGCTATAAATGCTCTCTTTTGCTGAGTTTTAAAATAATTTTTTTGACACTGGATTTTTTAAGGATTCCTGCATTGGTGCATTGGTTTATAGCCCTACATTGATGCAAAACTTCCAGCTATACCTATTCAGGTTATGCTTGCTCTTTTAAATATTACCACACAATTTACAAATTCCTGTTCCTTTAGTACTTCGCCAGCACTGCTAAATGTGTAAAAAACTATGAGCAGACTAAAAGGTCCCCTTGTTCAGATAATTCTAGAGTCTTAGAGGTATATTACATAGATCTATTAATAAAAATGTAGTCATCACTAGAAGGTATTGTTTAAAAGTCATAATTTATAGTTTGTGCATGTAGTCTGTTGGAAAATACATTGCTATGCTTGCTTTTTCTTAAATCAAAGATGCAGCTGTTGTGCATTGCTTTGTAAGATCATTTTTAGTAATTTTGTGATGAAGAGATCCATAATACTGCTAAAATCAACTTGATGTTTCTTAGCTGCCACAAGTTTTATTATTTTTACTGTTTATCATTAACATCTCTGATGCCTCCCCATTTTCATTCCACACATTTCAATTTCTCATTTATATCCACAGCGATTTCTTTTTCTTTCTGTCAGCAGCAAATTGCTTTCCCATTTCTAATTGATTTGTTCTGCTTCAAATGAGTTTGCATCAAAGTTTGTTCTTTTTCACGATTATGAGGTCTTGACATTTTTAGCCATTTTCTCAAATAAGTCCCCTTGTTGATATAAAGCATTCTCTCTTGATTGGACTTTCCTTTTAAGGGTATGTTGTGCACAAGTTGTTGCACTATATTGTAGATGGAGAGTCATCGGTAATCAGCTCACGAGTACGCAGGAGAATGACAAATTAAGTCTGGTAGATATTAATTTAATTATTTCTATCAAGATTTAATCTGAAAATAATTAGGTCACATAAAGCTACACTATGGCAAGAATAGTACGTTTTATGTTAGGGAAGTAATTTTTTTTTTCATAAATTGGCCTAATTTTTGCAACGTGTTGCCCTAGCTGCAATCTCTTGTGACTAAATAGCCTGTTTTTACAGACAAAAGGGTTTAGAAGTTTTTTCACTATTTTTCTACTTAATTATCTGTCTTGTAAGATTTTGTTTATTTTACAGGAGACACATTCCAAAATTCAAACAGGCACCTGAATCTCGATTTCCCCAGGAGCTGGTTACCATAAAAACCCCCAAAAATAGGCATTCCCCTCCAGCAACAGCTGCATCACACCCAGGTTTGCATTGAGACTCAATGACTACAGAGACAGAATCTCTTTAATAATTACCTAGATGCTACCTAGTGGATTCAATCAGAGTTCTTCTCTAAGACTTGATTTCAGGAATCAAAAAAAAAAAAACCAACAAAACAAACAAAACCAAACCAAATGAAACAAAAACAAAACAAAACCTCACAAGAAAACAAAACAAACAAAAAAAATTTGCCATGCATTATTAAATATAAAAAAAAAAAAAAGAGAATGCAAAAATCAAATACTTTGGAATCAACTTGGCCCAGGAAATGTAAACCTTTTATTTCTGTATGAAAAAAAGGGGGTTTGAAAGCTCTGGAGTCTTAGAACACAGGGTTCTCAGAGGAGTTAGAAAGGGCAATGGCGCTGGAAGAAAAGGGAAAAAACCCAATACTTACCTCTTTCTTCTTTTGTTCGTTCATGTTCTTAACAAAACCTCTTCCCTAACTAACTCAGGTGCCCTCTAACATCTAGAGCACCTTTATTACTCTTTGTTATTCCTGCTACTTTACTGTCTACCATTGCAGTGTAGTGTTCAGACACATCGCAATGCAAAATCTTCTTACACTGTGAACTTACGTGGTTTTCAGGCTGAGGCTTCCTTCATGGGAACTCATTTCTGTAGAGTGCTTTTGTCTTGGTTGAGGAGAGTGTTTCTTTATTTGTTTCTACAGCTAGAAGGAAACTGTAAAGTTTAGATTCTTTTCTGTTCTTTCTGTTTTGGTGGTGAGTGCTACATATAAACCAATAAACCATCATTACACTGCTGCTCAACCCCCCCACCTGCAGTGAAGGTTTCATGACTGGATTAAGCAGAGAAGAGAAAAACTGCAGACCTAGATCTGTGTTTCTCCATTTCTTCTTTAAATATCACCACAGTATCAACTCTGTAGGTTTTGTGCCCTCACACGTGTTTGAACTGCAGCTTTAGTGGTTATTGGGTGGTGATATCCCATGCCCTACTCACGCATCTCTGATCTTAAAGTCTGCACCAATAGCAATGAGCTGCTTGCATGGAAGTGGGTACCACATGCCAGTGGAAACTGAGTAGATAGAAACCAAACTAGATATTTCACATTTTCCTGTGTTTTTCATTTCAATATTTTGTGATACAAGTTTGAGGTTAGATTAAAATACCCTCTGATTAGATCTTATTACTTAAAATTTACCTGTATTAAGTACAGGTAATCTGCATTTCTGTCAATCTGTTAGAAAATAAAAAGCATTTTATTCCAATACGTACATAAATATTACTTCAAAACTGACCACCTACATTTGTCCACGGTGCAATTCCCTCTATCACAGAAAAAAAGGCTTCCTTTTCTGTCTTTACTGACAACTTTACAATTGTAGAAGTCTGTTGATAAGAATAAATGCAGATTAAGGAAATTCAGTACAAATCTAGGCATAGATCTTTATCTTTTCTAGCTGTCCAACAGGAAATACTAATAGATAAATTTTCCCATTTTAATGTTTAAAGAATAATTAGTTTCCTTAAATTTATTCATTAAAATTTAGTTGCATATGTAATAATGTATTTATTACAGAATTCCATCCATCACTGCAGAATTCCTTTGATTTCTTTCCTGATTGGAAGACTAGATTTCAAACATGTGAGCTATACCTAATTTTGTCAGTTGGATTTCTTCTTAGGAGCAAGAAGTTTCGGTTCCTATCCCACCTAAACAGAACCTACCACTATTCTATAAACTGAAAAATTGTTAGATTGACCATTAAAGAATTGCCAATTTAACAGTCACTTGCTGGCTGCCCCATTAATTTTCCCACACACATGACAAAGGGCATTTTATACACCTCAGCAAACTCTTACTGGAACACAGGCTAAAATCCACATGTGGTGAAAAACTTTAATTTTTCACTAGTTTTTCACCACAGCTATTTGCTCATGTACCCCATCCCTTTTTCCATTTAATTAAGCTCTACAGAGTGGTGATATTTCTTGCATGTCTCAGAGCACTGTTATCACTGTTCTCTATGATGCAGTGAGACTAATCCCTTCTCCAGTTTGAGCCACCAGCTCTGGTACCAGAAAGAATGTGCAACATGATTGCAGCAATTAGAAAATAGTGCCAGTGCATTTGCGTTGTGAGGGTGGGTAATTTTCTACTTGTTTAAATAATTTCTATGTTTAGAATAAGGTGAAATGAAATTTCTTTGGAAATTCAGCAGTTTCTGACAAATTATTTAGGGAACATCGGGCCTGAAACAATCCATTGACTGTTTTAAAGAACAGCTTAATCCATCATTGTAAATATATCTTTGCTATGAATAAGTATTATATAAGCATAAAGTATTTAAAGAAAGAATAAGAGAAGTAAAGAAGTAAAAACAGTTTTCCTGCTTAAACACCCTTATTTGAGTGTTTAGACATGCACATTCTCTTCACATTTTAAAGCAGAACTCATTTTAAGCAAGCCATTAATATAGCTCATATCCAATTTTTCTTTAACAATATATATTTAAATATAAGTAATGTAAAAATCTACAGTAAAATGACTTAGCATTTTTTGTTTTGTTTTGTTTTTCTGGATAGCTGTGATGTTGCCTGGAGATGGAGAGTGGTAAAAAGACTCCTACTTTTAGAATGTGAGAGCATGAGATTGAAACTGTTTATAGCTTCTTATTCACAGAATTGTGATTGAAGCATGCAGCTGATTGAATACGAATAATTAATAGAATACTTGCATTACAAACTGTCATCTACATTATGGATGCATGAAATCTGTACATAAAGAGGTAATTAATTGCTCAGACTAATGGGAAAAAACTGATTATCCAATACGCACTTTTAAAACAGAGCACTAGATATGCTACAGAACAGATGGAAAGCAGAAGTCAGCGACCTCTTCTATTTAGTAAAATTTTGGGGTGTTCTCCATTAAATTTTCTTAAATCAAGCATTCTCCTTGATTTAAATCTTGAATCAAACATATCCCTTGGCCCAGAGGAAGTAATTTTTTTAAACAACAGATTATAGGAATGCATAGAGATCACATTACAAGGAGAAAGGATGCATGTTTTCCATGCTTGCAATCTACCTAATAGTCAAAAAGAGTAGCTGAGTCATTAGAGAATTTCAAGGGTGTCCTAGACATCTGCATGGGCTGACAAAGAACTGGAGTTTATTTACATGTTTTGGGACCAGGGAGGATGCTCTTCTGGTAGTCAAAAGGCACTAGATGCTTAAGTGTCTGAGCTTCTCTCCAGATTTTCTTTCCTTTGTGTTACAAGGTGGGTTCCTGCACATATGAGTCTTTCAGCCATCTACCTTTGTGCTTTCTAAAATGTATCCAATGTAATCTGTACCAAAAATCTACCAATCAAGTAATCAGAAGACAGTATCATCATCGCCTTTTAGGTAGTTTGTCTTTTTCAGAACCTCTGTAAACAATGAAAAGCCTAAAATCTGTCTGCAGAAGGAATAAAAAGAAAACAACACCACAAACATAACTAACCAAATAAAAGGCAACCAATACAACACCACCAAAGCTGTGTAATAGCCAGTAATGTAGCTGTGTCTGCCATTAGCAATTATTTACACAAAGAGAAAAATGAACATACAGAAAGTATTTTTAAGCTGGATTCTAATGATGTCTCTCTTAAAATGAAAAGTGAATCTTCTTCCTAGGTCATACTTTTCAGCCTTTCAGAATTTCATACACCATATTTCAAAAATTGTATGTAGAAAAAAAAATCACAAATATTCAAAAGGTCTATCAAATGATGTGCCAGATCTTTCATCTCTTTAGGCAATGTTCAAGCTAAAAGACAGCAAACTGTCAGCCTATCCTATCCTATCCTATCCTATCCTATCCTATCCTATCCTATCCTATCCTATCCTATCCTATCCTATCCTATCCTATCCTACCCATACAGTGGGATAGCACAGGGGTTAGAAATGGTCAGATTACTAGAGCCTGCTCTGCCTTGAGATTAAAGGTACCGTGTGGTCTGATAAGTCTCCCAGAGAGATCTTTTAAGATTTAGCCAGGAGTGAATGGTGAACTATGGTGAATGATCTAGCCCCTTCTCCTGCCATTGGAGTGCACTGAATGACTATGCAAGCTCAGAATGGTGCTAAAACAAAGCATTTGGTACCACACTGCTGCAGCTGGGGTAAACCATCAGCTTGCATGTTTTCCCACAGTGTGGGAAGACACTGAGAATCTCTGTATGAGGTGCAGAATCAGGCTCTTTGTGCCATTTTCCACGAACAAAACCAAGTGACATCTGCTCTGTGCCAATGTAAACTCTCCTCTGGCATGCTTTCTGTATTCAGGAATTTTCTAAAATTTTGCATTGTGGAAACTAATATGACCTTGGTGTTCTACCCTAACAGTGGTTGAAACCTACAGCAGATTGAAATAGGTAGGAAATTCACTGTTTCATGCAGAAGAAAGATCACTTCATAAGGTTAGCTAGAGTGGTTCACATTGTTATCACCACTTTTCAGGAATAAACTGAAAATAGCATTATCTGCTTCCTGTTTTTGCTCTGCTCTTCAGCCTGCTTTCTGAGTGATGTACAGTGGAAGATTGACACTCACCATCTAAAAGCATCATGCCATTGAGTGCTGTTCCTCAGGGACTGGTATTGAAACCAGCACTTTTAACACCTTTGTAGGTAACTTGGACAGTGGGATTGAGTGCACCCTCAGCCAGTGACACCAAGCTGTGGGGTGCAGTGACAGGCTGGAGGGAAGCAATGCCATCCTGAGGAACCTGGACAGGCTTGAATGGTGGGCCTGTGAAAACCTCATGGAGTTCAAAAAGGCCAAGTGCAGGGATCTGCTCACGGGTTGGGGAAATCCCAAACACAAGTACAAAGTGGATGTAGAATGGACTGAGACCAGCACTGGGGAGGAGGACTTAGTGATGTTTGTGAATGAAAATATGATTTGGCAAAGTGCATTTGCAGCCCAGAAGGCCAAATGCATCCTGAGCTGCATCAAAAGAGGTGTGACCAAGAGGTCAAGGGAGGTGATTCTGTCTTTACTCTGCCCTTGTGAGACCCCATCTGGGAGTGCCCAGGTGCCAAGTCTGAGGCCCCCAATAAAATAAAAGGATTTACCTGTTGGAGGAAGAGGAGAACCACAAAGTTGATCAGAGGGCTGGAACACATCTCTTATGCCTCACAGGCTGAGATACTTGTGGTTGTACACTCTGGAAAGGGCTCCAGGGAGGTCTTAAAGCAGTTTTCCAGTACCTAAATTGAGCCTACATGAAAGACAGAGAGAGAATTTTTATAAGGGCATGTAGTGATAGGACAAGAGAGAATCTTGTCCTCAAGCTGAAGGAAAACAGATTAAATATTAGGAAGAAATTCTTGACTGGGACAGTAATGAGACACTGGAACAGGGTACCCAGAGAGGTTATGTAATTCCCATTCCTGAAGGTGTTCAAGAACAGGGTGAATAGTGCCCTGAGTAACCAGGTCTAAGTGAAGGTGTCCCTGCCCATGGCAGTGGGGTTGGAATGATATGATCTTTAGGGTCCCATCCAATCCAAACCACTCTATTATTCTATGACTGATTTTATGATTCTATGATTCTGTCATTCTATTCACAGTGTATGGAATCTAATGCAGCAGTCTGCGAGACATTCATTGGTTTACCACAACATGGAAAACAGACACTGAATTAACACAAAGTGTGCCTGAATCCAGTCCAGGGTCAACCTGTTTTGACATAAGATTAGTTGTTAACTAAAATCTCTCTTGGTCACCTTGTTTGTCTGCCTGTAAATGATCTCTGCTTTTTTGAAGCAATGACTGACTCTGTATATACAATCAGAATGGAAGATTTTAACTTCCTTACAGCTCCATGGCCTACTTCTGATACTATTAGTTGTGAAATAGCATTAATCTCACTGAAATAATGGGGTTGGTAGAAACAGACAACTAAACTACAATAACTTAATGTACATTTTCATTTAAGTGGAGAAACGTGTTAATTAGAGAATGCTTTATCTGAGACCGGGTTTTTGTTCAAAATTACACAGTAATGCATTCTGAATAAAGATAACTTCAACAAAAACACAAGCAAATAGGCTTTGTTGCTTCCAATTTGATAGATTTCTCTTGCTGGCAAAATTATACCATTATTCCAACTTTGTTCATACACCTTGCAGTGAAAGGCCTGTGTTGTTTGTATTATCTGCTCTGATGAACAGGAGTTGAAAGAGGTCATGTCCAGCTTCACTTCTTTGCTATGTTCTGGGGTTATAAAATAAAGGTAGCATGACCTTAGGACAGACCTTTCTATAAGAGTAAATTATTGTTTGAAAGCTCTTTAGATCAAGGGTTTTCTTTTTTTTACACAACTTCCAATTGCTGTTCACAGATGCCTGAACATGTTCACGTTTGCCATGCTCTAAAATGCAGGATAGGTAATGTGCCATATACACTTCATATTCATGCATTGGTCTTAATGGTTCATTTCATTCAGAAAGTTCACTGGAAAATAAGGGGTGAAATTGTCAAGTGTCATGTGTTAGCCAATGGATTACTTGTATGCTTCCAAACAAACACAAGGACTGTCTCTTGCTCTCTGTTAATCGTCTTGCACAATGAGCTTCAGACTCCAGCCAAGACCACAGAAAGGCCTCAGACATCCACCATAAGGGCATTTTGCTTTCTCTTCTCTCACATCCTTTTTTCCTGACACCTGAGCTTGTTTATATTGATGGAACAAATGCTGGAAATGGTACTAAAGTCTGGTTATATCAGGGCTAGGGGCAGAAAGGACTGCGAGCTGTGTCTGATTACAAGCAGTTTATAAGGCCAAATTGCTTCTCAGGGCACTGGTATTAATCTAATATATATGGACAGAAGAGTTGAGCTATTCTTTTTTGATGTTTATGCATATAAATAATGTTTAAGTGAATTTTGTCTCTAACTTCTCCTTATTGGTTTTCCAAGACACTACAAAAAGCTTACTGTTCTTCCAAGCCACAAGACTAGAATCCAAGAAGAATAATTGTTGCAAAATTAAAAGCAACAATGAAAAGATGATTAAATTTTAAGATAATTTTAAACTGAAGAGGAATTTATAGCAGATCAATAATGAAGGTCACATTTAGTCTTAAGGGATGAACTTCCAAGTTTTGTATAAAATTTTCAATACAATGTAATCTGCATTATTCTTTGAAACATAAATGCTTAGCTTTATAGCCAGAAACATGTATTCCAAGATTTTAAAAAGAGTTGGAATAATTATGTACTAGAATTCTTTTGTAGCTTATCATGATTACTTGCTTTGCCATGTTAAACCTCTCCTATCCATAATCATTGGCAGAAACCATATAGAAATATAAGGGGCTAAATTCTAGGATTCTGACTGAGCATTGTTTCACTGATTCAACACTGTACAAACACTCTGCAGTAGGCTGTAAAATCAGTAAAAAACTTCAAGTGGTGTCCAGTAGTGCTGTCATGCATAATTTTTAACTTCTGGTTTAGGAAAGAGCAACTAAAATAATATAACCCCCTCCAAATATTTTCTTTTACCACACTAAGAATCTCCAAGTACATGCAACACATTCCAGTAGCAGTTGGTGGCCAGCAGTGAGTGAAAAATTTCTTAAGCCCACACTTGCAAAAATATGCACTTATGAATCTAAGAATGTATATCTACTGCATAGATATACATAGGGTCTTTATCTTGACACACTCACATAAAATAGAGGTGAATTCATTAGAAATAAATTATTAGTTGGCTTAAGCATCACCCATGCATTTTCTCTTGTTTCTTGAATTCTGAGAGGGTTAGGTTTATAAATGTTGTAAAAGCTGAAATTAATATAATCCTTTATATTAACAAAGGTTTTGTTCAGCAAGAAAGGTTCAAATTACACCTATTCTTTCTTACTGTCCAAATATTTTGAGAGTCTTTTGAAAAGAAAGTAATATATGGTCAAAAAACTCTGGTGGTGGTAGAGTTGTCCAGGTTTTACACTGAGAGAAATCAGAAAATAGAAATTTGGAAATGGCTGTAACTATGGATTGTCTGAATCCAGTATGTTTGATATGTAGCTCTGATATGTAGCTCTGCCTGTTGCTCTTATATATAGAATGTACTATGTCAAGACATCTTCAAAACTCGAAGCAACTCTGGAAAATGCAAAAGGTATCATCAGTTTTGGAAAAAGAATATGTGATAGCATATGCTGTTGTACTTGATTTGTATTAAGCCTTACAAGCAAAATGAAACAGAACAAAACAGGAACATACAATCTTTAATATAACTTGCCTAGATATTGGAATGAAAACCAGTAGACATTCCTAAGAGAAAATATTCTCAAAGTTATCTGAAGACAATGCTTATAGGAGCAAAAAAATACTTGTAGAAATACAGATAGTTGTGAGGAAATGAGAAGATATACTAAAAGAAAATTGCTGCAAGAAGAAAATGAGAACAAATTCCATGTATTTTATTTATAAGACAATCACAGAATTACAGAATGCATGAGGTTGGAAGGGACCAATATGGTTCATCTGGTCCAACCTCCCTGCTCAAGAGGGGTCCTGTGAGAACACATTGCACAGGGTTGTGTCCAGAGAGTCTTTGAATATCTCTAGTGAGAGAGAAGCCTCTTTGGACAGCCTGTTCTGGTGCTTGGTCACCTGCACAGTAAAAAAATTCTTCCTCATATTCAGGTGGAACTTCCTGTGCACCAGCTTCTGCCCATTGCCTCTTGTCCTATTGCTTGGCACCACTGAGCAGAGCTTGGCTGCCTCCTCTCGGCACCCTCCCTGCAGATACTGATGGATAGTGATGAGGTTTGCTCCCAGTCATCTCTTCTCAAGGCTGAGCAGGCCCAGCTCCCTCAACCTCTCCTCATAAGAGAGATGCTCCTGTCCCTTAATCATCCTTGTGGCCCTCCACTTGACCCACTTCAGGAACTTCATGCTTTTGCTGTCCTGAGGAGCCCAGAACTGGACGCAGCAGTCCAGATGTGGCCTCTCCAGGGCTCACTAGAGTGGCAGGATCACCTCCCTCAGTTCCGCTGGCAACATTCTCTCTAGTGCACCCCAGGATGCCATTTTTTAATGGATAAACTAGATAAGAAAGAAAATGTATTTCTGTCTATATTGTAAATGGAGATCTCTATTTAGATTTCCATAAGACTTTTGTCTTCATGCAAAGCTTTCCCTTTTCTTACCAACTCAGGTTCTTCCTTCCGTGCTTTCATGTACTATTATCTGGCTGTTTAAATTTGAGATTCCTAAAAATTTGGTGAATTTCTGGTAGGGGACCACCTGCCAGAGTATCTCATCTAGCAAACAGTTTTGTGTCTATCATAATCATCAATGACAAAGCTCAAAATAAATAGAAGAAAAACAAGAGATTTGAAACTTGAGGAAAGGATCTTTCCCCAGAAGATATGAAACTTAAGAAGCATGGACATACTACACTGTCATGGACAAGACACAGAGGCAAGGACTGGATGTTAAGTATCCATCCTCCTTAATTCCACTGGTTTCCCTAAGAAATAAATTTAGAACGAATGTATCTATTTAGAAATAATAAACTAGAGAAGATCTCCAGCATCTCAGGTCTCAGGATTTGGATGATGTAGAGACACATTGCAAAATAGTCCATGTCATGTAACAATAAAGCGTGCTAAATTGCGACACTTAAAATCTGATGTAAATATATCTTAGATCAATTTAGAAATTTATGGCTTCTTCGAAGTCCTAAAAGTATGATTCATGATAGCCAAGATATTCATTCTCTCAAATGAGCTGCAAAAACAGCCACCAAAAGTTGTAATTTAAATTCTTCCAAAGTACCTTTCTCATTTTATTTAGCTGCAACATGCAACATAATTAAGTTTTCCAATATTTACTTTAAAAAATTAGATAACTTGCGGATCATGGTTCACAAATAATACATTAAAACGGTTAATCCGGGGGTTGTCCGCCCTGCCCGGGTGGCCAGCCTGGGGGGCAGTCAGGACCCCCGGTGCCGTTTTAAGAATTGTCCGGATAGCGAGGGGTCCCGGTCTCCGGTCCTAAGGATCGGCTCCGATCTTGCAGGGTCCGGCAAGCGCCCTAGCCGCGAACTATCCGGCAAGCACAGCCTGATTCTTATCAGGCGGTTCAGCTCTTCAGCTCTCAGTGATATTCAGCACGCTGCTTGCCAGATAGCCGCTTTCTGCTAGCTCAGGGGAAAGAGACGAGAAGAGCCAACCCCGGAGTATTCCACGAGTTCTTTATTGGGGGTTCCATGAAGGGGTCCAGGAACAGCGTCTTCTCAGGAAGTGGGCAGAAGTAGGGGTTTTTATAGGGTTAGGTAGGATTGGGATAACTAGCCAATAGTCTGAGGTCTTGGTGTTTTGACCTATAGTCTTAGGACACCTGGCATGTAGCCAATAGTGTTACAGGGAGATAACAGAGGGTCTTAGGAAGTAGGGTTTAGTACATGACTAAGAATTTTCTCTCCACGGGGGCCTTGCTAGGGGCTCAAAGATTGCAACAATACATCCTCTTGAAGCCACTCTAATAACTACTGATCTCATGAGAGAAAAAAGTCTTTTATTCATATTCCATGCATTTTTATTTTGTATGTTGATTTAAAATTTTTAGTATCATTTATAATCTCAGAGAAAGCAGAATGCATCACTAAAGAGGTCTTTTTTTAAGAGTTGTTTCCCATGAAAAACAAATCTGTAAAGAATTTTGGCTGCTGATAATAAATAAAATTTTCAATATCATCATAGCAGCACTGCTTAATTTCTTTTGGAAATATTTTTTCTCTTCTGTTTAAACAAACAGAGACAAGCTGTCTGCTTTTGAAATCTTTTTATTGACCCTACGTACTTAGAGTGCACACAGTAATATAATACATAGAGTATTCCACAAACCAAAATCCTGGGCTGTGTTTTACTAAACATGCATAGAATATATAACATGTATATGTTTATATATGTCTATCACAGGGTCAGCAGACAAAGGTTCTTATCACAGAGAGTTGTTATTATTTACTACATTGTAAATTTTGGATTGAGTACCTTTGTTTTCATGAATCCCAGTGTTTAAAGAAAACTACAATTCACAATTCAAATTTATAACATAAAATCAGCATTATTTGGGTGTAGATTGACAAAATTTGGGAAGATCCATTATAGCCATGCAACAGTAAGTGTTTCAATTTAAAAGTTTGTTTAGAATAAGAATTCTTGTGGTGAAAATTACTTACCTGCTATGAATAAATATGCTTCCTTCAGGGTTTTTCTTAAGATAATGGGAAAAAAAGTAATTTCCTTCTATCTGTCTGTTTACAATTACACATAATCTAGTATTAATTTTAAGAACTGAGACATTGAAATATTTCCCAGTTACGCTTAAACTTGAACGTGCCCCTTTATCATTCTACACAGTATGGCAAATTCTATTCTATTGCTAGAAAACTCATATTACAATAACTATTTTGAGTTATCTCTATTAACCGTTGTTCTGGCCAAAGGCTTTTCAACATTGTCAATTACTTACTTTAAATTAAGAAAGAGAAAATCTAATTTTTAGGTCCAGACTCCACATCACTAATAGTTAATTATGAAAGGGCCAAAGCTCCCAAAGATACTACATTTAGCATTTATTCAAATCTGAAGATCTGTCTCACATGATTTACCTGAATTCCTTCACTGAACACCTGATTATTTCTGCTGGGAAAAATGTTGCTGCTGTGGTCTCTTTTTCACCAGCTACCTCTTGCTCATGTTCAGTCAGTCAGATATAGGCCTAGCCTAATGATGAGCACATACTTGGACAGCTGCATAAACAGTATCGAACTACTTAATTATAGACTGCCAGTACATTACTGGCTACGCATAGCAGCTAACTGATGAAGGTATGAAAAGAATGAATTGGGATTTCATAACCTCCTTGAGTTGTAGATGATTTTGGAAATGCAGAGTTGCAATGCAGACTGGAACATTTCAGAACCTTGTTTCCACAAGTGTCTGCATGCGCGCACATACGTATATGCACTATGGAATGTCTGGAAAAGAAATACTGCTGTACAGAAATATGATCCTTCAAGCTGAATCACCTGAAAGTGTAAGAGATAAAATGACATACGTTGTCCCTATTACTAGTTTCCTTTAACATTATTTTTTACACTTCTGCAAATGAGACATCTTACAAAACAGGGCTGAAAGCCTAGGATTTAGCTGCAGTACTGCATTACTGTACCATTGTGATCTCATATGCAGATGATTTTTATCTTCCATATATAATCAAATAAAGGAGCTCAGGAAGGATATCACATTTCCCAAATGTGTTACCCTTATACAAACACGGTTCCTCTAGGTGCACAGCAGAGACACCTGGAGGAACTGTGGTGAGGTACAAAACCACTGAGTGATTAAAAACGGTAAAACTTGTTATGATCCTGTATGTAGGAAACCATCTGAAAGAAATAAAGTGGAAGAGAAGAGTATCTTCTTCCCAAAATGCCCACCTCCCCCATCCCCCCCAAACCACACCAAAATAACAAACAACCAGCTATGACAAACAGGTGCAGCACAAGTTGGTGTTAATTTTATGGAGAGTTTCTTCAGTGAGATATCAACCAAAACCTGTAAAGCCAGGTTCAATTAAACGATGAAAGGTGGAATAAGCATTGTGTATGAATAAAGAAAAAAACAGACATCAGTAAGTAAATCTTCCTTCTTCCAAATGAAACTGTTTTCCTCCAATCCTTTGTTTCAAAGACTGTAAAGAATAGTAGTCACATTCTTATGTTCTCAACTAAAAAAATCTAGCCTGTTTTGAGACACACAGTGGGGAAGGTACAATGAAATTAAAATTCAGTAAGAATTTTTTCTTTCAGATTAATAACCGCTAATGTACACTATATAGTTCCTTTAGCTTCACGCTAGCAAAAGTATTGTTGTCAATAAAAGTAGAGAAGAGCAAGCTGTATTCTCAGATTCAGAAACAAAAAAAGGTGACAGGTAACAAAAGACAACACAAAACCATTATGCAAACTAAAATTACAAATGAAACTTTTAAAACACCTTGTCAAATCTTTACCTCCTGAGATAAACCACCAGCCTTTCCTTACTGGTACCATTCATTTGGAAGGGCTTGTTTAAGTGACTTCAATTTCAGGAATATGTGAAAAATAATATATAATTTGTATCATGGAACAGACCATCTGCTGTGAAAAGTTCCCATATCAAGGGAACAGAGGGACTAGCTCCCAATTAATTAGCTATTTTAGGAGGATTGGATACACTCTTTCCAAGTTGGTTTCAGTTGATAAGACAATCATCTGTCTGTCAAGCTGTGTCTGTTTGCCTGTTAGTGTAGTTAGAATACTGAAGAGAGATATTTATTGTTGATATCTTCCTTCTCCCTTTTCTTCCTCCCACAAAATGAAATCCGTCCGAGGAACTGAATCATTCAGTATAGTCATACCCTTTTTTATCCAAAGTTGTTTTGTTCTCTTTTTCATGGTAAATACACAAATGTCCCAAAGAAGGCATATGAAGGACAAAGGGTGTTATGGGAGTAGATTTCAGATGTTATTTATAGCAAGATTTTCTAATTCAGAACTATTAATAGCAACTCATTGCACAAGAGTTGAATGAACAATGCAGATGTCTCAGTCTTCATTGAAGGACCTATTCTTTTCCCGAAGAAAAACCCTGTTTGTACAAGGCACCATTTACAAGTCTATTGTGATTTTTTTATAGCTATGAAATAATGTTGTTTTTATCCTTTTCAGCTGAACTGAGCTTCTGGCTTCCGTTTGGCAGCTTCACAAACAATCTGTGTGCAGCAAGCCACACTTAGCAGGCCCCCGGAGCGGGTGACAGGAAAGATTGCATGCTGAGACTGGGAGACAGTGTGGCTTCCTCATAAAACCAGACTTTGAAGCCCAGGATCATGGGAAGTCTAGCTAAGGGAGCAGGTATTTATAAAGCCCAAGAGAATTCTATGAAGAGTAGCAAAAATAGGTGAGTTTAGCTCAATGCACTAAAAGCCATTAAAGGTAATGTGAGCATTTATAACATGGGTGTATCGATAGAATTATTTCTTTTATTCTTCTTTTCTTCTTCTGTCTTTCTTAAAAAATAATATGTTTGGTTCCTTATAATCCCCATGATGTGAAAGTAATTACTAGACTGAGAACATGGGAACACATAAAGTGTATTTTCCTTACGTGATATATGATGAAGCAGCTTGCTATAAAGCATTCCAGAAGCTATGTCTATGAAAGAACAAGCAGTAATTACAGTGGAAGCTATGGCCATTTCCATAATAAAGTTGTAACATCACATCCATGCTTTTGATTAAGAAGACCAGCTTTGTCTCTAGGGAATGACCAGCTATAAATCCTTGAAAAATTCATTTACATAAGTCTTGAATTGACTAGCTACTTAACAGCTCAACACTCTACCCAAAAGCTTGCTACTCTTATCCTGATTTTCTTCTATTTGTTTTTACTTCCAAAAGACCCCAGAAGAGGAAAGATGTGCCTGTAGCATAAATTCTCTTCTTGGTTTTTTTTTTCTTCCATTATTTTCCATGTTTTGCAATTTTATTTGGTGAGATAAAATTGCCACAATTTTAGGATTTGAAAGTTTCACTGAAAAAAATCTATCAGGATTACACACCAAAGCTTTTCTGATAAGAAATTTTAATTGCAAAATATAATTTTTGAAAGCAGTTGTGTTTTTTCTGGGGATGGGACTTTCGTATTACTCTCAGAAATATCACCTATATAATAAATTCATGGTACTACCACTGTGAAAATATTAATTAATCTGAATGATGTCTATAGCGATCTTCCCATACACTGCCTACATTTCAGGGGTGGTGGTGGAGATTGCTCTTCTTGATCTGAAAATTCAGTATTGTGGAATAAGTCTTTATTTGCATGGAAAAAATCCATTTGAATAATTGGAAACTGGGAACAGTCGTGTTTTTTTTCTGCTCCAGCCCTTCCATCTTTAGTCAATAAGACCAGAATAAAAGCATTATCTTTAAAAATGTGAAAGCACACACCCTGCATCTCCACAAATCTATCACATAAGAAGTGACATGACAGGCAGAATACAGTTTCTTCATTTCTGGAAAGAAAACAAAACTTTATGACCTTTTCTTTGATCAGGTACCTCCAACAAAATTTGACTATTGAATATTAAAGGAACTACTGATGGAAAAATAATGAGGCTAATATTTTTACCAGGTATTGCATCTAAAATTGTGACTTTGTCTTGACATTTAGTAACAGACAAAAAAAAATTAATTTGTTGTAGGAAGTCAATCACCACAAATTATTCATGCACCTTTAGAAAAATAATGACATACTACCAACTAGATTTTTTTCTCTTGAATAAAGCATGCAAATTAGGATCCAGATAGATTAATGAATTAAGAATGCATGAATAGTGAATGTTTTTGACTTTTAAACAGAATGAGAAATGTGCATCCTCTCTAATGCATCATTCAGTTTCCAGTAATAAGAAGTAAAATGACAGCAAAAAGCCTTCAATAAATACATTTTAGGAATCATGTACAAAATAAAACCACACCTCAATGTGCTACTTCCTTACTTGACATTTATAAATTTGGTTCTGGAATCATGGATCATGTTGGCAGCATCCTCTGGAATGATCCCTGTTAAAACCTTCTCCCTTCTCATTTGCTTTGAATTACTCTTGATAAAAGTGTTTTTATTTAAGTTAACTATTTTTTTATTGATTCAACATCTAAGATTGTTACAACCTTCTGATTTTATCAGACTCTTCAGAGCAGTAAGACACATTTGTTGCTATGCTACCCTTTAGGAAAATATTCAGTAGTTTACAGCAAATTTAATTTTGTTCTTTTTTTTAGATCGGCTTATATGTGAGAGATATTCTAAAGATTCTGTGACTGGTAGAAAATTATTCCTGCAATCTACTTTATTATGAATGGTTGCATTCATTTTATGCGCTGGAGATTTTGGAATCAAGAACAGCATCATATAAATTAAGTAGTCTTTGGTACATTATAAATAATTCTGACTTAGTGAACATTTGCTGTCTGAAAGCTGCAGTGGAAACTGTAGTCCTTTATTCAACATACACTACAGGCCAAGTCTGCTGCAAGCAGCTGCAAGGGAGTTCCCCATAACTGACCTGCCAAAAACTTGAAGTTTGATTTGGAAAACTTAACCTCTGCATGCGCATTTTAGACACTGCATTAGCAAAATCTGGTCCTTTGCTAAGGTCAACCTGACATTGATACAGACTTTGGTGAGCTGTCTGGAGCTTTCAATTTCCTTACACATACCTCAGAAATTCCCAAACTTTTCTCATTTTAACCATCAGCTCTCAGGATCGTAAGCAGGTGAGCAGCACCAAGTATACGCACACAGTGTTAATATTCTCAAAGTCATGTTTTACATTGCAAAATGTTTATACTATTATTTCAAATGACTGCAAATTTTATAGGTTTCCTTTTCGTTTTAGTCATCAATATGTAAAGATCTATACATATTTATAAGGTTGATTTTATATACAGAGATGCCTTTGCTTATAAGGTTACTGAAGACTAGAAAATATATTTCCTTTTTTTCGCTTTGCTAGGTCTTATTGAGCCATGCCATGTAAGAAATTACTGGTGCCTGTAAGAATATGACATCTCATCTGTAAGAAATGTAATGATGGTGCATGAAGTGAAATTATTCCAAGTTACAAAGGACCTCCAGGAAAGGGTCAGAAGGTGGGATTCCACGAAATAAATCATAGGTGTCTATAGAGAGTTTCTTCTGTGTTAAAGGAAAGATTAATTACAGACACAGGTTTGACAGAAAGTTTAACTATAGGTGGGTCTAAGTCTAGTGGTTCAAGCAGGGGGCCTGAGAGCTAAGATTTCTGGTTCTTCCTGTTTCCTAATATGTGTCTGAGCAATTTAACCTGCCGCCTTTTGTTAACCTTTGAATAAAGCTTGTGCCTTCTGTACTTAGGATTTTAAAGTGCCACAGTTTACTTATGATTTCAGCAAGTCAGTAAAGAGATTTCTTTTTTCTCTATCCATAAGGTTAAACACTGACTTCATTTCAATACTGATGTGAAAGTGCTTTTTATACAAAGGTTTTTCTATTGTATCATATTGAGCAATATTCTTCTAAAAACTGAGAATTAAAATGCTAACACAAGTTTAGATTAGTCATATCCAAAAAAGTTACCAAACATATCCAGTGAAAGTCTAATAAAATGAATATTAAATGCAGATTCTCTCATTGATTCCAAATTAAAATGATGAGGCTCTAAATCAGCCCAGGAGTACATCAGACAGATATGAAACATAAGGAATAATATCTGTATTTTTAAAAATAAGTGTACTTTCCAATAATGTAGGAGAAACAGTGATTTTCACAAGTATTTGTTTTTAAAAATTATAAAATTGGAAGCAATTTAAAGAAATGAAAACTTATAAGAAAAATAAATTACTGAAGGGAGGATGTAAATGAGATTTATAAACATGTAAAGAAATCGCAGTGAATAGCTTTTTATAAACATTTATGTGTATCTAGTTGAAAGAATACGCTTCCAACTTAAAATGCTAAGTGTGTTGACAGCAAAGTTCAAGTCCATAGCTGGGGATACAAGCTCAAGACTTGGAATCAATGAAACAGATTTCAATAATTTTGTCCTGGAAATTATTTTACTTTCTTGACCTGTGAGAAACCCCTTTTCACAATTTAGTTGCACTATTTACTTTAATAAAGCAGTTTATTTCATTCTTGATAAATTACTAGAAAATGTCTGAAAAGGGGTTTGGTATATTGTAAGTTGCTTTATGGTGTATTCAAAATGCACTTACTGCTGTATTTGATTTATTAATCATCTATTCTGGGGTATTTGTCCTAAGTTACAACGTAAAAATGTGCCAGAGAGTCTGTATTCTATCTCCATCTTCATTAACTGTTCAAACCAGGAGGGGCAGTGTTTTTCTTTGCCTCCTCCCCTGGACTATCTCCTGTTAATGGGCCATCAATGCCTTGCCCCATGAGTCATAGATAACTCCCTCTGGGAGCCCTTTGTGTTTAATGGGCCACTGAGGACCCACCACATGACTCATAGAATGAGATCAGCCCATTGTGAGATGCTCCGCCCAGGGGGAGGAGCCAAGCATTCCCACCCGGATATAATGTGGGGAATTGGGACAGAGCAAGTAGCCCTTACCCACTGGTTTCCAGAGGACAAGAGCTACCAGATCTGTCTACAGGATCACTACTTCAGCAAGACCACCTCATCTGGACTGCTACCACTACCCTAACTAGCAGGGTATCAGGTTGTATCCTGACTCTGTCGGTGTTTTTGTTTTCTTTTGTATTACTTGCATGTATTTTACTTTTTCCTGTGAAATTGTATTTCTGACTTGGAGTCTCACTGGTTTTGCTTTCAAACCAGCACAGTAATTTAAAATACATGACATAAAAGAACAATTTCTACATACCTAATAATTAACATATGACAAAGCAATAAACCCCATAAACAACAACTTTCATTTATCTTTAGTAACAGTATTCATTCAGGTCTAAAAATTCCCAAAATTACAAATGACTTTGCTTATGACACACTCTAATAGTATGTATATTATGGTATAGTATAACGCATCTTGTATTTTAAACATAAAGAGTAAAGATTTTTGAATCATGCCTTATATAATAAATAGCATTAATCTTCTGCCTCATTTTATTTTCTAAGTGGGCAGTTCTACACAGAGTTATATACATTAAAGTAATCTCAAAACAGTATAATAATGTCTGTCTGATAGCAAGGCTTGTGTATGAAAGTTACAGTACCCCAACCACAAGTAAATGGAAAAGTACTCCTGCACTAATTAGGACATTCATGATCATCCCAAATTCCAAAGAACCACACTCAAGAGTGACATATCTTGCGTTAGGAAATATGCAATAACAGCAGTCCTAGTCATATATTTCTTTAGGCTACATTCCCTCTGTGATGGACTGAAGCTCACCTATTTTCCACTTCTCCCAGCCCAAGTTTTTTAAAGTATGTGGATATGGTCTTTCCGCAGCCCTGACTCCAGTGATGTAGAGCTAAAGACACTGCCACCCATGCATTCCCATTAACACTTTAAGGAGTATGTCAGCAAGGCCTTCTGAAGGCAGATCCAGACATTCTCTGCCTGCCCTCTCAGTTGGACAGATGCTGCAGTGTGTCAGCATGGCACCAAGCCCAAGCTAATAAACTCTGGCACTCAGCAGAGCTTAAAATTTTGTGCCTTTTGGCATGGCAGCCACTGCAATATGGCTTTGAGATTAGATCTAGTTCACAGATTATTGAAGGCAGAACACAGAACTCAGATCCACTACAATAATTTTTGCCATGTGAAATGTATCTATTGAAAGCTTATTATTTATGATGTCTACAAAGAATTGAAAGACATGGAAAAACTTCCAAAAGCCTGTGAACCCAACTTGTTACAGGTGTGTGATTAAAATTTTGATAGGCAACTGGTAAACTGCTTCTATTTTCCATTGAGAATAGGAGTCCAAACAACTAACGAAAAGTAAACATTGTCATTTTTAAACATGTCAGTTTGCTAGATGTTAGCAGGTTAGAAATCCGATAGTATCCTAAAATTTACTAGGAATAACATGATATTCAGCTTCCTAAGTGAAAGATCAGGATCCCACAAAAGGTTTGTTCAGCCATTGAAGGAGGTAAGATTTCACCAGCACAATTCCTTAAATGTCTGTGTCAAATTTCAAGACTAGATGGTTTTGTCTCTGTTCTCCACTGATTCCAGTGACTTCATTGTCATCAACATTAGACAAGTAGCTTTATATAGACCTATATTGTAGCACCTTAAGTTTGCATGATATGCATCTCACTTTTGGACCGAAGATTTCTACATTTATACTCTATGAAAATCCTGGCTTGACTGGATTTCTAGAATTTATCTATTATATACTTAGTTCTAACAAAGTACAGGTAGATAAGTCCATTGAAAAGCATATCTAGAGAATGGCAATTCATGTTTCAGAAAATGGAATTAGTAGCTGATAATTCATCCAAGATATGTGAAGTTACACATAATGCAAGTCTTCAGTTTGATCTGTCCTGACTATCCTTAGCCTTTCCATTATGCTAAAGATCAGGCTTGAAGTGACTTACTTAACATTACTGTCTTCTTGTTAGCTGATATTACAATGAAGAAAGGAAATTAAAATTAATGGTATCCAGAGGAGAATGCAGGTGAGATGGTGCCCATGTTTCTGGTTAGTGACAGGACCACCTATCTAGCAAGTGGAAATCCTGTTCTCTTTTCAATGTTTCTTGTGCATTTTACCATATAAACTATGTAACAGCACTCAGACAGAGAAGGAACCAAGATCCTTCATTTCCTGATCAAGTCCTTCTGCTGTCAGAGTATTTACCTTTCTAGAGAACAGGATGGGTGAGAAAAATATTTTGGTGAGTTGAGCATCTAAATTTAAACATGTAGCGTAAACACCAAAGATGAGAGGGGAAATTGAGCACAGTGTTGCACAGATATTCTGCTCAATGCTACAGGCTTGCCCACTAGAAATGTGAAGTATAAGTTAGGCAGCTGCTCTGCTTGGTATATTCATTTCAGCAGATCCCACTCCACTTTCTGTGTGTAAAGAACTGGGAACAGGGATAACAAACCTAGGTTATGAATCCTCTCAAGTCATCATGTGGAAGTCACATATAGTTAAAGTAAATGTTCTCAAACCTATAATTTTTTATGTATCTCTCCTTTTGGACCTAATTTTTGTTTACACCATATCCTCCTTTTACAGCTCCTGTAATTTAAACAGTTATAAAATGAAAGCAAACTCAGTTTTGCTTCACTTTGAGGAATGGGAAAATTATCAGGCCATGGAAAGGGGTTTTAGAATAAATAAGAAACAGATTTTTCATCTTTATCCACTACCAAGAATTTCTTTTTAGCATTAGAGATTACGTATTTTCCATTTCACACCTTCCTGATTACTGATGGACAGGGCTTGTAAAACATTAAGAGTTCCAGACCATCACAAAGGTGTCTGCCACAGACCTCTAAAGCAAATATCAAATAGATATAGTAGGTTTTCAAATTTAAATTATAACTTATTCAGCAGAAGTCTTCAAAAAGTTTCTTAAGTACAGTTGACTTTTCCATGGCTGACTCAACAGTGGCCCAAGCAAGTAGGAGTCAACTCAGAAACTTTACTGAGTCACAAATTCAGCTAACCTTGCTTTATGATATCAGAGAGGTTCCTAAAGTCCTGTGACATCCTTCTGGTGCTTGTCATCTTTAATCTAATATCTATCCCCATCTTTCCAAATCGTCTTTTATAAGCAGGAGACTGTAGCTCTCATCCCTCCTCTTTTTGGATAAGTCACTAGTGAGGAGTCTGAGTGGACACTTTTAGTATCTGCTTCACCTCTGTAGGGGTCAAGGAGACTGACAAGTCTTCTCCTTGTCAGGGACTCTGTGAGAATAACTTCATGGTAAATAAAAAGGATAATTTAAATCACATGCACATTTGACTAAAAAAAAAGAAACAATCGGTCTATTTATTTTAAAGAGAATAGTAGACAACATAGCATAGATAAAGCACCAAAAGTTGACAAAATTAGAGAGTGAGAAGCTCTAATTTTCTTCTCTTCCACCAGAAGACCAGCAAAGAAAAGATTTCCAGGCTCTTTTGACATTAGTGTCTCAAATTTCTAGGTATCTGAGTATCTTTGAAAACACAGAAAAGCTCCAGTCAGTTAAAGATAGAATAAAAAGGGAGAAAAACTTATACATTAATCCTTTTCCTTTCTCCTTGTGATGTTCTCAAATTTGAACTTTGCTCCAGAAGGTAATATTCTTTTGACAGTAAATGATAGATAGGTGAATCAAGTTATGCCAACAACTTCAGAGATCTATTTTAAACCTGAAGTGACATGAACAATTCAATTTTTTCTGTCCAGACCATTTTAATTACAGAGAACAAGTGTGTCTGCTTCCGGAAGGATGATGTTTTTCTCTCACAGAAACATTAGGCTTTAGGATTTTATGCTTTACAAACTCGCAAAACAGGAAAAAGTATCTAGTTCCTGATGGGCTAGCACTTTCACAATCATTCACAATCTTTCAGCAATGATCTGTTTATTTGGGAAGCATTGTTTTCAGGCTCCAGAGCTACTTGTGGGATAAAAGCAGTAAGGATAAGAAAGAAAAATGCCACCTCATAACAAGGATCCATCTTTTCTCTGTTTCTTTTTCTTATCTCTTCCTTCCACTGATCAAAGAAAAAACTACATTTTGTAGTAAATGGAGTATTATCAGACAATGCTGGAGTGCAATTAATGCATTTTACCTCAGGGTACTGTGATTGCTACAGCTAGTCCAAAAGCTCCAGTCAATGCCCACAGCTGCTTTGGAATCATTAAATTGGTGTTTTGAGACACACAAACTTACAGGATACACTTCAATGAGAAAAGAGGCATTGCTATTGAGTAAGAGTCACAGGGAGACTTAAACAACAAACCCTGCTCACATTAACGATATTAGACATTTCATTCCCACTTGTCAACAATTTAGTAACGTTTCATTTTTTTTTTCTCACATTTGTGCTTTGCTATCAAAAGTTTACTTGCAGTTTCCCCTCTCTTCTCAAATAAATGCTGATGCTTTAGTGACTTAATGAACTCTCACAACTGCAGAATGCAGCCTTTTCAAAATGCATATGCAGATGAGTCCAGGCAGACAGTTCCAAACTCAAACATACTGGATATGATCTGGCAGGACTGCTGCCACAGGAGTTGCAGTTCAGTCTCTTAATACCTCCTCTAATGTCAATACACTGATTCTGGCAAAAGCTGTGTCATGAACTCATGATTTGGAGCTTTACTGTGTTTGGTCTCTAGCAGTCAGCAAGGAAATTCAAAGTTCTCACTTTTCTCATTGCTTTTACACAGTCCTTTGGTCTTTGTTTAGAGACATTTTACTCTTAAAGGTGGATACAGAAAGCTCAACACTTTCCCTGGGTAATTTGCTGTGGCAAGGTTCTCAGTGCAGCCCAAATACACCATGTACAGCTTCTGCCCACACAGTGTCTGTGGGGGAATCCTGTGGTGTATGCCATGGCCTGCAGGCACTGCAGTACACCCTTAGGTAATTGTCCTAAAGCTGTGGCATGGCAGGAAGATAGATAATTTAGAAGAAAAGGCCAGTAAGCTGCAAAACAGATGGTAAACCATTCTTTGGTCAATTAACAGGATATATCCTGTAAATATGTAACCAGTCCTCTTCCTATATCCATCTAAGTACATGGAAAAGGTCCTATTGACATCAAGCACTGCTGAAACCAGCCATGCTAGTGAATAGTGTCCAACCCTGCTGTGTGCAAGAAGAATATCTAAAAGGAACACCCTGTTTATACCAAAACTTGCATGCTGCACAGCAAAGCAAAATTCTCATTTTTGACATTTCATTCTGCAAGACATAAACTGCTTTTTGTGCAGAAATCTGGACTCTTCAGTAATGTTTTCAGATAAAATAAAAACATATTAACATTGAAATTATACCCAGTTAATTAATTTATTATTGGAGTATTTTAGATATTACAATTTTATAGCAGTACAAATGGGAATTTTCAAGTAGCCATGCAATTGTGAAACCTCATTTAAAATAAAAAAATATGTCTCTTACTCACATATTTGTATAGATAAACATAAGGCAGGGTTCAGATCTGCAGAAAACCTGAGTGGTTCAAAGAAGGTGCTGCTGCATGTTTAAAAAGACAACTGCTTTTGAAATAAATCAGTGACAATGAAATTGTTAGATTCTTCATAATTTCATTTTAGACAAATGTTACTCTGCTACACTTATTAATCATCACAAAGCATAGCAACAGGCAAATAGTAGTGAGGGCGAAAATTTCAAAGACTTGTCAAGAAAATGGGGGATGAAGCATTTAAATCCTAATGTTTCAAGTTGCTTTTCCTTTTCATCTAATCAAAGTGAAGAAAAATGTCATCCAACCCAAAAATAATACACAAAACATTAAGTGTCTTCTGGATATTAGATTCTCATCAATTTATCAAATATTCTTAAATATCATGTGGTAGACTTTACTTCTTCTGAAACTTCACTTTAAAGTCACAGTAGTTCATTGAGAAGATTGAGCATATAGAATAGAATAACACTTCACAGTTGCATAATTTATTTTATTCTTTTACTTTAGCTGGAAAGTATCCTGGAAAATTTTAACTTTGTCACTTTCCAAGACCAACTATATCACAGCACTGCTCCCTACTAACCTGGAAGAATGTCTTGCATATAGTGGCAACAGTCCACAAAATAGAAAGACTTTTCCCACAGGGGATATTTTTCCAAACAAAGGGATATAGGTATTCCAAACAAAGCTCCACCTCTATGTATAAAAGGAAGATAAAAAATACCATATAAATGAAGGAACAGACAAAAGTGAAAGGAGTAGGCCTTTATGGTGGGACATGATCTTGATACCCTGACTTTTTCTCACATGCACACAGCTGACATTATTGAGTGACTTTCTTCCTTTCCTCCATATTTGCAAGTTAGGTAGTTATGTATTTAACTGTATTAGAGGGCTGACAAAGGTAGATCTGACTTAATTTTCATTACATGGATCATGATCTGTTGTCTGCAGCTTAAATCAGGGATCATGTACACAAAGCAACAGGCAAATATCCTGCTCAGGACTCAAGACTTGCATTCTTACCAAACACTTTTTAGTAGGATTTAATATATGGTCACTGAAGCATGACCTTATTTCTTTAGGATTCAGGAAATACCTGGATGTCTTTTTGGATGCTGCTCTGGGAGACAGAATATTTATTATATTCTTTGGTTTCACATTAAATGAAACTGGTGTTAGAATTTGAGGAGAATGTGCAACTTTTTCACTGAGCCAATTAAAATCCTAATTTATTTTTTTTAAACTTTATAATTTTAAACTCATTTTTCTGTTAATCACCTTATGTCAACATGTGCTCTTTCTTAGTTTACACATGATGTAGCTTGCTTTGTCTTCCAGACTCCAGTGTGTGATAGTTGTTTGGAGTTAAGAGAAAATCAAAGCATTTCTCATTTGTCTTTCATTTTAACTTCAAACATTTCAAAATATCTAACTACATTTAGGTAAATTAAAATAAAATATAAATTAATAATTTATCTCCTTCTCTCTATTTTGTCTCTATCTCCCTCCCATACGATTTAACTAAAATTTTATAATTTTCTACAGTTTGATCAGAGCAATTAGAAAAGTGCATGAATAAATGCATAGCACAGACTATGTGTACTGAACCATCCTTATTAAATCAAGAAATGAATCTGGTTTTGCCATTTCTATTGACAGCCCTCTTCCAGCTCACAGCCAGCTGGCAATTAATAGAATCAGATTTAAAACAGACATTGGGGAGAAATCAGCTTCTATGTGTCATTCTTACACCAGACATATGTGTGTCTGCTTTACATATGTCTGTATTGTGTTTGCATTTGTATTGTTATTCTATGTACAAGGAGGTGTCTATTTTCCCCCATGTGCCAGTTCAAAGATATGCAATATATTTCCTAATACTTAGCCTCCCACAAATATTAGGACATACTGTCAACATTTCTTAAACTGATTTTCACCTTGATTTCAATATAGACAGACAGATTGCTACTAAAATGTTATGTTAGATAGCTTATTCGTATTTATTTCTATGTTTGTCAAAGTGAAAAAAGCCTAAACAACACAAGCATGAAAAAGGAGACACAACTGAGATGTACAGTAAGCTATACTCAGAACAGTTAGAACTTAATAGGCGTCAGGAAAAAAAAAAGAAACAGTGCTTCTCTAATGGATTTGATGTATTTAATTTTAAAATTTGGCTGCGGAGGAAATAGATATGTTTCTTTCTTTTGGGAATCTTATTCAAAGATAAACACAATTTACAGCCAGGATTTCTCTTCTAGTGTTTCAACTACAATCTTACCAGAATTTCATATGAGTTCAGATATTTTTCTTATTAGGTTTCAGTTACAGAAATAGGATGTGAGTGAAATACTCACATCCTACTATATGTTCCCTATATAGTATATTAGTGACCACAGAATGTGATGCACATGCATGGCATGCTAAACAGGGAAAATAATCATTAAAAACGCTAAAGAAAAATGTCTACTTCAAAATTCCCCAATCTGTTCACCTGTAGCCCTGCATTAGACAGGTATATGGAAATTAATATGCAAGTCTCAAGGCTCTCCTTTCCTTTCATAACCCTATTGGAAAACGCTGAAATGAACTTTTTGCTCCTGGGATGCATCTGCAAGACAGGGAAGAGAACACAAGTGAGAGCACAAGAAGGAACCTGACCATGAGTATCAGTGGTGAGTTCCTCCTCCAGAAAGCCTCAATTCTAGTCCTTGTACTCAGCAACTTCCATGCTTATCTAAGACTGTTGAATGAAAATAGCATTAAAAATGTTTGAATCAGAGCCCAAAATTATTCTTCTTTTCCTCAAACTTCTTTCCTGAATACTCTCACCAATAAACTATAACACCAAGCTGTATTTTGTGCTTAGTCTTCCACCCCTCACAAGTCCTTTCTGCTCTTTGTTCACTGATGTGACCCCAGCAATGGGACAAGTGCTCTCCTCCTTTACTCTTTTGCCTTCCCTGGCCTGCCACATTCTGTATGGAGAGAGTTTGTGTCCCCTTGCATCTGCTCAAGTTGAAGACAGGAAATCTTCACCTCCCAGTTGGGGGCAACCTGTTCAAGCCTTTTAGCAGTTACCTTGCAGAAGGCACATTCTCCTCCTCTGTTTCTGAACCAGAACATTTTGTATTCTTGTGGTTACTGATCTTTAGATTGGGCCTGTCAGGGATTCCAGAGAAGAACCTGAAAGAGTGCATACAGGAAAACCTAATTGTGAATCCCACATACTTAAGTGGAATACATCATGCATGTTGAGGTCTTTTACAAGACCTCAGAACGTATAAGACAGAACAAATAATGCGCCATGGCAGAGCACTGTAAGCCACAATGAAAACTTGTCCTGAAACATTATTTTTTCAATCCTAGTATTCTAATTTCCAAAGCTACAATCTAGTTGACGTATAAATTCTGTAAAGAACTAGAATTTAGACATGTGGACTGTTTGTGAATTCAAATTCCACTACACCTACGTTGCCTATGATATTTTCCCACTCTAATAATTGTTCCACTATTTTAACAATTGTGAAAGCGAAATGTAAACCAGCTATTTCTGGGAAAAATTTGCTTTGGTTTTATGTTTATTTATTTATTTTTCAGAAAACTACTCTGCAGCACCATCTAGTGAGAGTGAGAAGGACCAGTTATACTGTTTCCATGTTTGAAGAATTTTCATCTGTTTGCAGCCTGCATACCTTCCTGTAGGCTCAGTAGGAGAAAAAAATATCAAGACTCCCTGTAGAGTGTGTGTGTGAATCCTCTGTCACATCTTCAACAGAAAAATCTACCTCAGCATAAAAGATTTTGTTATAGAAAGGTATAGAGACCCTTTGGACAAGTTGCATTATGGACAGAATAAAAAAAAACACCTTGGCTATAAAACAATCTTCACTTTAGAACCAAATTTCCCAAGTTTTCATTTAGTGGAATCAAGCACATCATTAGCAGCTGCCAACCTGTTTTTTGTAATTGACCGAAGAATTTCTTCCAGTGACTAATAGGGTCACTAAATATTCAAAGCAGTGAAGAAAATCCTGCACAGTAACAAATGCAACTGGAGGTACAGACCCTTGTGAGTTTTAAGGGCTTGCCTGTTAAGGGTGTATATCTATGCAAATCTTTCTTTTGAAGGTGGAAAAGGTCTTCTGAGGAAAATAAAAATCTATTCATAATTATTTATGCAATTGGTTATATAAATAAACAAAAACCCTACTTCAAAACACTAATTAAAAACTCCATCAGCACACTCAGTAGTAACTATGACAATGCTGCCTCATACTTGAGTTGACTTCTAGCTCAATCAGTTATCTTGATGACTGATATGGTAATTCCCTGCTGTAGTGATGGCAGCCATATGGCCATTTCTTCCAGTGTCAGTTGTGTAAGACCCATGCAGAGAAATACAATTACTCTCTTGCAAAGAAAAGAAAATTTCAATCTTTTTGATGGTGAAAGAGGTCAGGTTACTTTAGGTCTTATAAACTCAATCAAAGGCTAAATAGTATTAAATTTTTTTCTTCTGTTTTTAACACTGAAGAAAACACAGATCTTACAAATGAGAGTGACATTGCTACTTTTAAATGAAAAGCAAGTGCATTTGCACAAATACAAAACATCTGTTAAGAGATAATTCATGAGTCTCGCAGGCAATCAGTTTCTCAGAATTCCACTGAACTATAAGATGATTATTACAGCAGCCAGTTCTCCGATTCTCCAGAGACAACTGACTAAATGGAAGTAATGGACCAGTAGACTATCAGACCACCTTTCTCCAGCTTTTTATTTGTCAACTCCAGTTCAGTTCTCAAATTCAGTTAGAGCTTGCAGATATAAATGGATGTTAATGGAACAGAGCCTGAAATTTTATGTCCTTTAGTGCAGTATAGTCTCTGGTTCTGTCTCTGCAGAACACCAAGAATTCATCTTATCTTAAGTAGTTAGTCTGTCTGTAATAATAACAATAACATCATTAATAATAAGGATTTTCAAGTTTAACTGTAAAATATTGGATCCAGTTTACCAAAGCCACAGAACTTTCATGATGAAACAGAAACTGTTATGAAAAAAAAAAAAATTAATCTTAGAATGTCTTGAATTAAAAAATTAACTTTAGATTTGTGGATTAAGACCCTGGATAAATGGGTAATTTAAAGTGCTGAGAAAATCCTGAATGCACAAAGTGATCCGAGACATTAATTTATTAAGTTTTCTCAGTGCTTAGATTAAGTATTTTCTAATGTAGGAACATATAGTTTCAGCAAAGGATACTTACACATTCTACTAGAGAGGATGGATATATTTACAGGTAAAAAAAAACATTCAAAGCTGGATAATTAAGGCTTTTTGTATTTTGAAACATCTTGGAAGAAAAAAATAGATGTATGCTAAATTATAATGCATAAAATCACAACTTCTGAATCCATCAAAATTTGCAATTCCTCCTATATTCCATTCTACTACGGAAGAATGCAATAGCATATGAGCTAAATATAATGAACTTGAATGTATTGTTCGATAAAAATTTTACACTTACTAAAGCAAATATGCCTGCTGCATCACTGTAAAAATGTTTAAGTTGCCTAAGTCTTCTTCAGCCTTTCCTTATGTGAGAGGTAAAGAGGCAAGACGTACCTTAGATCTTAAACAATGGTTGTACAATAAATGGAAGGGATAAAACAGTGAAAAGGTTTTTAACTTTTGTTTTTTCACTTACAGTTAATGGTGAACTGACTTGTACATGAACAGCAAACACATCAAAGATATTTGTATTTAATTCTGAAGAAAGAAAATAAAAATAGAAGAGACTGGTCCCACAATATTCAAAAGTTGCCTCAAAGCCCAAATTTAGATCAATTTCTACTTTAAAATTTGCTTGTTCTTTATAGGAAATGTTTAAATATGAAGGATTTCTAAAAAGGAAGAATGAAAAGAGTGGAAGATAACCAGAATGGAGAAGATAATTCCATGTTTCATTAAAAGTGAACAGCAAAGTTTTTAAAAATTATTTTCTTTCCATGTGTGCTGAAATGGGGTGACTGAATTGACACTGAGGTGCATCCAACAGATTATATACTACCACTTTATGGTTTTTGTTCTCAGCAGGGCAGTCACTTGCCTTGCACCTATCCATGAAGTCTTCAGAAGAGCTCTTCTAAAACAGTATATTTAAATTAAAGGTAGGACACCAAGGTTACATGGGGTCAAGGCAGCAGGGTGTGAGCTGCTTCCAGCATCCTCCCAAGGGATTCAGAAAGCATCCAGTCAGTATCTCAGCTGGGTTTGGTTCTGCTGGATAATTGTTGCAAAGGGAATGTAGCACTCAAAATTATTAATCCTACTATTTCCAATGCATCTCATTTTTTTCATCAAAGAGCAGAAATTGTGGAAATGTATTTGTATGACACTGAGAACTAAAAAGTATCTTTTATGTTTAAATATTAAAGTTTTAAGGTAACAAATTAATTGAGATTTTACACTTAAGAACAGGCATTTCAGCTATTTTAAATGATATTCTAGTGAAATTTGATCATGCTTTATAACAAAATGTGCACTTCATTAGCACAATAATCATGAAGACTTGAGACTCAAACAACTGAGCCGTTAGAGATGTCTACTGTGTTTGCAACTGACATTGTGCTGTCAAAGTACTTATTTGAATGCTTAACTCATGGATCACAAGGGTTTCTACAAATAAGTCATTTAATATAAAGGTCTATGAACTTGAAACACTGTCAGCAAGAAATGCTTTTTTCATATGCTGTCGTATTCTATAACTATTATAGCAGAGAAAGATATTGAATACAAATATTGAAAAAAACAGGACTGCATATAATCGTATTATATTTGTGCTCAATATATTGTGTATTGATGCCTAGAGAGACTGATCTGGAACAGAGCCTAGTCAGAGTTAAAGGAATAAAGTAGGTATTTATTAAATGGCCTTTAAAGGATACACCTTGGGCAGTACAAGAGCCTGGCCATGGCTCAACCAAGATGGACCCAAGATGGATGCAAGACTGATCACCAGTCAAGAGTTTTCACAGTTTTATAAGTTTTTTTACATATTGGGGTTAATTGTCCAGTTACAGTTTCAGGTCATGAAGTTCCATCCTCCTGTCTTGCCCCCTTCACTTCTCAGTTGTTTGTGCTTTTTGGGCCTGAGGCTGTAACGGTGTTCTTGATTCTCAAGCTGGAAAAGGACTCTTTTGTCTCACTGCCCTGTGAACTTACTAACACTTAATATGAAGTTCAGAGTCCCACACTAAGGCAGCACAGAATCTGAGAAATATGAAAGCTAAAACTTAAGGCATCAGCATCTATAATAAAAATAAAACCAGGGTGCTCCTGGAAACGCACATTTTTATATCGTACATGACATGTATTATATTTTTATTGCATACTGGTACTCCTGCAACACAAAAACATGGTAAATATTAAGTACCCAGCTGCTTTCAGAGGGCATCCCTAAGTTTTCCTTCCCTGATGATTGCTCAGGACCAGACTTCAACCCATCCCAGTGCTCTCAGTGCCTGCCCTGGTGTTGCTCTAGGATGCCAGGCTCCAGCCCTGTCCCTGACTCCATCTCCTTTGCTCCCAACTCAGCTTCCTCAACTAGGCATTGCTCTGGCTTGTGACTTGCCTGGTCTGGGCCTGTCAGGGAACTCTGAGACCAGTAAATGGTGCTGCAGGCTCTGGCCAGCCTCTGTGGAATTGGGTCACCCTTGTCTCCCAGCTCCACATCCCTCAGCCCTGCTCACAACACTTCCTTGGTGTACGGTTCTCCCTGCTCTTTCACAATTGGGGCATATACTCAATGAACAGCATGGATCACATTGGATGGTTCTAGTGTTTGGTGATATAGGAGAAAATAAATATTTGGATGAGCAGTAATATTACATTATAAAAGGAAATATTTTCAAGCAGTTCACATGCCTTAAGCTTATATTAATCACTTATTTGAAAGATGAGAAATTTAACTGAGTATAAGGTGTGGAAAATAAGTGTTAGGAAAATTGCAGATTGAAGTATCTTGTGAGGCCAGTAGGTGGAAAGAGATCATATATCATGTATTTTCCATTTACACTGTGGATGCAAGTGTAATTGGAGCACTGTATATTTAAAAAGCTTCTTGGCTAGAAGGTTAATCACAATGCATAACTGGGATGCTATCATCAAATTAGCAGCAAGTCTCCATTCTGGAGGCTATTTTACATTCAGTGTCATTCAAGATTTTCATTTAGAACTGGAAATGACAAATAAGACAGTATGCTAAACATAAAAGGATTCAGGAAAAGGGGCAATAATTATTACAGAAAACTGCTGGAATAAAATGAGAGCCAACACAGACAGATGCACTATGTGTAAAAGAGGAAGAAATAATCAAGCATCAGATCCTGTCAGGAAGTGTAATGAACTTCATTGCAGATGCAGGTTCTTTGTGCCTCTCAGGATCAGCCCATAAATGAACATAGAGGAAAACACTGACTCAGCTGAAAAGAGATGAATGGTAGGTTACAGCCTCTGATGGACTGACCATGACTGAAGGATACAGTGCTATCGATGAAAATGTACTGTGGGTTGAAAACAAGGACTGCCCTGAGTAGCACAGCCATGTGTTAACTCAGCTCTATTCACAGGAATTTGGCTTTAGATGGACTTCAATGTAGGATATTGTATTTCAAAAAACCAGCTGTAGGCTCAGTGGTACAAGGAATGAGGGAAACATCACTGGTACTGAATAAGTAAGAAAGAAGTATTAATGGTATTAACTGATGGATTAAATCTCAATGACATGAAAAAAATTAGTGCTTCCAGAATGAAGTTATATTTTTGATTGATACTAATATTTTAAACTCCAGCTTACAGAGTATGCTAATAAGCTGGTGGAGTTAATGCATCAATATCATTATTATATGTTTTTTGCAAGAGAAAAATATGCTGTCATTATTATTTGTTTTCTGCAAGAAAAAAATATGTTGTCCAGATAGAATACAAAGAATTCTGAATATTAGCAATAATTCTTGACTTTATCAGTATTCAAATGTAAATATTTTGAAACTTTCAACATTCTAGAGATGTTTTACTGTTTAGATTTATAAGAAGTTTTGCAGAATAAACAGATACTTGTTTCAAAATATATAACCACAATAACCATTCTTCAGGGACACCAACTAACAAAATACTACGTACTTTCAGTTTGTTCTCCCTGCTTCATCTATTCTAATTACTGTGTATTCAGAGATTATGAAATTACCTCCTGTGTATTTCCTATATCCTTCAGACTAGCCACTGTCCAGTCAGCGGCACATTCCTGATTAAAAAAAAAAAAAATGTTATGGCTATTTTGGTGATAAGCCTGGAAGATAAAGACTATAGAAAACATTTTACTTTATGTTCAAATTCCTGAAATGTTTTGGATGGATTTGAATTTCCATTTTCCTTTTGTATTTCTGTTGAAAAACAACCCAGAAACTGGAGATAGCATTCACTAAAACAACCATGTGAGAAACTAAAATATTTCACTTCCTTCATCTGGTCTTCCTTGTAAACGAAGGTAAATATTTTGGCTCAAGAGTTAAGACCATCTTCTTTAGGACCTAAGATAGCACTTGACAGGAATTCAGACTTTTAAGTTCAATAAACCTCCTCTCACATGCTGCCTGGCTGGTAAGGTGTCTGCATTCAACTAATGCTTTGTTTAATATTGCAAAGGATGTTTGATAGGCAGCATGTGCATTGCTTTCAAAGGAAGGGAGAAATAGAAGTTTGAATCCTTTAATTGAGAAGGTTAAACTTAGATCTCCTTGTTTCTGGATGAGTACATAGGATACCTGACTACTATTGAAAAGTTTGGCACCATTTTTCCAGTTCTTTCAAAAGGATGCATTTAAAGTTTGAACATTTTTTTTTTCAAGTCAGAAACGAACTTTGCAAAAAGATTGTCACTTCTGCTATCCAAGCTGGATGCAAATGATCAGTGTGCAGCTCTGAATCAGTTACTGTGTATGCTTGAGTAGATTCCCACTCAGTATACTGCATTTTAGAAATAACTTTCACCTAACTAGCTAGATTTTTAATATTCTGGAACAGGCTACCAAGGGTTGTGAATGCACCATCCATGGAAATGTTCAAGGCCAGGTTGGATAGGGCTCTGAGCAACCTGGTCCAAAAAAAAATTGCCTCTGTCCATGGAAGAAGCGTTGGAACTAGGTGATTTTTAAGGTCCCTTTCAAAAAAAATCATTCTATGATCGCATGAAATACTTCTACTATTTTCATATTCCAGTCCAGACTGGGCAAAGAAGCTTTTCTGTTCCACTGGAATATGGATTAAAGTACTGTGTATCGCTTCTTCAGCTGTCTCCCTTGCTAAGATGCTGTGCTTGAGTGTCTCCTAATTTACATATGCAGCAAGTCAAGTTGCTGCTGGGATCACTGGCTGTGTCATAGGAGCACAGAGGGATGTATCACCCTGTTGGAAGTGTCACCCTGATTTTTTTTTTCCTGATTTGTCAGGTGTTGCCACCTGGCCCAGCCAGCTTCAGAGACAACTTGCAGGGACAAGTTCCATAAGAATGTCTGATTAAGGTACTGCCACACACCCTCTGTTCCCATCTTTCCAGATCAGGAAGTTGTGTGATCACACAGTGAACTTGACTTGGTACAGCCTGAAAGAAGGTTATTTTGTACTTTTGTACTGACATTGATCACTTCCTTGAGTTCACGAGCAGTACAGCCTCAAAAATATATTGCAAGGGAAAGTTTAGTGATGATGAGATGAACAAAGGAAGAGGAAGAGCAGGAGATGAACAGGGAAGTTCATTCTGACCTAAACTGTGCTTCTGGAGAATGTGTCTGAAGTTAAACAATTTGTTAGAAATATAGCTTAGGTGAATTTATCAGGAGGTTTTTTTTCCTGCTCTTGCTCCTTCTCCGTCTTGGCTAAACTCTTTTTCTTCTCTCCTGCACTGGCCATGGCTTGTGGTTCCCTCCATATGCCAGATGAATTCATAAATGGAGGAGAAAGTTAACAGAAGTTAGCAGAAGAAGAGAAAATATATCTAATGTACACCAGAGTCAGAAAGACATAAGGTGGAACTACATAAAGACAGGAGCTACTCTGGTAGAGGAGAAGCTGGAAGCAATAAGCAGTTGAACAGCTTTGGTGAGCTGGTATGTCAGCACAGGTAACACACCTGCTTCTAGAGCCAGTGTCTTGCCTGATGTTGAGGTGATTAGAGCACATACCTAGTGATATGTTGTGACAATGAAAATGATAATTTTGTGTTGCTCAAATACCAGCATTTATAGGCCACATTCTGGAAGCAAATAGGAAATTAGCAGTAATTTGGAGGGCAACTTGACCATATCTGAGAAAGCTATACAAGAATTTACTTATTTCCATAACAAATAAACCTCTCTGACCTATCATCCATCAATGACCAGTTGCATGGCCACAGTTTCTCAATTTAAGCATTCACCTGGGTACAAAGATAGACATTGAAAATGGAGCTGTGTCCGCTTTCCAGGTTTCTCACAGTCTTCATCCAGTTTGGGAGGAAAATGTTGCTTTTATTCTTCTATGTCCGTGTAGTGTCCTGGAGATTTGAGACATTTTCTGTTTACTGAGAGAGAGAGCTTTTTCCTGAACTTGTGTTCTCCCCTCTTGTACCAGCATTTTGAAATGTAAATGGTAACACAGCTTGCATAAAAATCACTACAGATAATGATATATAAACTGAGACCTGACTCTAAAATCATATTTCAACTAAATCTTTATTTCATAGTAGCACAACTGAACCTAACAAAACTAAACCAGACAATAGAAATTACCATTCACAAAGCACGTGTATTTAACCTTCATTCCTAATAATAGCAATAATTAAGGGATGTTGACAAGCACTTGTTTGACAGTGAGACTGGGGAGGCATGTCTTTCCTGACACAGTGGGATATAGCATTAAATTCTAACAATGCTGGCAGCCTTCCAAAGGATGGAGTCAAGGCAGGTGGTAATCCAGTTCAGCAGCAGTGGAAAATAGGTGACTGCATGTTGGCTTTCAATTACAGGGCACAGTTTGTTTTAAGAATAGAGGATAAATTATGTGATATATGTAATGTAACACTTGAAGTCCTCTCATTTGTTCTCTTCTTAAAAATGTGTGGCAATTGTTTCTTTGGGATATTTTTTTTCCTAGAAAGAATGAAAGAAGGCCAATAACAAGATGTTGATTAGAATAGTGAGACACATTCACAGCACTAAATTACTAACTTTCATTTACCTGGAGTCCAAACATAGATTGCAGTAAATGGAATTTTCACTGGAAATTATAGTAATGGAATTAGAAAACCACTGTTGGCAACAATAAACCAGTAACTATATAGTCAGAATATTTTATGCTCTCACAGAGTGTAAGTTGTTTTTTAACTGAAATAGGATCTCTAAACCCAGCATCCCACAGCTGGAAAAACTCCAGTAATAAGTATACCTAGGGCAAACACTCCATCTTCAGGGCAAAACAGAGGTGAAGTATTGTGCAGGCATTAATAGACTGTGAAAAAATAAAAAATGTGAAAGAAGTAGCCGCAGGAAAAGTGGTTGAAGACATCTCAGTGAAAACTTCCTATTGCTTGACGGGCTGTGCTGGTGGCTCACTGAGTGCTAGGTGGGATACAGAACTCCTAGCTAAACTGAGCAATACTGGAAAGGACAAAACCAAGGGCTCTGGGTTTCTGTCGATGAAAGCTGTTCTCTAGGTATAGTTTGCTCTAAAATGTTTCATCACCTGTCCTTGAGAAAGTGCTGTGATAGCAACCAAAAATGCCTCCAAAGGATTTTGAATTTTACATTGCTACCTCTTGTGGTCTTTACAACAAACTTCCTGTCTGTGTGCACACTGAATATGCTTAGATGTGTAAGCACACCCTGTTTTCTAATGCTGATATGTAATACGTGGATCTGATTACATGCTACTCTGATTAGCTTCTACTCTATCAAAACAAAGCTGATCTAATTTGCTTAGGATAGCTGTCAAAAAAGCATCTGGTCCCAAAAAAAAATTTTCCCTTTTGGCATTACAGTACATTATGTCAGGAAAACTTTCAACTGAAATGTTTGGAGCATATTTTAAAAGGCATTTAATTTTAAAGGATGTGATTTTATGCATCTGGAAGAAAAACTTGGTTACATAAGTAAATATCAGAAGTTTAAATTGTATCTTCACGGTATTTCTTTTCCTCACAGGCAAGTACAGTGCAAGATTTATATGAGTCAAATGAAGTAGGCAAGAAGTTAGGTTGGTATGTTAAGCATTTTTTGGATCACATTTTACAGATGCTCTCAACCTAGTTGATATCCATAACTCACACCTGCTTTACCTTACTTGCTTTTTTTCCCAGAAAACCAGGCTGCACAAAGTGACTTGTATTCCTTAATAGCTCAAGAGATTTGGCAAGTACATTGCATTAAATCAAGCATGCCTGCAAGGCTTCCTTGAAGTGCTTCTTGGACAGACACACTTCCTTTTCCTGTGCACCAGTTCACTGTATAAGAATTACTTAGGCATTCAGGCATCGTCTGTGCTATTTTGAGCTGTATACTGCTTGAAAAACAAAACGAAAGGATGCATTGCTTGTAATGCATACGTTCTGACTTCTGGGAATTAATGTTCTTCCAGTAAGTGGATACAGCGTATCCTGTCTGTCAAATTTCAATTCCTTTTGTCCCCTGAGAACAATAAATCAACCACATGTTAGCCACTGTAGCCATCTAACTGAACTTGTGGCTCCTATGCTAAGTTAATCTTTCAGAATCCAATCAGGCAATAAATATCTGCATATATCTGCAGTTTAATATTTAATTAATATGATCACCTCTGATGCGTTTTGGGGTTTTGTTTGCTTTCTCAGCAAGACAAAAAACACAATGACTCTATGAAATTAAATAGAAATTGTTTCAATTTTTTTCCTTTTAGTCTGCAGAACCAAAAGCAAGTGTCTTTCTTGGAACTTCATAAAAATAATCTCTCTGTGTATATTTTATTGATATCAAATGCCATTTTCAGAAACAGTTACATGAAGAAGTTTATTGATTCACAAATCCCACCTCAAAAGCACCCAGTATAGAAAACTATAACACTTACTTTTCAGCATTGAAGCTTATATTCTGAAAGAAGTCTTTACTATGTTGTAGGTGAAGACATGCACATCATTTAAAGGTAAACATGCATTTGCTACATACGTACACAATGGTGGACACGGTCACTGAGGAATTCACATATTCAAAGACCCGTTTTAGGAACTATTGAAAGGACTCATCCTTATTGCACAGACTGCTAACATGTTCAGGGAGATACTGCAGGCTTGGCTCTTCCCCAGCTCACATGGATGAACAAAAGAGGCAGCCACATTGAAGTCAATGACTGTATGGTGTAAAACTGCTGTTAAGAGAAGTGTTAATAACTAGATTTCCCTTTTGCCACTTCACAGTTTTATGTTAGGTCTGTACCTGTTTTCTCCTATCTTTTATGGACCACCATTGTGACTGGGCTATTTTAACAGCCGCTTTATAGTTGCTTCTGGATAATGTGTCCCATTTCAATGACTATATGTTGCTGGCATTAAGTTTACTTGTGCAACATATCTCTCACATCAGTAGCAATAGTAATTTTTTTTTCTCAGTGAAACTTTGCCAGATTCTAGTGGCTGTAAAATATAAATTGATCCAATGTATATTTTGCCTGAGTTAGAACTTTTTCTAAGTCATACATTGAGAATTTGTTATTTAATTTACTATTTCATTATAAGAATTACATAATACTTTGTTGGGACTTCCCTTTGCTTTTGAACAATACATGAGGTTATGTTATTGTAGTTTCAACACTCAATAGCAAGCAGTTCCTGAATAATATTCTGCTATTCAAACATCTCATACAAACTTGTTGTTACCTCTTTAACAGGATAATTTACAAGTCATTTGTGAGTAATTTTAATGTTTGCCTGGCATCCTGAGTTCCATTTTCCTTTTCTGACTCATGGCATCAATGACCTGTATGAGGAGAAATTGTTTGCATAGCACATGCTTTTTTTTCATGCTTGCTTTCTTTCTTCACTGTTGACATGCATAGAATCTGTTAAAAAACCAAATAACAGGAAAGAAAACTCTTCCTTTCTCTGCATAACAGCTGCTGGAGACAACAGAAAACAAATACCTGAGATATATCTAGCTCATTTTTCAGGTGACCTCATTATGAAAAACAGGAAAGACCCAGACTTCTGTGTTTGCTTTATAAAATGTTGTTTGCCTTCACTGGCTCTGTTGGGATTTAGGGACTAACTGTATGACAGGAAGCTCAGGGAAGCAGTCTACATTGTCTGATGCTATTGTTTTTCTTTTGAGTTCACTAAGTTCATTTCCACTATACTTTTTTTTTACCAGCATATTTTTGAGTCAGTTTAACTGACTGGAACTGACTTCTTAAAATAATCTGACTGCAGATTTGGTGGTGATTTTATCCTGTCTTTTCATTTTTTATTTTATTTTTTTCCCCTTAAATCCATTGCCAGTATTCGGAGGTAAAGCTTCAACTGAGAAGTACTTATAGGGAATTTAGGGGTTTTGGCTCAGTTCTGCTGAATAATAGCCAATTTCAGCAAACAACAGAGTACACATGTCTTTTTAGCAGCATGATCAAAGAACAGTGAATATCCCACTAGCATAGGAAGTTGAGCTTATCCTCTCTTCTGTACCAAAAGAAATCAATGAGAGCTTTCTATTTTTTAGAACAATTCACTTTATTTTTTTTTTCCTGATTTTACGTGTGGATTCAAGAATTAATTAAATCTTCAGCACTTGATTTGCCAGTTTTTGAAACCACATTGTCAGGGCAGTGGACTTATTTGACCAGCCTGCTTGACCCTTAATATGAACTGCCATGCATTGAAGAGATTCACAAGTAAGGCTTAACCTAGAAATAACATGGGAAAAATAAATAAATTGTGTCATGAGGCAGGCAAAAATTCACTTTCTATGTTGGGCAGGGACTGAGTGAAGCATGAAATGTGTAATTTTCAGATAAGATTAAGATAGGTGCTAAATATATTGTTCTGCCATAGGAGACACTTTGGGAACATTTGCTTTAGGCTGTTTTGGCCACACCTAGACCACGGGATACAGAAACATTTTTTCATTTAGTCTGACAGTACACCTTAGTGCATTTCCATTTGTATCTTGGCAGGACATGGATTTACAAATGTAAGGACGCTACATAAACTGATAGTGTAAG
This sequence comes from Bombycilla garrulus, assembly GCA_013400315.1. NCBI lineage: Eukaryota > Metazoa > Chordata > Aves > Passeriformes > Bombycillidae > Bombycilla > Bombycilla garrulus. Next base: position 168,149 of record VXBU01003604.1, read on the forward strand.
AACTGTAGTGTGCTCCACCAAGTACATCTGAGACCCAGCTATGTGGAGGAACAGAAACTAGACACGACCTAGTGAGCACCAACAAGTAACTGCAGATACCACCTCTGCATTTTTATATTATATGCCCTAAAACATGCTTCACATTTAAATAGGGTAATCTTGCTTTGGTACTCCTCACTGACACTGTCCTGATTTACTCTACCTGAACTCTGGCTTCTTCTGGGAGAAAAGAATTGAGGTCAATAAATCCGTATATTACTTTGACAAATATTATTCTTGAGATTTTCATGTGTATGTAGCAGTTAAAAACTTCAAAATTATTATTCCCTCAATCGTGAATAAATCATTCAATTACAAAGAGCATCTCAGCTGTCCACACTGAATCATTAATTTCCTTTGATTAAAAAGCTATATGCATGCACACACATGTATCTGAAGCATAACATGTAGTCATTATTTTTACCTTCCAGAAGCTTTTGAGTTCTTTTACCAGTTCAACCATAATAAATGCAAATATTAAATAGGAAATCTGGAATTTCCACATAGGACAATTTAAAGTAGCTAAAATTGTGAACTCCCAATAATCATTAGTAGCTAAATAACACCAGTACCCCTATTTTATGTCCCATATGAAACAGAACCAGAGAAAACTGTAATACTGAAACAATGTGGAAAGTCACACTAAGGAGCTCCAAATTAAGGCAGCATTAATACAAGTTAATATCTGAAGCACAGAGTAAAATTCAGCTCTCTGAATCAGTGCTTTATAATGTTACCTGGAGTGCCTTAGGTGGTCTGAGACCTGTAGTTTTCTAAATCAACAGGTGGGGCATTGTCAGGACACTGCAGCATATCCACAAGTGTCATTATGTGCCTTTGGGTAACTGAGCTGCCTCCAGAGTCAGTATCAAATCATTACTGACATAAAGCCAGACATAATGACAGCTTTACTGCTGGTATAAGCTTGCAAAATCATACAGGGTAGTAACAGTTGAATAGCTATGATACGATATAATATACAGAAATGTAGTGGGAGTGAAATAAATCTTTCTTGGGAAGCTACACCACAAAAATAAATAATTGAATATCTAATCATATCTAGCCTAAGAAGCACCAAACCACCAATCTGTATATATTTTATTTCTTGAAAATTTAATAATTATTCAAATAATTTTGTCTGGAAAATTGCATGGTTATCTACATCTATTTTCCATTTAAGGAGAAGACATTAAACACTGTATTTACCTGTAGCATCAAGACATGAGTACAAGTCTCAGTAGTGAGACTTTACCAGGCTGGTAAGAAGCATGTCAGAAAATATGACATTAGAGTTAATATAATAAAAGAAAAATAAATGAGAAAAGAAAGAGTAACAGACAGCATGGTAATGCAGAAAGAAAAACAGGATTCATCACATAAAATCTGGGAAGAAGATGGGAAAAGAGAGAATGAGAGTGTTCAGACTAGAAGCCAAACATTCAGGGGAAGAAAACAGCATATTGAAGGGAAAATGAAGACGATTAAACACAACATATGAACAGAAGGACAGAGGAAAGAGACTGCTTTGAGAGTTTAATGGTTATCTGATAAACTAGAAAATAGTAAGGAAATGTTACTTTTATTAACTTTCCTTGGGTTTAGATTTAGCTGAACTAAATCCTGCAGTTCTTTGTTAGGTGGTATTTCATTTGACTTGCCCAGGATGTATATAGAAAAGATAGCAGGTGATTAATTCCAGATATGCTGTATTAAGGCTTTGCTAAAATCTAAATCTCAAAAATGTTAAAATAAAACTCCAATATACCAGATCAGCTGTTTTGCCTTCAAAAGTCAGCTTAATCAAATCATCTGGTATCAGGAAGAAATACATAATACTTCTTTTCTCATTTCCATCTACTCCTGCTGAAACACAACTCTGTATATGCCACAGAAAATGTCTGATGTGAGGTTACGTTTCCTATAGACATAAATGCTCATGAGTAAAAAATGTGTTGTGTGAGTCATTTGTTTCAAGGCCCCTCGCAGCATCTAAACCATTCCTCTGCATGTAACTGTCACAATAAAACACAAATTGTTTGAGACCTCTCTACAAGTATTTTTTTCTCACTCAACCAAAACCTCTCTGCTAAATGGTGCAGCAGACAGTTTTACAATGAATTGTGTATTCTCCCATTAAAAAAATTACCTTCAACAGCATCTGTGTCTGACACTAAGTAACCTATACTAACTGCAAACATTATAACTAAACTGATGATGCAATGGAATTACTGGGTTTACCATGTGTCAAAATGAACCATGATTTCACTTTTAACTCTCTCAACTTTCAATTTCATTTTTCAGAGGTATACAATATTAAAAAAAAATAAATTCAATCCTGCAAACATTACTCTTTTACTATTTCTCCATAAAGCAATGAAGTAAAGTCACTTCTCCTATAAGAGTTTGGCTTCTATAGGTTTTATTAGCAACCAAAAAGGAGTAGGAGATGCTAGACACATTCCTTGCCAAACATTTAGTTTACAGTCTGGAGGCTCAATATGCCTTAACCCAAATGAAAATCCTGCACATATTGCAGGACTTCCATGGCTTCTGTTCTGATTTATTCTACTGTTTTAGACCCAATATTGTTCAAAGGAAGAGAAATAATATTCAAGATAACAAAAATAATATACTTCATTGCTCTCAAATCAGAGTTGAAAGAGAGAAACTGAGAAAGTTCAGGAAGAATGTGAATATCCAACTAATCAACAGATGAACTTGATATTTATTTGGGAGCTTTAATTTTCTTTGAAAAAAAGAATTTGTTTGTTCATAATATTTTCATAGTATTGGTAACTCCAAAGGATTTCTTTGAAACACTTTAAAATCTGAACACATGTTAACAGGCTTCCTACAGATATGTTTTAAAGGAAATTAAAACCTTTAAATTAAATTAGAAAGAAAAAAATGTCTAAAGGTCTCTTAAGACATTTAAACCTGTGTATTGTAGATATGTCAGCCTATCAAATAGTCCCTTTGTTACTCTAAACTTACTGTCAGTGAGAGAAATATGTTTCCTTTCTCTTCTCTGTTTTGATTTGAGCTTTAAATCAAAATGCATTGCAGGTGCAGGCTACATGAACATATTGTCCACCAGCACAAGAAGCTTCTATCAGCAGCTTCAATATCAGCATAGATTCCTTCCTTCTCTCCCTCCACCACTATATCAGCAAAGCACGGCAAGAAGGCAGGACTAAGCTGATGAAGAGACAAGTGGTTGACAGATATAAATGGTGTTTTCTCCTGGCAGTGCCACCTGAAAAGAAAACAGGAATTAATGTGTGTCCAGTAAAACTGAGACAGTGGTATAGGACACTGTATGAAGCACAAATATCCTCTGCAAGCTTGTCATGTGGATTCACCTTCAGCTCTGGATACAAACTTTAGTTAGGAATAAAATATACATTAAGACTTTTTACTGCCTTCTGTTTCTAAGCAGAGAAAGAGAGTTTAAATTATTATTTTTGTTATTAGACTTTTCCAGAAGAAAAAGATGAAAGTGCAATGCATGCAGTTTTCAAAGTTCATGTATACAAAGTTAATTACTTTTTCATTCAATCTTTAAATATTTTACGGATTAATTTAGCAAATCTCAAATTTTTTATGAAAAACAGATCTTATGTAAATGTTTCTAGCAATTTCAATAATTTCATTCTGGTAGGACTGAGTCAGTTAGAAACATAGAAGAACAAATAATATACCCTATCAAATATATTAGCTTTAGAATTCCTATGAATATTCTTATTCTGCATTCAGGATGTGACTGTTATACGGGAGAACTCATCTATCAGGAACCATTTAAATGGCCTCTTTAAACTACATCCATGGGCCGACTTTCCCAGGATGGCAAGTAAATATCCACACATGAATGTGCTAGTCAGATCATATGTGCCACCAGACTGAAAGCAGCTCAGGCACTTTAATCATGGTATGTGGATATATCAGTTATCAGTACATTTCCAGACACAATGTTAGAAAAATTATTTTTTAATGGAAACTGCTGGGTGCTATGTTAGATATATATGGCAAATAAGGACTTTGTCTCTAATTTCAAAAGGTCCATTTTGAAAGTTCTGGCACAAATTGTTTTCTTTATCTATTTTGGCAGTCACTGAAAAACATTACTTGCCAAAGATGCCTGCTATCAGCTTCTAACAGATAGCTGTCAATAATTCAAATGTGCAGGAATCCTTAGTAATGCTTGGAAATATTAAACAAGCAGCTTGCCTTGACTCTCAGGCAAGTACCAAGCCCTGAGTAGCCGTTGAGGAGTCTGAGCCCTGGAGACACATCCTTGAGATCATCACTGAGCTCAAAATTGAGAAACGTTACCGATACCAGTGATCTATTTCTTCAACAGCTGCCTACTTACACCTATTTTTAACAATCTAATTATCTTTAATAGAAGCAACTAAGGAAAATTTTGCTCTTTTCATGATTTTTTGGAACAGATTTCAAATTTTTCCATCTTGCTTTGTCATTTGAATTAACTATAGATTCCTAAAGTACTAATCTCATATTAGGAAGGATCTGCTCTTAGAAAGTCAAACTTCTTTAAAGCCTATCAGTACAAACTTTTCTAGACAGTGCTTTTGCCAAGAAACATGGAACCAGACAACATTCAAGGTGCCCTTCCAACCTGGTGTTCTATGATTCTGTGAAGTATTCACAATCACTATGCAGTTTTGAGCATCTTGGCCAGTTCTACATATTCTCCTAGAGTAGTTTGAAATTCTCTTGCATTACGTGCAAATTCATGTCACACAAGCAGGGTAGCTGGAGCAGATAATGTAATGTCACTGCAAAAGTAGTATTCAAAAAAATTTAAAGCAGGGATAAACACCAGGGCAAAAGTAAAACAGCAAATCTATTTCCAACTTGCACAATCTTCTGATGTACTTTCTACTCTCCTTAGAAGACTTTCTTATACATTTAATTGCCTTCTGATACTGATGTACACAATATAACATAATTGCAATCTCCATATACTATACATAATATATAATAAATGTGATATATAATCCTGGATTATGCACAATGACCCAAATAAGAAGAAAACAGTGTCAGTCTGTTTTCTAGCATATCTCCTTCCCTAACCAGAGCAGTAGAAGCAATTTTCAAGTTGTAGTGATGCTTCACTCAGTCGAGAGTGGTGGTGTTGCCTTCACCTCAGCGATGCAATACATTCAGAAACTGCACTTGTTCATTCTTCAAAATAAATTGTTTGTGAAAACACAGCTTGGATCTGAAGAATGAGATTCAAAGATGAACAAATTTCAAAGATGAAAAAATGTGCATGGAACAGGTCTGCTTCCTTCCATCATTCAGAATGTATTCTACGGGCTTGCATAGGTGAGATACACGATGAGCACTATTAAAAGTCTTTTTTGTACTGCTTCAGTCTAATTAGCTTTGGATTATTAAAGAGCAGTATCTTTCTCCATTCAACATGTACAGCACAAAAACAATAATTTTCTCTTGCATTCATGCACCTGGCAATTTGAAAGATTGCAAATGAGTGCTGTTGCAGCACAAGGAAGCAGAACAGAGCAGTCACGATCTCTAGTACATCTTTTGGTGACAGCTGTCTTAGCACAAGCTGGCAGTGTGCCCAGGTGGCCAAGAAGACCACCAGCATCCTAGTTTGGATTAACAACAGTGAGGCCAGCAGTGACTGTCCCCCTGTACTCAGCACTGGTGAGGTCACACCTCAAATCCTTTATTCAGTTCTGGTCCCCTGGAACAAATCAAGAGTGGCAAGTGATAGGACAAGAAGAAATGGCCTCAAGTTGTGTCAGAAGAGTTTTAGATTGGATATTAGATTTAGATTGGATATATAAATTTTCTTTGCTGAAAGGGTTGTCAAGCTTCAGAACAGGCTATGCAGGGAAGTGGTTGAGTTACTGTCCCCAGAGGTATAAGACCTGAAGATGTGACTCTTAGAGATAAGGTTTAGTGGTGGGCTTAGCAGCACTAGGTTAACAGTTAGACTCAGTGATTTCCTTTTGCAGCCTAAACAATTCTGACTCTATTTCACAATGCTTTTCCACTGTGTTTTAGAAGAATATTAAAAAAAACTAAAAAAAACCACTATTTTTTCTTTCTCTCTAGGATGGCTAGTCTTTAAAATGTATTGGATTTATGCATTCCAATTATAGACGCTGAAGGACAAAAGACAGTTAATAGGAAGCTTGGAAGAAATAGATCAAAAGGCCTTTATCAGCTGCTTACAATTCTCCACAATGGTTCTGACAGTGATTGAAAACATTTCTCCGGTTTTGGGTGCCAGCCCAGCCTACTGCTAATAGTGAGCAGACAATTTGCAGTTTTACATTTTATGAAGTTTCCTCCCAAAAATCCAATCTCCTTCTCCACCATTTTTAACACTGTACAAGTTCTGAAACTGTAGCTGGACCTAACTGTTTAGTGAAAGATCTTTAACACAATTGTGTTACCATTTGTCCACAGCAGCAGATTGAATGCATGCAGTTCTCATTAATTATATTAGAATAATTCATTCATAGAATTACAGGCTTAATTGGGAAACAAATACAAGTCAAAATGGACTACTGCTGGATGCCCCAGGAGATTGTTTTTCTGAATTTTTAGCAGACTGATCTTGTGTATACAAACAGGGCAAAACAATGATAATAAAAAGCAAAGGGAGGTCGCCATCAAGTTGTGAAACCAACCAGGAAGTGGGGAACTTATTTTCAAAGCTCATGAAAATGCAACAGATGCTGTCTATCAAATGAGCAATTCTGTTTACAATTACAAGAAATTTCTTTAACAAAAGCTGGCATTTGGCTACATTTGCTAGATTTGTCTTTTGTTACAATCCAGATGTTTGTGCGGGTTTGCAAACGTGTTTCTTGGGGTCTGTTCAGTTTTTGGGACATTCTTGGCTGAGTTTTGCCTACTCAAGAGGGTTTTTTAATGTTTTCAGATGGAAACCATGAGAAATTTCAATGTGTTTCATAAGTTCTGGGCAACAGCAGGCAAAATAAGATAACTTTGCAGTGTTAGTCATTGTGCTTTCAAGGGCTGTTTGAACCAATGCTAGGCTTAGTTTCCTGTAATCTCTGTACATAGCACCAAAGAGCTAGTCTAGACATGTTTACTTCAAAAGACATCATTAGATCCAAGTGTCCTGAAGAAGGGCACTTCATCTGGCTCAGGCCCACTGATGTGATGTGCCTATTTGAATTCAGGCTTTGAGCTTGATTGCATCTGGACAGCTTGAAATAGAGTAGGGTAAGGTCTGTCAGCATCTGGCCACAATACATTTATTTCTTACGATCATCTTGATTAAGGAGATCCAGAATATTTAGTATGTAGCAATGGATGCAATTTTACCTAACATAGACCTTTGAATTGCTGCTGTTTCCTGTCCAACTGCTTGACTTAACTAAAACCACTTTCAGCAATCTGTTTCATCGGTATGAGCTTATTTTAACTTTATATTCTGCAGGGTGATTCAGAGTATGTGTTGGTATGGTTTGCTTAAAGGAGGCTTAATCACAGACGGGAGCTGTCAGTGCTGTTATAATACCAGAGCATATTATTTGTACACCTAAGGGATTATAATTTTGTTCTTCTTTGGACCCAAGAAATTGAAAAGAAAACAAACAATACTTGTATTTTGGCTTTTATCAAATGTGGATCCCAAAACAGCAGCATGCATAAATTAAAATCTACTGAACAGTGTTAACTATGTTTTTTATTGTTAGGTTGTTTCCCATACATGAGGTCCAAGAAAAAATTAGCTGGTCTGAAAATTCTGAAGGGACCTTAAGAAGCATCATAATATGCAAGGGGTGGTCAACCTCCCAGAGACAGATCAGGGGATGGGGTTAAGGAGAGAGAACAGTGCAAATCTTTCTAAAAAAAACTAAAACCAGTCAAATAACCAAAATCCAGACTCCCACCTGCCACCAGGATTCCAAGATCACAAAATGTCAAGACAGCTGAGCAGTGACAACCCCTTTGCTAAGTCTGCAGGGTTGATAGCAGGGCAGTCACGTCCCTCAGAGTTAAAGGATGATGCTCAAAGGGGGTCAGCTTTTCCCTGGGGTCTTTTGGCTGGGGCTTCAAAGTAATGGCAGTGAATGAATGGGGTGATGTAGAGAAGGACTTCTGTGCAGTAAATGGAAATGGAGAAGTGGGTTTTGGATAAAGCAGATTTGTGGAGGAATCCTGTTTACCTTTTCTCACTGAATCTTTTTATATTAAGTATTGTTGAGAAGCAGAAGAAAACTATTTAAAACATCGTGCACCCCAATTTTCATGTGCAGGAAACAACAAATCACTATACCAACTCAACATTAACCAAAGTTAACAAAAAGGCCAGCTCATGATTTTTCAGGCAGATAATGACTTAGAAAGTCAGCAGATGTACTTGGGGCTTGGTAAAAACCTAGCCATGATTCACTTTGCACCAGCCTGACCTAAATTAGGATCCCACTCTGCTATGAAAATACAGATTTTAATTAAAGCATCCTGAGTGTATAACTCTCTTCTCCTTAGTAATAGTGTAGCACAGTAGCCTGGTGACTAAACAATCCTCTATCAACAGTTTTATTTTACATCCTCCTCCATCACCACCTTCTCTGCCTTACTCATGAAGAATGCTTTAGAAATTTCATATTGGAAGCAAAAGTTCTTAGTTGCATTGCAAATTATTTTCATACAATATTCAAATCTATTTTTATCATAACATTTGCATATGCATCCTATCCATGTGTATGACACTGGAAATTCTGCTTTACTTGTTACCCATAATCTGAAATAAGGGCTGACAACTTCTGACACAATTGGGCAATTGCTACAAGATGTGATATTTTCAATTCTGTACATCTAAGCTCATACAGTTCACATTATATAATCAAATTTTATGTTTTTGTTCCCTTGATTTTTACTAAGTCAGAAAGATTCTAGCTATATGGAAAACCAGCTCTGGCAAACTTAGATCCTTGATTCTGTTCCCTGCATTTTTAAGAGTTTATCTTCCCTAGTAAGTAATGCCCCTTTCTTGTATAATTGGTTGTCCAATGATATGTGAAATGTGTTATCCAGGTCTACTTTGCCTGGATTTCTCCTGCCTTTTTCCTTCTACAGTATTTTTTGGCACCACAGCACCTGGGCACTGAATTGAGGCTTGTCCAAATGTCTGGGCTAATTTCCAAGTAGGTTCTTCAAGCAGATGTTCCCACTGAATTTCACCAAGGGCTGGTTTCATTGTGCCTAGAACCTGCCACATGCTCCTAAGAAAAAAGCTTTTTTTTTTTTTNACTGCCTTTTACACCGAGATTCAGCTAAAGTTATGAGGTAGAAGTTCAAAGTTCAGACCACTCTTTAGTTAGACAAATATATATGTATATTTAATTAGCCAAGTACAGTAAGTAAATTCCCTATATTGTGCATTTTTCACATGTCTCTTAATAATCATATTTCCTTAGTGCAGGAGAAACAATCTCTTTACTTTCCATGAGAAGTTTCAGCATAATTTTCTACTCCTCAGATCATAGGCTAAGTACTGAGTCAAGATTGCTCTTTTTTCCAAGAAACTTGCTCAGATGCTGGAATATTAGGATTAAAATGCAAATGCTGAAATTTAATGACAGTGTGTGCAGCTGACTATTCACAAAACCTGTTCCAGCTGAACACAAATTGCCGTGCTTATCATTTAGTTATGCAGTTTTTAAGTAGCTGACATGTGACATCATCTGAATTCCAGTGATGGGGAAGACATTTTCTTTCTCTTAACCAAAGATTACAGTTACAGGAACCATATCTGAAGAGCAATGTCTGATTTCCTTCCAAAGAACAGAAATATGAAATCGTAGTGCTAGGAATGCAATGTTTAGGTCACGCTGCCTGAGGGTAAACGTACATGTCTGGCAGAGCTATTCGTATGTGCCCACTGTGACTGAGCTGTGAGCCAGCCTGCTGCAGCAGAGCAGTGCTGAACCTGAGCTAATCAGGCTCACTAATAGGACAGATACCACAGTTTACAGTGAACACTGTGCTAATGCCATCCAGCAGTTCTAGACCACTGCACAAAAACTGCATGTGTGCAGCTGTCTGCGCGCAGCCATGAAGCCTCTGATCTCCCCTCTTTCTTGCCATGCTTGGACTATGAGGTATGATCTGAGAATGTCAGTCTGGGTTTGCAGAAAATTAAAATTATAAAAAAATGTAAACATTTACTGAAGAACTAGTCATTTTGCATGGCCTTGGCTAAAACAATAGCTTTGACTACTTCTTTCCAGGTGCCAAGAAACATAGTTATTTCTTCTAAGAAACTACTAGAAATTAGTTCTGTGATGCAGATACAAGTTTGAAAGGCATAATTATGTCAGGGAAATACATAGAGGTCACAGACTGAAAACAACTTGAACAACTTACTACAACAGTAGTAAACTCACAGAAGAATTAAGTCCTGAATTTACTGTAAAGAAATGCAATTTTACAGGACTTTTGATAGCCACAGTTTTAAACATTACTTGTTTATTTATAGGACAGAAGAAATCTGTTGTAGAAAAAAAATCTCATGTTATTGATTTCAAAAAGAGCACTTCTTATCCCAATCTCTCCCAATGGCACCACTAGAAGGAAACTGCTAGAAAATGTTATCTCAGCCAATGCATGTTTTGCCTAGGCAGAAAAAAAAATGTATGTGTTTGTGCTTTTGTTTTTAAATCATACTGTCTCTTTCCCTTGCCAATACTCACTCCAGTACTTTCCATTTTGCATGGTACTTAGGTCTTTCCATGTCATTTATTCATATGCACAACAAAAAAATATAATATCTGCATGAGTCCCTGACTAAATTAATCCTTTTTGTGAAATTTTAGTTATTTAGATTGAAAAGAAATACCCAGCGGACTAATATTTTGATAGATTGAATGATTAATGAGAATGAAGAATGTGATGTGAGAACCAGAACATAATAGAAAAGTTATTTTGAAAGCATGTTAAAAACATATTCAGCAGTCAACTTTTTCTTTATTACAATTCACTAACTGTGCTCTACTTCCACTTATATCAGCACTGGAATTTTACTGTAATTACTACATATTTAACAGTGCTCCAACTAATTGATATATCTCAGAATCAAATTTGTGCTCCATTAAAAGAGAATTTAAAAAATTTCTCATTTCAATGTTATTACTTATACAGCAAAATCATTTTACTTTCCTTTAGCTTTCTGCATAGCATGCACATTGTATTGTCTGCCACATTTGTTTTTGAACACATCATTGCTTTACAAACACAAACAGGACCCATTATATTTGCCTGAGCAGTATTGATTACTCAGGGACAGATTTCATTCTTATTAAAACCATCCTTACAAAACCAAATGAAAACTGATGTTCTCAGTGTTTCAATACTTACCTAAAGAGAGTGACAGCAAGGTTCTTCATCCTCATGAAGCCACTTCTTGTCTTTACACATTTGCATATTCCAAATTTAGATCCTATTATATGCTAACAAGCACTGCTACACCATGATGTGTGAAATTCAGAACTTGTTGAAATTAACAGGAATGGCCTGGATTTTCTGCATATGTTAAACGTCTCTGAGCTGACAGAATTAACTTTTGTAGCACGAGAACCTCTACTTTTAGACAATGTTTTTGGCAACTAGACATGAAATCATTATGACTTTGTGTCTTTAATCTCTTCCTTACATCAGATGTATTCCCCCTTTTTTAATGAGGGGTTGTGTCATAATTCATAGTTTGTAAATGGCTAGATTTATAGCTGGTAGTTCTAGAGTGATTATTGCAGTAACACCTATTTATAATTCTCTTCTACCGTTAAAACAGTGCAACCTACACTGTTTTCCACATTTTTAGACCAGAAAAAAGTCAGGGATAGTTTAGTATGTTCTTTCTATCATATTCCAATATTTGTTCACAAAAATTGTCCCAATGAATGGTCAGTGTAGCAATTTCATTAGAAAAGAATAGAATATCTCTGCTTTTAAGAAGTATTAAGTTAGGAGATCTTTTGTAGATCGACTCCCTCCAGAATCCAAATGTAAATAATCATAGTTGTAGTGGTTGTAGCAATAATACTAAAATAGAAGAATTTCATCTAACTTTGTAGAAATGGTTAGCTGTAATTTTTTATGTTCCCTCTGAAGTACTATATTTAGGGTAAAGAAAGAACTGGTAAAAGGAAGTAATATGAAGAGTTAAAAAAAATCCACGGGCAAATTTCTAGGCCAGAGATCTAGGAACAATTTGTCTTAAGTGGCTCATCAGAGCAAGGAGAATTGCTTTTCCTGGTATGTTTATGTCTACGAATAAAATAAATTGGTCCAAGTCTGTTTCTTTTAAAAACAATATCTAAACTGGAAGTACATTTTGTTAGTCTTATAATTTTCACATTCTTTTTTGATTTTACAATTACGAGTATCTTGTAAAGATGAAGGCAACCATTATCACAAAAAAAAAAAACTAGCAACTATCAAGAAAGCACAACAAACCATCCCCCAAAAACCCCACACCACAAAAATCAAAAGGTGGTGTATCCTAAGGTGGAATAGTGCAAAGCCCTTCCAGTGCTAGAACTAAAACACTAAAAAACAACATGAGTATGAAAAATGGTTTGAAGTTCAGTCAAATTTGTAATGCAATGCAGTGGTAATGTTAAAGTACCCTTTTAATGGTGTTCTTGTTTATGTAATGCAGCCAGCAGACTTCCAGTTAGAAAGATTAGGGAAAAAAATGATAATACCTTGTTTACAAGAGACCTTGTGAAATCAGCATAAAAAAGAGCAACAGATAATTATTTCTGAATGCATAACAGATGTTTATAACCATATAATAAAAAGCCACCTACCCCAGAAAAGCTCAAAAGCAAGAAATTTTAATTGTTTGCAAAACACTACCTTAGCCTCATTAAAAACACATGACTGTCCATATAGGATATCACAATCAGAGAATGGAAAGTTAGTATATTTTTTGTATTCAGACTAAAATCTGAGCATAGTACAGAAGCAGATTGGAACAGTTGAAAGCCAAATTTTTTCAGGTATTTTAATTTCTATATTACTTTTTTTTATAAAGTAATTATGCACAGGGATGCTATCCTTTATCCATTACTTTTTCGAAGGAAGCAAAGCTGTAGTGCTGATAGAAGGCAGAGGCTATAGGGAACAGATTATAGTCTAGCCTTATTTCAGAAAAAATATTGAAAGACATTGATGTTTAAAGATGTGATGGGCTAAAATATACTATCTACTGGCTAACAGAACAGGCCTTCATAAAAGGATCCATGGCCTAGTTTATGAAAGTAAACACTCTGCTTACTTTTTCCACATAGAAGAATACCTTTGAATAAAGAAAATGTGAATACATATCTTTTGTATTGGAAAAACAATCTCTGTGAAGGTAAGCTGAACACTTCCACTTACAGAATGATCTTGGAGTGTATGAGTGAATGTCTCTTTAGCCTTATAACCAAAACAGTGGGCACAGTTCTTAGCTGAGTGTTGAACAGAAAGAACAAGGTAGGTTTTGACATGAAAGAGGACATGGCTCTCCACACAGCTTATGGTAAAATATTGACTTCCTTCAAAGTATTGCTGTCATGGAAGTTCTCCCATGCTGCTCATCCCTTCTTCCTTCACCTTCCACATAGTCTTCAAAGATTTGGGAAAATATTCTTATGCATGTCATCGAAAGTGTATGTCAACTTATGGATACATGACATATTTACCCACAGATCACCCAGAGTGTTAAAAAACACATTAAATGCTTTACAAAATATGAAGAGTTAAAGTAAGATAAGATAAGTTGATCTTTCACATTTATAACAAAGAGGAAAACAAATTACTCTAATGCATTGTACCTTGGGACCACTGAATAAATCTGAAAAATGGCTCACTGTTAATTTTCTTGTTTGAGAAACAAAAGTTTTACTAAGATCCATGAAACACATAGTTCAATCTGGTAAGAGGAAGCACTGCCCATTTGGGCTGACTCTTCAGAGGAGATAAAAGGATCCTATAACATCAGAACATCATAACTTTCAAGAAGTAAAACTTATCTAATCTGATCCCTTCAAATGGAAACTTTATCAGAAAAAAATATTAAATAAATCTATCTGTAGACCTGTTACTTAATTTGAGAATATATTTTAAGAAACTTGGCAAATTATTAAGGTATTATAAAATATGCATTTAGTATAGAATTCCATATTTAAATATTCTTATTTATGAAAAAGGGATGGGTAAGAAAACTAGGAAAAAATAAGCTTAAGCTGCACACTGAAGAAAGTGTCCAAGTTGGAGACATGGAATAAAAAAAAGAAAAATTAATTATCTATTTTCCCAAGGAAAAATCTACTGATACCTGCTTCTATTCATAGCAATTTCATGCACACTTTTTATTGATTAATTTGTATAGCAGAATGATAGACACTTCTCCCACGTGCACACTTTTGTCAGTGGCAATGATTTTCTATGAATATCAAATCACATACAGCAGGATGTGATTATGAGTTGCCAGGTTTGATTTGCAGAACACAGCACATTTGCATACTCCAAATAATACCTTGAGATTTATATAAAGGGGAATAAAGTATTCTTTTTTAAAGTATTCATAAGAAATATTTAATAAGGGAAAGACAACTTTCTGTATGTTTGTTGTCTCTTTTATTTACTTGGTCCCCATCTCATAGTTGAAAGTGTTACATACCTATGTCTACCAGATAATCTTACACAGCCCTACACAAAGAACAGTAAATGGTTGCAGGAAAGTTTCTTTTATGCCTGAGTATGCCTTGTCTTTTGGCCTCAAAATCTTAGAAAGACCAACAGTTTCTGTTCCAGCCACAAAGAACTGGATCTTGGTCAATAATTGTGGTAAGTACAAATGGAGTGCAAGGTGGCAACCAGAAAGTAGGATGGAGTTAAAAGGCTGTAGTCAACCTGGGTACAGGTGTATGCTTAAAATTTAATTACTGTGTTTTAATGAGATATCCCAGCGCATGGATAAGATTCATCCCTAACAGAAAGACATGCAAGGGCTTACAGAACATCAAAATGTGTTTCAGGTTTAGGGCTTGTGCTTCCCCTTTCCAGAGATGCAATATTTCATTTTTTTTCTGGAGGACTGCTTTCTATTTTTTGTTGTGGTTATTCTCTTCTTTTCAGTTCAATATCTGCCATGAGTAGGTGGCTGTCAGTGCATGTGGGAGAGCACTCGGTTACATCAGGAATTCTTGCTTCATGAGTGAGAGGAGTGAAGGAAAAACTCCCACCGACAGATATTTTTTCAGCCTATTTAAATAGACTTGGAAATACCAAAGAGAAGATAATAATCTGGACACCTACAGACCGAGGGCCTACTCATGCCTTCCACGTCTACATAGACAAAGCACGAGTCATCCAACTCTGCTGCTGCAACTCCACCATTTCCTCAAATTTAGGAAGTCCATTTTTGTCTTCTAAGGGCCACATAACCTTCTACAAAAGGCCTCCACTAGGAGTGGTGCCATTTGGGTTCAGCTACGATCACCCACTAGTATCACAGTAATTTGGCAGAAGCTGACACATGCTCATTGAAGACTGTATGAACAAGGACCACCTCGACTGCCAAGCAATTCTAAAGTCAAGAACCCTGGCAAAGCTGAACATCTTCTGTGAGCCTCTGTAAATGTTTTGTTTGATACCTGTGGTCTGAATATTTGGTCAGTTTTAAAAGAGAGGAACAAATTGTACTCTTCAGGAAAACAAGAGGAAATTGAATATGGGAAAAACCCATTCCTTATTCTCATTAAATTTTCCTTAAAATAAATACATGGAATCTTGAAGACAATTTGAATATGAAATGTTGGCATCCTGTTCAGTGGCTAGTTACATATTTTTGTGGATTTTCTGTGACACTTCTGTGTCCAAAATTGTTGCATTTTATGATGCCAAAACAGCCATTTCAGAAAAGAGTAAATATTTTAATATTGTTTTTAAGATGTCATTAGGATAGGAAAGAATGATGGAAAAACTTCAGTGAAAGTCCACAGAGATTGATTTTAGCTCTCCTTAAAACGTATCATAGCCTCTCCATCAAAATGACAGATCTTGTGAGATCCTGTTAAGAATTGTTCTGGGGATAGAACAAACCTTTTCTATTGCCTTTCGTATTCTAGGTAACAGAAGGCAGTTTACAACTAAGCCATTATAGCTGCAGAATGCTGTCAGTTGGGTTTTTTTTGGTTTTTTTTGTTTTTTTCTTTCTTTTGCTTTGAAAGCAGCAATGCAAGTGCCAAGGACAGAATCTTGATGTGATACGTTGTTTAAATGATGGCATATCAAAGGGAACAGAAATATGTGCCAAGCTACAAGTATGTGAATAAGCACCTTGTCCAACACATTGACAACTGTGTATTACAATGACAAACAGCTAATTTTAATTCAGGTAGGAGACATATCACTCTAATTTTAATGATTTCACTTAGCTAAATTGTGGAATGTATTGCCAAACAGTTCATAATGCCAAAAGTGTATGTGCTTTCAACTGGACAATTGCCACATTCATTGCACAGAAATCTTTGGAGGATTCTTAGATACAGAGGAAAAACAGTTCATTCAGGGACTTCTGAGCCTCTCACAGGAGTCTTTTGAAGAATATTTAGAACAACTACAATTTACAGAACTTTTATTCTGTGCTTCCCCTAAGAATTTGCTTCTGCTTATCTTGGAAGACAGTTGAGCTGTGTGAACCTTGCTCTAGTATAACAAAACATTTTGTGTGACACCTGATGTGAAATACTGTATTACCATAGCAATAATAGAAGAAACTAGCTCCAAACTCTGAAGAAGCCGACTAATTATTTCCTCATCCCTTGCTATTACCATGCTGCTTAGGATCAATCAGATGGATAGCATCTACTAACTCCTACTCTCTCAGATTCCCTACAAAGAGAAATAAAGTGAAACCTCAACCCAAAAAACTCATATGGAAGGAAACAGACACTTGTACTCAAACACACAAAGCAGGTACGAAAACTAAAGGCAGCAACAGAAAGCCCAATATACAATGGTTTTAGTGCTACAACAGCTTAATTACTATAAAGATTCTTCTTTAGCTATAAAATAAACAAAATGCATTTTGGATCTGCATAATATAGTAGCTGGCAGATGTTTGTGGAGACCACATCCCCACATGAGGCTGCATGTACAGAAGCATGTAAGTTCTTTCAGAGACAAAATCTCACATAAATAATTAGCCAAATGTGAAAGTCGACATTTCAGTTATTAATCAGTAATTAATAAGAACTAATATAAGGAGATCTGATCAGTCACATGTATTCCATTTCAAAATCAAGGGCAAATCAAATTCTCCTTAGCCATAACCTAATGATGCTGTATGTATGCGGTATATGTCTGCTTTAAAATTTTGTCTTTTAATATAGCACTTTTTACAAAAACATAATAGTATAAAAACTGAAATGCATTTGTTTTGCCAGCTCATTAAAGCAAACTTTTCAGTAACTATTTTCTAAACTTATACAGGACACAAACAGGAGACTTCTGCAGGATACAAAAAATTCAAACTAATTTTTCAGTTTTTTGATGTTTTCCTTTCTGCCATGCTACATCCATTGTTCACTTCAGAAAACTGTCTTTTTCATCCATTTTTCATTAAATTAAAGAAAATTCCAACTTCAAAAAAATTTTAACAGAACCTGCATTAGCTCAGAAACTCAGCTGCAGTTTCCATCTCTTTTGGCATATATATTAGGCTATGACATCCATGAAAAATTAACATATAACTGTTAAGATAATTCTCAATGCACTTGGTTCAGTGTAAACTGGATTCAGTTTATCTCTTTAAGGAATTATTTTACTATAATTTTTACTCACATTTTTGTTTTAGTGCCAGACTCTTTCATTGTATCTCACAAACTTTTTTCAGCATAATAGAATGAAAATGGGTAACAAAGTTTTGGTTTTTATTTTCTGCACTTTGTTTTTATTACTTTTATAACAGGCCTTGTAATTTTCCCCTGTTTATTTTGCTGCAAGACATTTTGATAGATTTCACATCAAATGGCCATTTCCTTCATTTCGTTTTCATATACACAGGATTTTACCTAAAGAGATCTTGGGCCTGCTGTTTTAGCACCATTGTTATGTAAAGTTTTCACCAAATTCATTTATGAAAGAATTATGGTCTCCATTAATTGTATTAGTGCTAGTCAACAATTCTGATCTTGAAACACAAGAGATTCATCCATCTAATTGTCCATCAAACATGAAAGGTAAGAAGTTTAACAGGAAGGGGAACTTTAGCTACCTTCCAAGAGTGACTCTTACCTCAGTCTATGAGTAGGTTCCTTTGAAAGCATTTAAGGGGCTTCAGATAATCTAGTTTTTATAATCTAAAGGTTGGATGTCAAGGCTAAATTCAAGCTTCTTCTACACAGTAAGCGAAGGAAGACAGCTTTTTCAAGTGACAGATTTATCCTCATTGTCTCTGGAGATGTCTAACAGTCTGTGGAATAGAAAAAAATTCAGAAAACTGATTTAGACTAGATACCTAATTTTAATGGCTACAGGTTAAATGAAAATATTTCACCCATAGATTAGTTTATTAAAATGTGACTTCATTTATTTAAATTAAATTAATTTCCAGATATTTCAGTTAGTTAGTTGTTCAATAGGCTCTACATAGCTTCAGTTTTTTGTTGATGTGATAACACAATTAGTCACTCAAAATATAGCACTTTCTTTCTCTCACTTTCCAACGGTAACAAATGAAGGAAATTTTGCAGGCAGAAAATTCTACCAAGGAGAATACACCAATATATCATCTAAAAGAAGGTTCTTGAGTTTAGAAACATTTTCAGATAGTTCTTACATTATAAATGGTTCCTTAAAAACATAAGTTCCTGTGTGCGATTCTCAGAGCCATAGATTAAATGCTATGTATCTCTGAGAACATTTCTAGAAATTAAAATTAGCTAAGAAAAATAAGCCTATGAGTTCTCTTGGCTTTGATTCATATATTTAAAAATTTATTAGGGTTATTTTCAATATTTTACCACATTGTGTTTAATTTAAAAAAATAGCTTAAGAAAATAATTAGCTGAAATATTATTCACTGTAACTAAAATTTGCGTAACCATTTCTGTGCTCTATTGTCAGTTTACGGGTTTAAGAAGTGGACATTGTCTTTCTGTTTTCTGATTTTTTTCCAAATTAATTTTGTTGAGGACGCTCTAAGCAATTGCCTACAAAACAGACAAAATATAACATTATGACTAGCAGTACTGACATAATGTGGCATTGAATAGACTACATGATATATTGAAAGTTGAGCTAGTATTTGCTTTGTGGAGGGCAAAATTTGTATTCACACCAAACACTTACTTAAATTTATGTACCAGAGTATTTACCAGGGCATATTCAGCATAATTTTTCCTGGTTTTAGCTGCAGCAGCTTTGAACTATCTACATAATAGTTCAATCTAGCCCGTTACTTTGAATGAATGCATCATTCCGGGTTGTACCATAATAGAGCAATTCCAAGTGCAAATGGAACTTTTAATACTCTCTGTTTATTCTTCTTTTCTTTATGAAATTTTTAAGACGTTATAGATTTACTGTAACAGTCACTGCTTCCAACACATAAAACTCAGCTTTATTTGGCTATATGTATTTAATATATACCAATGTTGAATACAGCTGTCTGTTAGGCCCAGCTTAAGTGGGAAGCTGGGGTTCAGATGGAAGATCCACTATATATTTACTTATCTTCATTTAGTGAAACACCTGCCAAAAAAGTGTTTTATAGAGAGCTAGCAGAGAATTCAACAAATAAAATCAGTCACCAAGCCAGCTCAGATGGGAGTTTCCACTGGGCATTTCCCTCACTTAAGCGTGTACTACTCAATTGTAGATCTGCTTTTTGTTTCTTATCTGCTTTTGGCTTATGCTGCATCCAAACTAGCTGCACTTCACAGGATCCAGCCAGGCTCATGGGACAGAGGAGCACAAGTTTGAGAAACCTTCTGTCTGCTTAAGGAACTGGGTGTCTCAGCATCTGTGGTGTGAAACAGGCAGTTACTGGGTTGACTGGCCACTGGGAAGTAATTTAGAGGAAAACCATAGTGCCTAATTACTAATGGTGAGGAGATTCCTACTAATAACAAACAATTTCTTTCTTTATTCAAATGAAACTACTTCTGCTAAGACACAGCCTTCCTACATCTTTTTCCTGTTACTTATTTAAGTTTCTTTGCTTGATCCTTGTCAAGTAGATGGAGAGAAATCGGACCTGGAATGACACTTAAACACACCAGCAAAATGACTGAAAACATGTGAGACATATTATTTTGAAAACTTTGACATAGGACTAACTTACAGTTACCTTTCAGTCTTGTTACACATTGCTTGTGGACAGGGTGTCAGTCAGCTAAACTGGGGTTTGCTTATCTGGAGGGAAACCTGAGCAAGAGGAAAATTGATATATGTGATTCTGTACTGTTGGAACCCAGGGGGTTCTTGTGGCATCTCGGAGTGATCTGGGCCCTGGTCAGGAGGCTTTTCAGCCTTGCCAGAGGTGTCGGAGAACCTGGATTGATATTGGGAGTGCCTGTGGTTTTGATTTTAATCCATGAGAGAAATTACTAACTTATAAGAAGAATTGCAAGTCACCAGAGTTTGAAGAGTAGAATAGCAGTAATTATGGATGAAAAGGGAAAGATTTGGACCCATGTCCAGGGGGGTTGGAGACCTGTACAGGGGGGTCTGAGGCACAAGATGGAGAATTCTTACACGTGGCATGTTATCTTATGTTCTTCTTCATAACCTCCATCTTCTTGATGATGTTGGCACTTTTGGATTGGTTTGTCAGAGAGCTGGACAATGTAATGTAAGGGTCACGGGTTGGAAATTAATAGTAAACATTGGATACGTAGTTTTTAGTATAAAAGATTACAGCTCACCCGGGGTGGGCACAGTGTGTCTCTGGACGCGTTCTGTGTCGACCCTGGCAGGGCAGAGAAATCTACCTTTGATAAGGACTTAATAAACTGCCTTGAGAACACGAACAAATGACTCCAGACTACTCCTTCAACAGCACGGGCCGGAAACCTGGACTTTCCTACATATTGCGGGGTCTCCTGGGGTTAAGGAGATCCCCGCATGTACTATAATTATATATTTTTACTCTCTAATGCATTTAATTTTGTAGGAAGCAGTGTGAGTCAAAGATTCAAATGCAAAACATTTTGCTGTCGGAAGACCATTACAAAAGGAAAAGCAACAAGACAGAAAGTATCACATAAACCAGGAAGTTATCTAAAATACTTAGGTGGTGCCATCTGTGAAACTGGTACAGAAAAGTAAGGTATTTATGTACTACCTGAGAAGAATATTGAAGAGGTCAGAAATCAGTAACTTCATTCATTACTACGAAAAAGCCCTAAACATAAGTGATACATGTAAAAAAATAAATTGTCAAACATTAACTCAGCATTTAATGGAGACTTAGAGCATCTTGTTAAGAGAAACTTGATTGCACAAGTACAAGGCAGATAAGCAGATTCATGGACACAAAAGTAATCCAAAATCTTAGATACACACAGGCTACCATCTAAACCTTTGAGCTAAGATCTACAGATTCCACAAACCTGACATTCAGCTGGAATAAATGGGCTCCCTCTGGCCTTTTACTAGCAAGTCTACACTGTGGTGTAAAGGTACAGAGGGACATTCACAGGTTTTTGTAGTACAATGAAATTCACTCTTATATCAGGTAACAATAATTCCTGGTATATAATCCATTCCCAAATCTGCAATTTTCAACAAAGAATATTATCTCCAGGTTTTAAAATGAGCTGCAAAATGTGTGTACAGTACACTTCAGAGTTTACAGTAGAACGGTATTTTTGATGGTGCATGTAATTACTATACCATAATGATAATATGAGTTACATGCTTATTTTAAACCAAGTCCTTCTGATGACATCAGAACAAGCTTAATCACACCCACAGTAGGAAAAAGAAAGGTCCTTAAAATGAAGAGGAGAGATTTTAAAAGCAAGTTTCTGATAGTGTTCTATTGCACCAAAACACAAATGTTGCTAGTACAATTTACTGAGCTGCTTCACATAATTAAGATAATTTTACAGATCTATATGTTCCTCCTACGTAATTAGGAAGAGTTTCTTCTTGTAGTTTAGCACAGACTTCATATACTGATCTAGGTCTTTTCCAATCCATTTGTAGATCTCTTCTTTCACACTAATGTCTCCATTTGCATCAAATATATCCTTGTAAAGATGTACCTGATCGAACCCAGTGCCATCAGTTATGAAATGGTCAATGACCACAGACTGTAGTTTCCTTATGGGCAGCTCTACCTGCTCCAGAGTGGGGGTATCCATGGGCTGCAGATGGTTACATGCTCCTCCATGAGTTCAGGGGACAGTCTGCCCCACCATGGTCTTATCCTTGGGCCGCAGGTGAATATCTGTTCCAATATGATCTCCATGAGCTGCAGGGGAATCTCTGCTCCATCACCTCAGGCACTTCCTCTCCTTCTTCACTGTCTTACTCTTTATTAAATACATTGTCAAACAGGTGTTGCCAGTGTTGCTGATGGGCTCAGTTTTGGGCACCAGTGGGTCTGTTTTGGAGCTGGAACTGGTTCTGTCTGACAGGGTCAACTCTTGGTCTCACAGAATTCAACTCTACAGGACCCCACTCTCTCCCCTGCCTAAAAGAATCCTAGTCACTTAAATCCTAAGCAGGATATTCAATGTCCACTTTAAGTTTTGAAGGACTGATAAAAAATGTTTAGATTGTAAACTGGGCTGCCACCATTGACAATTCCCAGTAAAAATCTTTCTCTGAGCTTAGAACTCAAGGAAACATTTATAGTCTGGACCATAATTTTCTCATCCAAGGGATCTATCATGCTAAGTATTGCTTTCTAAATGATACACTAAATGTTTCATAAAATTCCAAAAACAAAGAAAGATAAACTGTAATACATAACTAAAATTTACCTTTTTTTCTGCTTGAGAGAATTCAGCTCCTTTAGCTTCTTAGTGCTTTGAAGCAAGCCATTGCTGTATTAGAATGATCCATACTTGGAGAAGATACACCTCCTACTACCCCTATGAAAAGCCATTTTATGTAGCCAAAGTGCAAGCCTTGGAAAACCACAGGTAATGTGTTATTTTTAGCACTAAAAAAGTGAATAACTGTAGCCTTGTCATGCTCTTGAGCCCCCAGTTTTATGCTTGGAGCATCCTACCTCTCTAAGAGTTGATGTAGCTGACTGAAGTCCAGAATTGATATTGTGGAAAGCACCTAATATCTGTACAAGAGATAAGAAAAAAAACAGGGCAAGGAATATATTCACAGAGGCAACAATAATGGTAAGCAGGAATAGTGGATGGAGACAAGGAAGACTGAATTACAGTGAGTTGATTGAGCCTCAAACTGTAGACAGAAACCAACTTAATCATGGCTTGGTGAAAATTGATCTTTGAGGGGGGGTTGAGAATAATATTGGGAGGCAGGAAAGCACTGAGTGAGATGAGGAAGTAAACACAGAAAACAGAGCTTAAGGGAAAGGTAAAACAGCTGTAGGAAATAGAAGTAAGGTCCTGATCTAATGCAGAGGTTTTTTTAGAAAATCATACATGTTTTATAACAACATAAATGATGAAAACCATGATAACCATGACATCAGGATAAATGGTATCTTCTGTCAGGAATCAAAGTGACTAAAGGACAAAAATGAAAGTCTCTGATCTCTAGTTCACCGTGAAACTGTGGAAGTTTCATCAATTTTTTTTCATGAAACCTGCTAAAAGGTATTTTTTCCCACTTCAAAGTAAAAATTTATCATTTTTCCCAGCTTGAATTTATGCAGTGTCAGCCCCTTTAGCCCTCTCAGGCCTGCATGGAGATAATATTCACATATATATCTTTAACAAATTGTGCTATATGCCTGGTGCTGTATTCTGATAAACTATTTTTCTCTAGTGCTCTCTCTGTGTATTATAAAGATGGATCTGATTTTGTTTTATGATGCTCCTAACACCCTCTTCATAATAAGTTCTACAGCTTCTTGTAAGAAAACACAGACTAAGGAAGGTGTCACCAGACACGTCAATCACTTGAGTATGTTGAGTACTTATAAACAGCACTGTATTACTAAAGATTAATCTTTTTCCTTCTTTCTCTCATTCACAAATGTACATACATAGTGTTATTTCCAATAATTGCTTCACAGACATCTGCTGTAAATCATAAATGATGATAAAATAATTACAGAAATGCAGCAAGAGGTTACCCTTGACATTTCATCTCCTCTTCACACTTCACAAAGCTGTAATACATCCAGCCTTAGAAGCATTCTCACTCTGATTTCTATGTGTAACAGCACAAGAGAGCTTCAGACCGACTGCTGGGCCTTTAATGGCAGCACTGCACACCCAGACAGACTGACTGGCAGATTTGCAGAAAAACAAAATATACAGAAACACTTTTGTCTTTTATTAAATGCTTAGAAAAGTTATTAGACCAAATAGTCAGGAAAAAAAAAGACAGCTAATTATCAGAGACTGTCCCTTCTGTACCAGTGGAGATCATGGGTCAGATTGTACCTGAACTGTTCAGTGGGTTGTGAGAGGGATGTAAAAGGAATATGAAACTACAAGTGTTCCACTGGGATTCACCATATCAGAAAGGGTATTTCTTCCTGTGTCCTCTTTTACCTACCACCACCTTCCCAAACTTGAAACATCTAAACAATCTCTACAAACTGTCTTTCACTAATGTGTGAAAGCAGGCATGGCACTCTGATGCTATCAACCAGTATACAGTTAATACTTTTTTGAGGCACATAGATTTACAACAGTCCCACTAGAGAAAGATGTCTTCAAAACAGACCCTGACCTGAGTGCTCCCTAGATGAATAGTCCTCATGTATTGAGACATGCACCTTCCCTTTCTGAAGGAACTGGAGGCAGATAACATTTTAGTATGTAGGCAAAACTGACACATAGATATGCAAACAAAGTCAATTTAGAGCAGTAAGTAAAATACCACGTCTGATTCAAAGCAACACAATCAATGCCTATCTGGAGGAGGCTCCACTCTCTGAATCATCCTGGACAGTGCCTATTCACAGGCACTGTAGGAGCAAATACACTTGACAGGAGGAGGATGCCATTTTTACTGTGCCAAGCTCTGCTCACATGTGATAAAAGCAGAGGAAAAGCCTGTATGAGATGAGAAAGATTCAGTCAAATGCGACATTTATTCTTCACTTGCTGAAAGCTGAGGCTGTGTCCTTCACAGGCTGTTGTCATTAAACATCTATGGCTTTTTCACAAGTGTTGTCACTAGTATCAGTTCCCTACTTTATCATGTTTTTGTCACCTCAGTGTGAGATCCTTTTACTCCAAAGCCTATCAAGTTAAGAAGATAAAAAATGACCGCAGGTTGTGCCAGGAGAAATTTAGACTGGATATACGGAAAAAATTCTTCACTGAAAGGGTTGTCAAGCACTGGAGCAGGCTGCCCAGGGAAGTGGTTGTGCCACCAACCCTGGAGGTATTTAAAAGATATGTAAACGTGGAACTTAGCAACATGGTTTACTGATGGACTTGGTAGTGTTAAGTTTATGATTGCACTTGATGATTTTAGAGGTCTTTTCCAATCTAAATGATTCTTGGATCCTAAATTGTTTACTCATCTGCATGTACTGCCCCCTAGAAAGGTGGCTTAGATCTTTGGGGTGGCTTGATGAATACCAGGCTTTTCACTTGAGGATAAGCAGGCAGAACAGCTAAGGCAGTGATCCTGAAAACCATGCTGGAAAATAAAGAATCGTGCAGAAAAGGGAAGAAAGAAATTTCACGATGCTACCTGCGTAAGCTTTCTCTGCATGGCTACAGATCATTTTCCAGAGACAGGCATACTTGACCCTTACAGCTCCCATTGCAGAGTCCCAGTTAGGAAAAATCCAGTTTGATTCCAGCCCTCATTCCCACACTTTTTCCGTCTAGCGTTACCTTTTTTTCCAGGCATTTTCTAAGTATTAATCTCAGTATTTTTTTTCCTTTGAATCACAACCACTTAGACTTTTTTCCTTTTTTTTTTTCTTTGATGTATAGATGTAGAAAGAAAAGCTTCAGTGTCACACTGATATGAACAATAGAATAACTTAGATAAACTGGCACTTACATATTGTTACTGGCCATAAACCTAGAAGTCGGGTTTATAGGGATGAAAGTTATTGCCAGAGAAACTGAAGATGCAAAAGACAAGATTAGAAGATGAAACTTAATAGCACTGGAACCTGTTGAACATTCCTTTTCATTCTGAATATATATGTCATACGCCCACAAAAGCATACATCAACAGGAGTGGGTAAGGTTAAGAATGAATCTAAGATTCATTGTAAGAACTAAAGATTCATGTCTGCCCAATCTACAGGTAGAAGGGGAGTATTTGATTTTTCTACATTCTTTATTTTGCTTAGCCATAACTGTATCATTTAATATTCAGCCTTATACCTCTTTTCAAAATTGCAATTTACAGCTTCCTGGCTTCTGCCAAAAGCATCAAACATAGGCAGCCTATGTGCAAAAACTTCAGAAGAAAGGAATAAAAAAACCCTCCCTATATATAAATCTTCCCTTTTAATTATGCAAATACAAATGCATGGCAGAAATGCATCAAATGTAGTACTTCCTTACAGTCATTTAAAAGCTTAATACCTTTTAAAATAGTTCGTTGTGACTAAGCTTTTGCAGTCCTTTTAACCAAGCAGAAAATGTTCAAGTCAGAGAAGTTTGGGTAAATTCAGTCACAAATCGTGCTTAAGTTGGAAAAACTAACCACTGCCTACATATTTTGTTGCCAAGCGACACTTGAGCAAAGCAGGGCTGCAATCAAGGTTCAAATGCTATTCTTGGCAGTAGTGCTGAGAAAAGCACCACAGCCCAGGATGGTCCTGCAGCATCACAGGCAGTACACTCGTACCTGATGTAATTCTAAGTCATAATGTAGGCATCAGTGCTGGGAGTATTTAGATATTTTCATAGTTAGGACAAATGCCATGATAGTAAAGGCAAGATGAGAGTTTGGGGACAACACCTCTAAAACACAAGCAATCAACTGTGGGCAATGTACCAAATGTTGTATAGATAACTCTAATGCAGCTTCTCCCACCAGCCCAGTGGCTTTTAAAATGTTCTTTCTGTAATTTCCAGTTTAATCTTTTCAGCAGAATAAAATTCATCCCCACTCAAAATAGTCCTTGACTTCTATTGCTGAGACCAGCCACTGGCAGACCTCAATAACGAGTTCACCACAAGTTTTAAATCTCAATAATTTTAAAAGAGGCCTGTCCAAGATGAGATTAGTATTACCAGACCCTGTTCCTGCTATATCTGACGACAGGAAAATAAGTGACCTCTTTTTTTTTTTTTGCTGACGGGCCAGGCAAATGTGGAGATAGCACAAAAACATGAATTATTAGTGAAGAAAATGGGAAGAATTAGGGTTCTAATCCCTTTGGGTTAAACATCATTTTAGAGGTAGAATAAAGAAGACAGAGTTTTCAAGGTAGAAAGAAGATAATGAAGCACTCTAATTCAGTGTCTACACTATTCTCCCAACTGGTCAGTGTCCAGAACCTTTGAAATAACTGGCCAAGGACCAAACACTGAAGACTATTCAGCTTGCTTGCTTTGAACTCATTAGGGCCACTCTCTTCTGCTTTCTTTAGCTGCAACAGTAATTTTTGCAAAGCTCAGGGGATCACCTCTGGCTACTGAGTTTTATGTGCACTGCTCTCTCCATGTTTAAACATACCTGTTTTTACAAAGAGCAGTAGCAAGTAATTATTCTGTGCATGCCTCCAATATGCACATATTTAAGGATGGATACACTGTGGAGGAACATTAATTTGACCTGAGAGCGGGGACATAGGACAGTATAGGAAAACAAACCATGGCACAACCAGACAAGAAGTACAGGATGGTGCTGGAGACTCCAGGCTATTTTCTTTACCTAAAAACTAATCAGTTTTTAGGTAAAGAAACAGAGACTAGCAAATCTGGTCAAGCTAGTTTTAAGTTGCAGTGGGTTGTCCCTGGCTGGATGCCAGGTGCCCACCAAAACCACCCTATTGCTCCCCTCCTTGCCTGGACAAGGGAGGGAAGAATGAAACTGATGGGACAAGATCAGAACAGTGAGAGGGAGAGATCACTCACCAGTTTCCATTGCAGGCAAAACAGACTCAACTCGCACAAATTAATTTAATTAATTACCAATCAAGAGCAGAGGAGGATAATGAGAAACCAAACCAAATCTTAAAACTTCTTACTCCTACCTCTCCCTTTGTCCGTGCCTCAGTTTCACTGCCAGTTTCTCTACCTCCTCCCAACAGAACAAGGGGATGGGGAATGGATGTTGTAGTCAGTTTATTACATCATAGGACATGTTGTTTCTGCTACTCATTTCTCCTCACAAGCTGCTCAGAGAAGTGGTGGAATTGCCATCATTTGAAGTGTTCAAAAACATGTGGACATGCCACTTGGTGATATAGTTTACTAGTGAGTATAGCAGTGCTGGGCTAACCATCTTTTCCTATGCTAATGATTTTTTGATCCTGTGAACACCAGACAGAAAGGAATATGTGCTGGGAAGATCATATGCAATAAACTTAACTGGCATTTACTCAGATTTTCACCTTCCACCTTTCTTCTTCCTTCCTCCTTCCTTCTTCCTTTATTCTTCTTTCCTTTTTCTTTCTTCTTTTTTCGTCCTTCTTTCTTTTTCTGCAATAAATAGATCTGAACATGTTTTTACTATTTAAATTTCACTGTAACAACAATCTCGTTGCACAGAAGTGTATTTACATTTTGCATATAAAAATAAATTTTACTGTAAAAATAAGGATGACCAAACATGTACTTGGTGATTTCTTGCTATGAAGTAAACTCAGCTGAATAACCACTCCAACTTGCTAACAGCATCTGTTCACACCTTTTTGGGGAGGGAGATGATTATCCTAGTTTGATTCACAGTATCTCAGAATATATTAGATCTTCAATGTAATCCCAAACTTCCTATTAAAGTAGTATCTTTCAGCCATCCCTTTCCATTTCTTAAAATTTTCCCACATTGCTTTTGTCTGTTTCAAAGATTATACCATGTGTCACACAGTAAATGTTTTCTTTTAAACTGGATTACTGTTTCTGCAAACAAGGTGATCTCTAGGCTTCCAGGAGCTTCTGAGGATCAAGCAAGGTTCTCCAAAGTTGTTTAAAGGTCCTGAGGACTGCCACTGCTGTAAGCTTGTGTAGCTTTAAGTCATGTGACCATATGCCATTATGAACTTTAGATTAAAAATATAAATCCGCCCTCAACAGCTTTGTATCTACCTGCTTTACATACTTACAGATGCAGAGAAAAAATATCCACAGACTTTCATTTTCAGGAGATTGGCTATTTTCTGCATTTTCCAACACAGAAGTGATGGATAGACTACATTACAAAAACCAGTTCTTGTCAGTACTTCTTAGAGCAGAACCATATGTCCTTCAAAGCAGATTACATTTTTTGTAAATGTATTTGGGTTTGTCTAGACATCTGTATCAGAGGAGTTAAAATCAAAAGAGTTAGGATCAAAGAAACACACAAGGGGGTATTAATTGTACTGGATGTAAAGGTTCACTGCTAAGCACTGCTACACACACAATAAGTGCTTAACACTTTCCTTCCTGGATTAGCATACAGGTCACTGTCAAGGCCATAAAAGAGTAAATTCTAGCCATGTCTTGGGGCACCTTTTCTCTTCAGAGGACTGCAACTCAGACATTTTAAATGGTAGATTTTGTAATCTGCCAGCACTGCATGGCTGAGTGTTATTTTCAGGTTTTATTACACTCCAATGTTACTTTCAAAGACTCCACTGATGCTAATGTTCCCTGCCTCTTGAAACAGATATACTACTCAACCTATCAACTCCCTGGAACCTATTTTGTCAAACGACACCCTAAGAAAGCAATGAGGTTCAACCTAATAGCTTTTGCATGATGTATACTGACCCCAATTACTCCTTGAAGGAGGCATATATATCAATAAATCAATCAGTCATACATTACAATGGACTATTTACACAACTTCAGAGGGCTGCTAAATAATGAATTTTAAATTACCTCAGTTAAAACTCAGTCATATGAAATGCAACCAAATGTCCCTTAAATAACTTTATTGACAGATATCAAATTAGTTCCAATTCATTCCGGAAGTGAGGATCAGGACAGAGTCACTGATCTTATTTTGAAGGGAGATCATCATACAGAAGATCTTGTCATCTAGAGAGAAAAGACAATCCTTTTAAATTTAAATTGTGGATGATGAAAAACCTATTAAGCCAGTACAAAATATATGAAATAGCTTAAAAAAAAATTTCAAGGGTTATTGAAAAAAACACCACGTCAGTACTGTTTCAAGAATCCTGGGCGAAGTACAGTGAGCATTCCAGTGCTCAGATGAGTAACATGCTCCACTTACAAACATAATTGAAATTGTTTGCAAATACCTTTGTTAATGGAATGAAACTCCAAAGGAAAACTCTGACAATGCAATAGTTTGTGAACTATAAAACCTGAGAAATTTCCCTTGTATTACTGTGAGACTGATAATTTTCCTCCCCTGAAGTAGCTTTCACTCAGTTATTAACATTTTTAACTCTCATTGGGATCAAGGTTTGATTTAAATTGATCCAACCTGTTGTTCATGTTGCTCCTGCTGGCTGTCTCACAGCTGCAGCTGCTGCCTGTAGCTCACATGGCTCTCTGTACAGTGAGTTGCCTCTGCTGATGCTTCTGTGCCATCCTGACTCTGCCTCACTTGCATTTCCTCCCACCACCTCTGCCTGGTGCTGCTCCTCACTCCCCACCTCTCCATCTGATTCCTATATCTTCACTAACACTTCTGTTTCCGCTCCTAGAACAAAATATGTTCAACCCTGTTGTAGCCTGGATAGCTGTTATTATGGTTGATGGCAAAGAGGCAGGAAGGCAGGAAGGGCCTTTGCGTGGGTTCCACAGAGATGTTTATTCCAGCCATGCACGTGGGTAGGCCAGGGTCAAGGGCAGAGGCAGAAACAAGGCAAAGGCTGGAGGCAAAGGCCTCATGGTGAAGGTCCAGATTAAAGAATTGGAGTGGTCAGGGTGGGGACAGTATCAGTGACCAGTGATCAGGGGACATGGGGGCAGTACAAAGGTGGGGTTAGGATATGGGAGCCAATAGGGAAATAGGGTGGGAGTGACTGAAGGACTGAAGGACAGGGAGGGGAAACGGGGTTGACCGAGGGAATAGAACGTTTGCATAACAGAACAAGGGTACGTTGGCATAACTGAACAGGGCATGCTGTGGGAGAAGCTTCTTGTGTCTCCCTAACTAGGGAATGCCTCTCAGGGTCCACCAACCTCCACTACTCTCCCTTCCTTTATTAGTTAAGAAGGCTTCTCTCAAGGATTCTAAAATTCAATGTTTGAGGCAACTGAATAGACACAAAATGATAAAACAAATCAAAAGGGTCCATATGATAATTTTCAAAATGCCAGCCATCCCCTGAGTCCCCAATGTCCTAACAGATTTTCTGGGGAGTCCCAGAGCTGGAAGAAGGGAGGTGGGGTTTTCTTGGCACGGCTTATTAGGAAACTGAGTCAGGAGAGAGTTTCCTCAGCAAGGACTGGTTCCCTGCCAGCTGTTAGCTGTTATGTGGTCGGCTGTGATTGAGTCTGTACAAGGTAGTGTGGGGGTGGTGTACCTATTGGAACTCCAAATAGAAATTGTTAATTCTGAAGAAAAAGGTTATTACCTTAGGGGACTTTCCTTTCTTTCCCTCCCTCATTTCACAACCTTGCTAAGAGAAAAGAGTCAGCTCACAGAAAATCCTTCAGCATCTTTACATACATATTTACATAAAGTCTCTTGCTCTCCTACTTTTTTGTCTTTTCCTAGGCCTTTGCATCCTGATATTGGAATTGACTATGTTTAGGGTAAACAGGAACCCTAGGACTATTCATACAGCAAATTAGCCAAGATTTCTATATGTTGTTTCAAGCCTTATAATTTTTAAAACCTCTTTAACAAAAAACCCTCTTCTCTTTATCTTCTCCAGGTCTTCCCCTCAAGTGTCAAAAGAAAGGTGCCTCTTTCAGTTGCTCCCTGCTCTAGAGCAGGAGAGAAGTATGTGCTCCTTAGAGTTTAGCTACCAGGGATGGTGAGCCAAAAATCCCCAAGAAATTGTTTTGATGAGGTTCGAGTGTGCCATTTCGAGACAGTTAAGGCTCAATACTAAAAGCATTGCATGAAGCAAATAAAGCATTGTTGTTCTTTAGAGGTCAGAAACACACTGACCCTACCAAGCATAGAGGGTTCTTCAGCAGCATATGGTGCATGATTTCATATTTTTAATTGTTTTTATTGCAGGTGCTCTCTGGGCACTACCCAAACTTGTGTTAAAACTGCTGCTGTCAGAAAGGCTGCCTGTATACCCTTTTGAAAGCAGGAAATGGTGTCTTTTTGAAGGACAATTAAGCATGGACGGCTGGCAGAAATATCAGGAGGGTGGAGAGGCACAGTGGCAGAGTTGGCAAGGAGCCTGTGGCAAAACCTCATCCTCATGAATGCCTAAGCAGAGCTGAGAGTTTACCTGAAACAGGAGGCAAACAAGAAAGCAAGCCCCAAAAGTGACAGAGAGATGTTTTCCCAAAAGTTCAGAAATATATTGGATGGGGTTTGTGCAACCTAAGAAACTGCAGAAAGGGTGTGGGAAAGTAAAACAGGAGGAAGGTACCTGTGTGCCTGCTGGAGGGTGGAGACTTCTTTTGAAATACAGCAGAAAACTGATGCTCCTTGCAGTATGCAAGGCTTGTCAAGAACAGCATCGCTACTGGTATGCTAAAAATGCTGCCATCCCTCCAAGGGAAAGTGCCCTGGGACAAGTTTCTCCAGGTTATCTCACACATTGTATTGTCTCATACTTTGTTGTTGTGAATTCAATAGCTCTACTGGAACGTCACCTGATTCTCTTCATGTTCATTCTTGCAAATGCTCCAGCAGCATTTTTTTTCCCCAATGTATTGTACCTCACACTTGGCCTACGTCACTATCAAGAGTACTTCTAACATTAATTAATTCACCATTATTTTTTAAGAAGCAATATTCATTTAAATTGTTGGGAAATGTATTCAAAACCCTTATTATAAACTTTCTGGCCATGATAAGTTTTTTAGCTTGTAGAATGAATATAAATTTATACTGGTTTTCACAACACTTCCATCTTATACTTGATTTCCTACATTGAAGTCTGTTGATGCTCAAGAGAAACAAAAAACATTTTGAGCTCAGCTTCCAACCTTCTGTTTGACAAATGAATGTGAATTCTGTGATCCCTGTGAACAATTATTTCTTTTCTCAGCAGTCTGCATTTCTAAACAATAATTGAGTGAATTTCTTTTCATGCATTTAAATAGATCTTGATGCTGATGCAATTTATGCTTAGTTTCAATGTTTAATCATCCAGAACTATCATACATATCACAGTGATGAATTCAAGAATGACATGACAATGTAAACCAATGTGATCTATCACTTGGAACTTTCACTTCCTTTCATCTGTGATTTCATTTCTTACTGATAAATGGCATCTTCATAATCTAATATTGGAACTGTAGTTATAGCTGTGACATTATGTGTTCTGCAGCATTCAGGGTAAGATGAACCATGGCAAAAGACAGGAAAAAAAGTTTTATAATTGATTTTACCTTATGTAATATTTATATTATCAGCATTTTTATTGACAATTTCTCCAGAATGAGCTTCTACATATTTTAATAGAAATTCAAGTAAGCTATGTAAATTTCAAAGAGGCAAAATTCTCACCTTCCTTACTTATAAAATTTTACGTAACCAAATTGCAGCCTTTTGAGAAATAGCATTTGTCTACCAAGGACCCTGGCATCTTTAGAGCCTTTAGTAGAATTCCTTAGAGCTTCTTTGTGTGTTTCAGAATGTTACTTTGCTGTCAGAAGCTAACAATCTACTTAGTATTACCTCCTCCTGTAAATAAAATAACACAGAGAAATGACATTTCAGTTAACAGTCTTTTATTAGTAGTGAACACTTGTAGTTTATTATCGTGCTCACAAAAGGACATCACATGTCCAATACAGGCATGAAGCCAGTTAACTGAATATGTATATACTAAAACTTTTATAGAGTTGTTGAGACCTCTTTATGAATGAAGATTCCACACAAGACATATGACAATACTACAATCAGATTTTTATGCTTACTAACATAGTATTTAAATTATAGAAAAATAATAAATTTTCATAGTAGGATATTGCAGCTATGATCATATCCGTATATATGACCACAAATTCAGTCATAGTCCTATTATTGTAGAAAGTGATTTCCTATTCTATTTGATACCATTATTAGAGCTGAGCATCCAGTGGAATATGGTGTGAACTGGTGCCACACTTTCCTGTGCCTCAGGAGTAATTTATTTGATGTGATCACCTGAACAGATTTGATCCAATGGGCTGAAAAATAAAGGGGTTTAAAAAAATAATTTACTGAGACAGAACCATTTTGCAGAAACAATGGTAGATTATGTTTTGATAAACAGAAGAATACAGAGTGAAGCTCTCCTCTGGCTTTAGTCGTAGAATCAGAATGGTTTGAGTTGAAGGAGACCTTAAAGGTCATCTAGTTCCACTATGACTGCCATGGACAGGGATGCCACTCACTAGACCAGATTACTCAGGGCTCCGGCCAGACTGGTCTTGAACACTTCCAGGACTGTGATATCCACAATCTCTGTGGGCAACATGTTGCAGTGTTTCACCACCCTCTGAGTGTTGAGGAATACACCAGGTGCAGGAATCTCAATTGGCAAGCTGCAGTACAAGATGCAGATTGAGGAGATTGAGCTCTGTCTGGGAGCCCAAGACAGCATAACAAAGGGCACAAGTGACCGGTGGCCCAGCCAGGTGAGTGGACACCAGGAGACACAGCAGGAGCCAAGGGCTTGGAGGGAGACTAGTGCCTGCTAGGACCATGAGGGTGTAAAAGCCCAAGGATTCCTCGGTGGGGCTCCTTCCTCAGAAGCATCAGCTGGAGCTGTTTCTGTGTCACTGCACCGTGAATAAATAGCTTTATGGAACAAGACATCTGAGACTCTGGATGGGATACCTGGGGTTGAAGGGCTGAGGAAACCAGGTCTGTCTGGCTGTGTATGGGGTGTGCAGCAAGTCAAGGGGGCTCCCCTCGGGTCACTGGAGCTGCTGCTGTGAAGAGTCTCCAGTCCCAGCAGTGAAAGTCTCTGGCCTTGGGAGAGTGACTGCCAGAGAGGCTCGACAATTGTCAGACTGGGAAGTTTCCTTAACACTGAATAAAGAATTTCTTCCTAACATCTAATCTAAACCTGCCCACTTTCAGTTTAAAAAATTCCTCCTTGTCCTATCACTGTCTGCTCACATAAAAGGTCACTCTTCCTCTTTTTTATAAGACCCTTTTAAGTACTGGAAGGCCACAGTGAAGTCTCCCCAGAGCCTTCTCTTTTTGAGCTCTCATCCTGTATTGATAGGAAAAGATCTCCAGCCCTCTGAATATTTTTGTGGCCCCAGTCATCTGAAGCTACACCAGCTTACACTATGGTAGGATAGGATGCCGCTTTCAGTCTCTTCTGCTGATGAACTGGACCTCAGTGAATGTTCAGGCCTTTGTGCACTGTAGAAGGATGTCAACAGAGAATTAATTGTAGAATACATTGCTTCTTCACAACAGCCAAGAGAAAATGGGATAGTCTTGTAGAGGTGGGGAAGCCATATCTTCACATCCCTGGAGAAGGAATTGAACCAATAAGTTCTCAGTGCTCACAGAAGCACTCTTATCCATTAGAAAATGTGAACACTGGCCACAGCAGTCCCTTTCTTCCAAAATGAAAACATTTAGCAAGTAAAAGTTGATTTAAACATAGTGTGTAACAATCTAAATAATGCTCCTCAGAATATTTTAATTTTGTTAAATGTTATATCACATGTAATATCCTTAATGAAATGTACCTGAATGATCATTTTAACATACTTTTTTCTTATGGACTAAATAGCATAACACCCAAAGACACTACCGTAGGAAGAATTATAAGGGCCATCCTGCTGTACTGTGGAGTGCGGAGTGTGGAGTTTTTCTTCTGCAAGTTACTCTTCATGTAAAGTTCAATTTATTAAAGTTACTATAGTTTTCAGAGGAAAGAGTAGAGACTCTTTCCTTTCAAGTAGAGTTTTTCATATTCAGTGGCCCAAATTCTTGCATAAAGGAGTGCCAGTGATTTAACACTGGAGTGTTTAATAGTCTTGGGAAATTTTACACTCAGTTAAAATGCTGACTCTAAGCATAGCTTTCCAACTTTTTAAATTATCAATACACTTCACATTAACTAGCATATTAAGAATATCTATTAAGAATATTCTGCTTGGTTTGTCCAGCTCAGACTTTCCCACACAGGTTTGTAAATGGATTTAATTACTGACTGGCATGATTATGGCTCTTTCTGTTCCCCCAAAATGAGTAGCTGTGTAGTGCTTTGTGCCAACAGAGAATCAAGACCATAAAAATAATCTGAAATTTTATCAGTTCCACAGATATGACACTTAAGAAGCAGATACCACCTCCATCCAGTCTTATTCTTTCAGTAACCACTAAAATTATTAAATTATGCCGTACCATATATAATATTTTAAATAATTTATCTTTTTTTATTCGGTCTGTAATGTAATTAATGGGTCCCTAAGCAATGAATGAAAATGTACTGCTTCTGCTGCACTCACTGAAGCTGAAGGAATTAACTCCATTTTTCTGCTCATCCCTAATTAAGTAATGTGCCAAAATACTACAGTCCCATTAAAGAAAATGTATTATACTGTATTTATGGCAGAAGCACTTTCAACATGGTTCTATTTAATGAATGCACTTTCATGGTCTTGATGAGGATCCCTGGATTTGGACTCAAAAGATTGGCTTGGTATTCATTATGTTCTGCATTCATTAGAAGCAGGAAGCAATTATGAAACTAACAAGATTGTTTGTGGGTAGAAATTTTCATTGTGAACAGCCCCAGGCAGAAAATGGTTGGATTTATCACACAGAACAATGGTGCATGTTCAAGGTAGCAACTATGTCCCAGATGATGATGAAACAATTTAGAGATTGTTTCTCCCAGAAACTGTGAAGGGAAGGGATAAAACTATGTGGAATTCAGAGTAAAGTTCTGGGTGATTTTTTTAGAGATTGCATCTAAATAAGTAGCTTTGACAAGTTGGGATAAATTTTCTATTTTCAAAGGTTTTTCTTTGTTTTTTGTTATTTGTTTGGGGTTTTTTTTTTGATTGTTCCTTTGGTTTTGGATATATACATTTTATTTCCTTAGCCATTCACTTAAATCTTACAAACATTTTGAATACCTTTTTCTTACCCAAGCCAAGAGCAATGTAGTAAAAATTTCAGGAACATTTCAAATGTGTGTGTTTGATTCACTCTTGTTTGACTTCTCACAGAGATGTGAAAAGTTCAGTTTCAACTAAATTTTTACTGAAAAGAGGGGTTTAGGGAAGTAGAACAGATAGTGAGGGGGAAAATGAAGGAAGAAAAAATAGTGTAGCAAATTGCATGTATAATGTCTTTCTCAGAGAGACAGAGAGAAAAAGAGAAAGGTCTGTGAAAGGATTTAGTTTGACCTTACAAAAGAATAAGAAAAACGTGCGTTTACACGGGCGAACGGGTTGATACTTGATTTCTCTCTGAGTTTAATGAGTGTCATGAAAGTCATGTTTTATAAGAAGGAAATAGTGTAAATCATGCATTACTAATGAAGGTATTACTTTAGACAGAAGACCATGAATTTTGCAGTACCTGGATTCATATGGATTTTGATTCTATAAAGTTTTATGTATGTACTTATCTTCAGTTATCTACATATGTGCTCTTGTGGTTCATTGAAATAATGGCTTTATTCACTGTAAAAAAATTAGAACACATGTAAATATTTGTTACATGAAAGGCTTTACATACACAAAAAAAGCAGATATAAATTTCAGCCTGCATGACTAAAATGTAACAATCAAAACCAAAACATGCAAAAAGGGCACAAAGGAAGCAAAGAAAAACCTCCTTGTTTCACTAACAGCGCTATTGATCTTCCCTCCTTACTGCATGTTTATACAGTTTTGACCAAGTTTTGCGTAACATCAGTTACTCTGGAGCTACTCTAGAGATAATGTAATTCAAAATATCAATGTTTGTAATTAGCATGTACTGAACGGCTAAAAATTAAGTCAAACTGCATGTTTTTCTCATTCAGAAGGAATGTACAGTAAAGGTTTGATAACATCACAAAAGGGTACTGTTTAAGTCCTTCCAAGAAAAAACTTATTCCTGCAGTGCCCATAATTGGCAGCTCTAATTCTTTATTATGTTTCTATATGATAACATAGAACATTCAATATGACTGTGCTATCTGAAAAATCACCTGTGGTTCTTTCATTAGATTATGAGCACTATATTAAAGGAGAATAAAATCAAGTAGAAACCATTCCATGGTTCTAAAGACAGTGAAGCATTTTTAAACTAAAAGTTTAAAAGGGGGGAAAAAATTCTAAAATTTCCAACATTCTATCAAGCACCATCAAAATTAATAAAGTTTTTCATAATTTAATTTTTAATTTACACCAATTTCCCGAACAAACATATGCTCACTGGAGTTTATTGAAGTTTGTTGTATGATATTATTTTAAAGCTACAGAGCATCTCTCAACAATCAGTTTCCAAATATAATTCCAGGTATGTCTCAAGAAGTTTAAATGCATATATACCTGTTTTCATCACATTTAGTACATTCTTAACACCTCTAGAGATCTTTCAGAATCAAATAAGCAACATATTTTCCACTTATTCTAATGGACACTGTTCCTGAGTCCTTCAAGTGACTTTGAAAATCCAAACCTTTATAGCTGATGTTTAATTTTCTGGAAAGTCTTTATTGCTGAAGAAGTCTGGTGAATAACTGATATGTTAGCACATTAAAAAATGTTTGAGAAATATCAATATACAGCAATTTTCCTTTTCAGAGATTAAATCCAAAATGTCTTTAAAAACTTCAAGAATCATTTTAATTGCTTGCAGTTCGCTGCCTTTGAAGTGACAGCTGATTCAATTCTTGACAGGCTAGAATGAGAATTGTAACTGATGCTTACCATGTCTTCAGATATAAAGGATAAAATCTTTATCTCAAATTTATGTTTTAATATGTAAAATGCTGTGTAAATAATGTTCTGTTTGGATCTTTGGGGCTGGTCACAGGCTGTGACTATCTGTGGGTTTTGCCACCAGCAAAGTTGGATTCCCATGCTAAATTACAAATTTTTCCCTCTAATAGACTACTTACAGAACTGCATTCTCCAAACACTTATTCCCAAAATATCTGGATTATGAAGCACGTCTAACAATGCAGAAAGGAAAAGCTGGCTATACGTCATGTCCAGTTCAGACATGGTGCAAACTGCCTTGTTGCAGTACCTGCCTTGGGATGCTGTAGTTAGGTTATTAATAAGAAAGATCTACCTCCATTGGTAAGAGAACTATGAGCCAAAGATTGTAACCTTTACTCAAGTTCAAAACACTGAACATATTAAAAATTAGGATTACTGAACACACTGGCAATTTTTAAAACTATCATACACTTCTTTGTAAGAAATTTATTTAGTAAGGTAGTTACAAATTGTCTTTACCTGATGGAGAGAGTGATCAACCATAGTATTATTACTTCAGCCATATCGTTGAGACTCAAAATAACAGATCACAGCAAAAAAAATAAATTGTAACTTTTCTTGATTTTCAGGATTTTTTGAAATACTCTTATTTAAAATACAGAAGAGGTATTTTTACACATATTTAACTGAAAGGAAACTTTATTCTAATTTACCATTAAAATAATTAAAAAATATATGTGGCCTATCTTTTCTCTTTAATGAAACAGCTCATTTTGGAAATAAATTAAATATATACTTATGTCAATATCTTACACTGCATATTGTTTAACAAATGATTCTTGCTATTTATTATAAAAAATATTGATTCTCAGTCAAATAATTTTTGCCCTTTCCCATTCAATATAGCATTGTTTAACTATCAAAAACCTTTTAGCTCTTTTAAAGAAGTCTGTCATAAGAATTTTTG
This sequence comes from Bombycilla garrulus, assembly GCA_013400315.1. Classification (NCBI taxonomy): domain Eukaryota; kingdom Metazoa; phylum Chordata; class Aves; order Passeriformes; family Bombycillidae; genus Bombycilla; species Bombycilla garrulus. The sequence goes on from VXBU01003604.1 coordinate 208,499, forward strand.
TAGTATCTTTGAATAACAAGGTTCTGACAAGCAAATCTTAAACCTACTTTACAAAGTAAATGCAACTTTTACAATTTTTTTCATTAAATTCTGGCAACTTGAGGAAGGAAGCGGAGACACTTCTGTCACTCCACAGGGAAATTTACTTTTTCCAGACCTATCCTTTATCCTGACCAGACCCATCAGCTCAGACAACGTGACAATATCCTCACAAAAGGGTCAGCCATTGCCAAGGAGGGGAAATTTCTCCTCAGGGTAGTTAAAACTCTAGAAATATCTTTAATCTGTTTTACTGAGGAAGAAGCTTTGACTCTGTGGCAACTGCAAATGTCCAAATTTCCTTTAACGGGGCCATTCCTGTAAGGCAGCGGTGATATCTACATGTCATGCATTGTGCTCACAGAAGGGGAAAATGAATTCTTTGAAGAGAAGAGACAAAGATTTTGTGGACAAAGTCCTGTAAACAAATGTCCATGCCCACACATTTAGCAGCCCTCACATGATTTGGCACTGACTGAAGTCAATTGAGATGTTTAGTCTGCAGCTGTTGGGAATATAAGCAGGATCATGCATGATTGTGAAAATGTTTCAACTGACATCCATTAAAGATGGAATAAGTTACCACAACCCACAAGCCCACAGCAGGATTTCAGGTGTTTAAAAACTTCTTGCTTCATCAGAACAGCACATACTATGAAGACTTACTAGCTAAAAGGCATTAGCTGTAGGATTAAAATTGCATGTTAAAGACTCCGCATCCATATGCAGTCCTACCTGTGTCAGTGAATTTTTAATGAATAATTAAATGGAGGAACAAATTGTTGCTTTTCCATCCACAACAATTCTGTAATTGAATTCGAAGTGGAACAAAATTATTTTATTAGACTATTTAATTAGATTTTAGTTTGAGTATGTTGGAATAATTGTTAGAATAATACCTTTTCTTCAAAATGTCAGCTTTTTCATTAGAACTTTGTGGCCTTGAAGTTAAAACAATGAGAAAAGGGGTTTACTTGGGCTTGGTGCTCAGTAGTCATTCTTTTTACTTATTCAGGACAAATTCACTTTGACAGCTGGTCACACACAAAACAACACTTTTAGTACTAAGTAAGTGATGTGAAGAGCCATGAAATATGCATTGACTTGGGCACTGAGTGAAGACCTTTCCAAAACAGTACATAAACGTCTTGAAAAATTTTATTTAAACCTAAAAAACTATATAATAAATGTCTAATTGTAATTGCTGTGGATAGGCAGGAGCACTAACTTATATGCAGAGAGGAAACTAGAAGCTTTGAGAAAAATTGTGTATAATTAAGATTAGTGCCATTATAGTTAAAATCTTATCCAAAAGGATTTTTGCAGTTTACTCTATGATATGTAAACATATCATAGGCTTTTTCCATTAAAAAGAGTGGAACATAAGGAATGCCTTTGTTTCTTGCTTGCTAAGCCATAGAGAATCTAAAAATGTTGCATGTTAAAAGAGGCACTTACCAGACTCAAAGAGGTTCTATTTCCCTGAGCATGCCAATCACCAAGTCTATTTATTAAAAGCTTCACTGAAAGACCATAATTTCACCTTTAGACCTCAGAGAACTTCTTTAAATGGTTTCTCTATCCATTTTCTGGACAGACTGAATACTTACAATTATCATACTGCACTGATTTAATTATTATTATTTTTTTTATAAAACCCCTAAACATTACTTAAATCTTGCAGAACATTTGCATTACTGGAGTGGGAAAGAGGGTGGCATGACACCAAAGTTCCCACTTCTCGAAATCACTTCAAGATTTAATTCAGTTTATCTACAACATTTTTTGTTTATACAGACACATTCTGCCTGAAATTTATTTAGTAGTACATGGGATATTGCCTTGCGGTGGGTTGTCCCTGACTGGATGTCAGGTACCCACCAATGCTGTTTTATCACTCCCCTCATCAGCTGAATATGAGAGAGAAAATACAAAAGGTTCATGAGCTGATAAAGTCTGGAAGATATCACTCACCAGTTACCATCACATCTTTGCAGAACAAACTCAACTTGGCAAACTAATTTAATTTATTTCCAAGCAAAATTACAGCAGGATAATGAGAAGTGAAATAAATCTTAAAACCACCTTCTCCCCACTCTTCCCTCCTCGAGGTGTACTTCTGCCCTCAAGCTCCTGCCCCCAAGGGAATGGAGGTTATTGTCAATATTGTTGCCTGACACTGCTCTTCTTCAGGGAGAGGAGTCCTTCCTCTGATGCAGCATGGGGGTCCCTGCCATAGGAGACAGTTCTCCACAAACATCAGCATGAGTCCTTCCCATGGGCTACAGTCATGAACTGCTCCAATGTGCGTCCCATTCATGGAGTGCAGTCCTTCCAGAGCAGGCTGCTCTACAGTGAGTCCTCTGCAGGGGCACAAGTCCTGCCAGCAAACCTTTTCCAGCCTAGGCTCCTCTCTCCACGGATCCAGAAGTCCTGCCTCTCTCCCACAGGTCCAGACATTCCTCTCTGCACACGTCCAGTGTGGACTCACCATGAGGTACCAGCCTCCTTTGGGCACCCACCCACTCTGGTGTTGGGTCTTCCAGGGGCTGCAGGTGGATCTCTGCTCCCCGTGTTTCTCCATGGGCTGCAGGGGCACAGCTGCCTCACCATGGCTGCACCACGGGCTGCTGGGAAATCTCAGCTCCCATGCCTGGAGCACCTCCTCCCTCCCCATCTTCCTTCACTGACCTCGGCGTCTGCAGGGCTGTTTCTCTCATATATTCTTACTCTTCTCTTCTCTGGCCACAATTACTTCTGCGCAATAATTTCTTTTAAGTTCTTAAATACCTTATTGGAGGAACACATCTCAGATTAGCTCAGCCTTGGCCAGCAATGGGTCTGGCTGGCTGGCTGGTATTGGCTCTGGGACATGCAGGAAGCTTCCAGCAGCTTCTCAGAGAAGCCACTCCTATAGTTACCCTGCTAGCAGAGCCTCACCACTCAGAACCATTACATACCTATAGTTTAGCTTGTCCCAGGGCAGCAAAGGCTCCTGTATGAGGCTTACAAATACTAAATTGAAGAGAGTGCTGCAGAAAAAGAATGTAAACCTGTTTTTCACTATTAGGGATAAGAATTAAGATATTTTTTAATTTATCTTAAGATTATATGTTAAGATAAACTGAAATTAAAATAAAACTCAAAATAAACCTTTATGGAAGCAGAATTTACACTTCAAAGTAGCTTTGGGTGAATTTTTAGCTGCAAAGGCCTAATTACAAGGACTATGGATTCTTTGACTTGCATGCATTGTACAATCAGAATTGGAGCTGGAACAAAGCAAGACAGGCATCCTCTAGTTTCTGTGCCTTTCTTGGCTACCACATTGCTGGATGAATGCAATTTAGCTCCTGCATGAAACCAGCTGCAAAACAACATCTGGATCATATCAAGGTATATGTTTTAATTAATTTATTTGAGGAAAAAAAATTGTATATTCAATATTTTAAAGAAATACTAAGAGTGCAAAATGAACATGGAAAAGGCCAGAAAAATAACATGTTTTCTCTCCTACAACATCTACCAGTTCTTATCATAATCTTTTCTCCAGAGGATATGTTCCTTGTCCTGCAGGAGCAAATGTACACAGTCATGAAACAGGCACTCTGTGGGAAAATCAAACCATAACCACACGGACACTGACAATGCATGTGGAGCACAGATACGCTCCAAGCAACCTGCGGCTCACACAGGTATGAGATTTCCAGGTGGATGCTTGGTTAATGCTTGGACCTCTTTGCCATACTAAAATTCCCAGACTGAGCTCCTTGTTTACCTTGACCAGGATGTCTGAATTTGATCTAGGTAGCTCTCTGAGAAGTTCTAATTTGTATTGAAGTGCAGAAATATCTGCACTAGACATTCAAGAGACAAGTTTGTAAAAATATAATTTTGGCACTCCCTGATTCATTAATGTTAAATCTGTACAGTGGTTGCATTTAACAGAAATACAACTACTTGTCTTTCAAAAGCCTAACTACACCTTATTTAGGCTTATCAAAGTGAGCTTTACTTCATTGTGATTGAATATGGCAAGAAGGCAATAATAGAAGAATATGCTTCAGCAAAAGCTAACTTCTGAATTTGTTTCTGACTTTTGGACCAAGTTTTCTATGACAACCTTCTCTGTGCATCCACAGATTGATTGTTACTGGCTTTACAGAAAGCTGGTTCAAACAAAGACTTTGTCAGCCCAAACTTTCAAGATATATTCTGAATTTTGTGAATAAAAAGAAAGGTTTCACAGCCTCTCATTAAAAGAGTTAATATATGAGGTGAGAAATTTTATCAGATGGTCCTTGAGCAGCATAGTCAGATTTTAATAGGTATTTTATGATAACGGAAAACTCCTAAACACAACACTAATGTGAGAAGAATGCAATTTTGCAGAGTGTTAATATTCAAGGGTACATCTCATTGCATTCCAGTTTTAATCTTTATAAAAGGTGAAGGCTAAGTTTTAATCACTACATCCCTATTACTGCACTTTCACCTCTTGGTTTACCTCATTTTTAAAGGGATTGGCAGCTTTTTCTTCTATAGTTCTAGGTGGATTGCATTTGTAGGAATTTCTCCCTGCAATATGATCTTTTATCCATATGCTACAGATATGCAACACACATTCTCAGAAAATACAAATGTAAGAACTGAGTTTGCTGGTTTTGAAATCAGTAGCAAAGATAACTGGTGACAAACAAAAGAAACTGCCAACCCACCACCCTCCTGCCTTGAATGGTGCTAATCTCAGAAATATGGAAACATTTAGTAGCTTCATAATGAAAGAAATAAGAATTTTATGCTTCTGCCTTTGGTTAGCAGAACCACCCATTTCATGTCTGTAATGTGACCTGGTAATTACCTTAAAAGTTTCCAGTTTTGATCTAAAATATTTGTTGATAGCAAGTTTCAAAAATTAAGTCTTAAAATTTTTGTTTTAAAAATTAAGCAAACGCCACACACTGGAAAGGCAAAACCAGCTAAATTCAAATCACAATTGTTCAGATATTTCTGCTGATGTGTGGTGTGTAATAACCTCTACAAATCGGTGTGAAGAGGTTGTTACACCAAGAAGATTTTTGTTATATGAAGAAAGTAACATGAGCCTATATCAATACCTCTAATATCTGGTGGTTATCATAGAAAACAGCATCAATAAAAAAGATGTTTTTTTCATCCCACTTGTCCTTATTCAGACAATATACTGACTTATCTCAATGGGAATTTTTCCCATGTCCCAAATTCAGGACACAGATCTGAGGAGAAAGCTCCAGATCCACCACAGACTTCCTGTATGACCGTAAGCAAGGTATTTAGTATTTCTTCAATCACTATTATGCCTTTTCATGAATATATTCATTTTCTGGTATTTAATTAAAGATAAGACCACCCTTCTTTGTCTCTTGTTGCAATACTTACACTGAAAATTGCAAGGTCTGTGGTAATGGAGTCATTACCTATAGAAACATTTCTTTAAGGTTCATTGATTTTATACTGCATAAGAGTATTAAAATTGGGAAAGATAACTAATTTTAACACTGAGATATTGTACATATATGTAAGTTATCTATAATAACAGAAGCTATGTATTAACACACATAAATTTACATGACTTTACAAACACGGGTTACTGCCCATATTCTCTTGAAAACTAAAAGCTATAGCTGATTCGGATGTCTGTGAAATAAACAGAAGGAGTTTCAGAATGATATCGTCCAGTAGGGTGCGGAAACCATCTAAACCCTGAGCAAACCATTCTTGACTCCTTATTATCAGTGAAGAGAAAGTGTTTAAAGAGAGAGCGGTCTGGTCCTAATGTAGATGTTTAGGATAGGACAGATAAATTTCCCAACAGTAGGTCAATTTATCATTTATTTCAACTCAGATGTCTAATTTTTGGACATATAAAACCAGGTAAGATTAACTGACTCCTGCAGGTTTCAGTGGTATTACTACTGATTTTCATTCAAAGGACCGAGTCAGAATATAGACCCATGAGCATGAACAAAACTCACAGAAGTTCAAAAAATATTCACATACTTTTCTTTCTGTTTTATTTAGCCATAGTTGCAAACTAGGTTGGCAAATGTACAAGAAGTCGATGAGTTGCACAAGGATTGAAGTCCTTTTCTGTCAGCTGTTACATTTGCACGATCTTTGCAGAGATAGCCTGGTACTTTAGAAATAACAGACCAGAAACAGTTTCATAAAACAATAGGTGTGTCAGTTTGTTGGTTTTGCCCCTGCTTTGTACATAGTTTGGCACATCTCCAATCTAGAAATATTTCTAAAGCATCTATTCAAATTTTCTTCTCTACCTATGTGTGTAATGGAAAAAGAACGGGAAGGCAAGGAAAAACATTAACTTGGCTATTTAGCACGAGGATGTTAATGAATTAAAGAAATTATTTAATGACATTATACAGTTTATTAATTGACATGTCTGGAAAGTCAATGACCTCTGAATAAGAACTCCACCCTGACAGAATCTTGTGGCGTCTGACAGGGAGTCATGGTAGAAATCAGAGCTGTTGATCAAATTTCTTCCTGAGTAGATCACCTGGCCTAGAACTCATTAGGTTCCAATTGTGGCAAAATTAGACTGTAACTCATCTATCAGATATTTTTTTCCTATGGGAAACAGTTTATGTCAAGTTATCTATGAACATCAAAATAGCAGATAACAATGGCATGGCATTTAATTTAATCTCAGACTCTTATTTTTTTCTTTTTAAGATTACATAATGTGGTTTAAGAAATCGATTTCTGTTGATTTACAGCAGGTCATTTGCAATGCTGGCCTGAAACTATTGCTTAGTTGTCTGAGGTAGGGTGTTTATGATGACATTTTCAATTTGTTTTACTGACATAGCAGACATATATGGGGTTTTTTATATTATCATGGGCTAGAGCTGTGAGGAATAAGGTGAAAAGGAGAAAGACAAAGGAAACAAAGAAATACATTACTTTTCAAGTAAAAAGAGATTGTTAAAATTTAGAAAAATATTTTTTTTTAGGAGGTAATGATGAAGAATTTGTGAAGTAGATTTATACTTGATTTCTTATCACGCTACAAATTAGCTGTCTGGCATCTTCATTTGAAAAAAAAACCCAAAGATATAAGTACACCCATTCACAATTATGTTTATTATTACTACCATGGGGGATTGAGGTCATTCATACTTGAAATTTGCATAAGGATTCAAGGGTATCTGCCAACAGAAAAATATTGAATTAACCAGAGAAAATGCCAACACATATATTTATCCACTTCTGTGTATACTGATTAACAAGAGTCAATTTGTAACCATCTTCACACACTATTTTTAGAAACCTTCTTCCATTGATTTACCATCTGCATGAGTTTTTAAAGATTTTTCTCTCTTTGGTAAATATTTCTGAGAAATATTTAGAGTGGTAAGAGCTAAAGAAACTCGGCTTAGAATGCATAATCATCCCCCAATCCTTCTAAAGGCAGTCTAGATATCTAACTCAAGACAAACATAATTAATGTGCATGGATTTTAGCAATAAGAAGAGAAAGGGAAAGCTGTTGAATGTCTTGGTTTTGAAAGACAGGTGCTTGCCAAGGAAGGCAGAAGCTTCTCTTGGAATAGAAAATGTAAACCCCCTCCCTCCAATTTATTATAATTTCTAAAATTAAAGGGGCTCTCAGGCAAAGATATGAGGATAAGAATAACAGTTCTTTAATATGTATAAGCAAAATAAAGTAAAACAAAAACCAACAAACTACAACTTCATAGGAAAATTAGACTAAGATGCAGTATTAAACAAAAACAAAACCTGACAGTTAGAATACAACCTGACACCCTGTCAGTCAGGGTGCTGGTAGTAGTTCAGTTTGAATGGTGGCTCCAGTAGTCCTCCTGGGGTGACAGATGGTTCTGTTGAAGCAGAGATCCTGTAGAAGGGTGGAATTTTCCTCCAAAGGTCCAGTGATGATGTAGACGGGTCAGGTCCTTCCTCTGGGAATCCAGTGGGAGAGAAGGCTGCTCCTCTGGGAATCCAGTAGAAAGCAGATGCCTGCTCTGTCTGAACTCCCCACATTTTATCCAGGTGGGAATGCTTGGCTCCTCCCCCTGGGTGGAGCATCTCACAATGGGCTGATGTCATTCTATGAGTCATGTGGTGGGTCCTCAATGGCCCACTAAACACAAATGGCTCCCAGAGGGAGTTATCTATGACTCATGGGGCAAGGCATTGATGGCCCATTAACAGGAGATAGTTCGGGGGAGGAGGCAAAGAAAAACACTGCCCCTCCTAGTTTGAACAGTTCATGAAGATGGACATAGAATACAGATCCTCTGGCACATTTTAACATTGCAGCCTAAGACACTGAATTAATTGAAACAAATAAATCTTTGCAAGACCTGTCTCAGAAAAACTCTTAGTCAGCATGTAATGTTTTGTGTTGGGCATAAACAGGACATTATGCAAGATGGGAGGAAGTGATTTTTTTTAAATGTATACATAATTCATATATGTAATTTAGGGAGGCTTGGGTTCATATTATCCTCTAACATAAAATTTTCCTAATATTTTTCGTTTTTATTCTGTAAGGTGTTCTACTAGAATACATGGAGGAAATAAGTCTTCAGAGAGATATTGTTTTCTTGCACAAGCAGATGCTGAATGCAGGACTTTAACTTTGTGGCTCGGGATTCTTTGCTACAGTTCTTTTCTATCCACAACAGGTAGTGCATCCCTAAGGACAAAGATTTTTTTGTCCTGTGCATCCATTCAGAAACTGTCATGGGATGACCTTCATTTTTAAACATAATTTTAGAAGAAAGTTCTGTAAGTGAAGCATAAACATTTGTATTCCATCGCTTCTTTGAACATGTAAACTAAGTTATATCAAAATTTGTCAGAGATTAAGACTTTTATGTGGCAAATTTGAACTTCCCCACAGGTTTTGTTTGTTTGGTTGCTTAGCTGATTGTTTGAGATTAATTTTTTTTTGTTTAATTTTTTTCCCTTCACCCTGAATTATGTTTCATGAATCTATTTTCTAGATTCACTTATAAACTTTCAGTAATACAGAACAGAAAACAATATTTAGATTATTCACAGTTGAATTAAAGTATGGTTCTGCTGTCTCAATTTATATAGGTAACTGAAAAACTGAAAAATCTTCTCCTGAAATAGCAATAATTTGAAGAGACAGTACTAGTAACATTATACTTAAAAATACAGCCAAAATGTAGATATTTAGCAAGAGATTGCTTCTGACTGCAAACAGTAAGGATACAAATAAAAATAATGTAATTCCTTAAGAAAAATTAATTCATAATGGGCATTGATACTCAAGTGTATTAAACACCTAATTTTATTTGAGGGGGGACTCATAAATGTGCAAATATGAACACTCTGATGAAGGGACAGGTAAGTTGGTTGAATTCCAAGAATGAAAAATTATATCATCGAAGAGGATCTTGACTGTTAGCAAACAATTACATAAATTACTGAAATACTTATGTTTTATTTCTTTAGAGGTTTTCTAGAATATGTTAAATAGCCATGTAAAGGTGCTTAAGTACTGTTGATTCTGCCTTTGAGCAGGGTCAGAGTGATGTGTTTTCTTAGAAGTCTCACCATGCCCCTTTGTTTTCTTTTTTTGCAAAATTTATACTAAACTTTACATGCCTGTGAAGCTTCAGTGAACTTCGCATGGATTGAGTTGAACATATAAATAGTTGTGTGCAGGTGAACTAGAAAAAGTATGTATGGAATTATTTAAATACAGAGACTGAGAGACAGGTGAATGGAAACATAACTTTTCCTTTGGTTCCCTGGGTTTCTTAAAAGGAAGGAAAATATTAAAAAAATTCTTTGGGCTGAAACAAAATGTGAATATCTTCAACAGAACAGCAACATTCCTGAGTATTTTGAGGAACTGGACTAAAGGCCCATTGAGACAGTCTCAGCATTCATACTTAGTGCTTCCTATATTTATGATGGCTCCCTTGCCTGTCTATTTCTTCAAATAAAACCCTCTCTTATGAGCCATTTGAACAATACTGAAAACCACTACCAATCAGTTCTGGGAAGTGCTGTAAATATAAGCTTTGGCTTTTTTTCCCACAAACATTGCAATTTTTTTTTCTATATGTAGAGAATATGTATATTATATGTCTAAAATGCTACACGAAAAATCAGATTTTCTAAGAAGAGCTATTCCAGTGCATAGAAAGAAAGTTTAAATACAGACATATAAGCAAATTATATAAACATTTCATTACACGTAGCTTGTCATAAAATACTTTCAGATCAATTGTGGTGAGTCAGTTACATATAAGAAAGATCTTTTCCACATATGTGTGCACACTCACAAAAAGACTTGGAAGCTGAAAAATTTGCAAATATGACCTGTATTCTGTAAAATATTATTTAATGTTCATTCTAACATCAGGAACTTTAAAGCTTTCGTAAATGGAATGCAACTACTTGTTCTAGGTTACAATGTTAAAATGTGCCAGAGGATCTGTATTCTATGTCCATCTTCATGAACTGTTCAAACCAGGAGGGGCAGTGTTTTTCTTTGCCTCCTCCCCCGGACTATCTCCTGTTAATGGGCCATCAATGCCTTGCCCCATGAGTCATAGATAACTCTCTCTGGGAGCCATTTGTGTTTAGTGGGCCATTGAGGACCCACCACATGACTCATAGAATGAGATCAGCCCATTGTGAGATGCTCCACCCAGGTGGAGGAGCCAAGCATTCCCACCTGGATATAATGTGGGAATTGGGACAGAACATGCAGCCCTTACCCACTGGTTTCCAGAGGACAAGAGCTACCAGACCTTTCTACAAGATCGCCACTTCAGCAAGATCACTTCATCTGGTCTGATACCACCACCCTAACTAGCAGGGTATCAGATTGTATTCTGTCTCTGTCAGTGTTTTTGTTTTCTTTTGTATTACTTGCATGTATTTCACTTTTTCCTATTAAGTTGTATTTCTGACTTGCAGTCTCACTTGCTTTTTTTGCTTTCAAACCAGCACACTACTGCATTACATGGAATGCACTGCAGACCTGAGGGAAAAGGTCTCTCTCCATCTTTCTCATATCCTGAAAGGCTGCAATAAGGTTTCCCCAGAGCCACCTTCTCTTCTCCAGACTGAAATACTCAAACTCTATTGATCTTTCCTTTTAGAACAGATGTTCCAATTAAATCAAATAACCTCAACTGGATTTAGCCCAGGAGTCTGCTGAAGAACTGCATTGTCTTACACTTCTAGTCTTGGCAGACTTGGCTTATACCTTTTATTTAGCTGAAATGTAGAGAAAAATCAGGTGGTATTAGTGAGAGTACAACTGTAAAGGACTCCAGGAAAAATTCATGTGACCTCAGACCTGTTTGAAATCCAGTATTAAACCAAAAATTATAGAATTATTAAATGTAGTTAATTTGTTTATGCATGGGCTACATGGAAAATATGGTATGACTACACGATTGGTATGACTGAAAAATTTGTTCCTCTAGCACTAATACCTGCATTTTTCTTAAGAAAACTGGATCCACTTACATAAATTTTCAATTTAGTGGGGTTTTTATTTTATTTTATTTTTAAGTGTTTCCTCAATTTCTTCCTTTGTTTTTTTGTTGATGCAGCACTAATTAAAACTAAAATACAAACAAAAATAAACAAGGAAAATATTTCTTTAATACCTGCTGTTAGGAGTCAGTGAAACTTTAAGGCATGATGGCATGCAGACCTTGTCTAATTGTATCCAATATTTTACTAATTCCTCACAGGTTCAGGCAAGCAGATGCAAGAGTTTTAGACAATGCCATTAAACATCCCACAAAAAATGAGGAATAACTAGTTGAGACTGGTATTTTCAGATTTCAGAGCCTAAAGCTATTGGAACAAGTTATTGAAATAAAAAAGCCTCTGCAACATTTAATGTCCATGACATTTGAAGAATGCTGAACACTGAGTGTTGAAGGACATGAAATATGAAGGTTTGATTCCTTAAGTACTTTGAAAGATTTTTCCTCTAAAATATTTTTCCAAATACCATGGGAGAAAAAATCTTCAAGGAAATGATAATAATTGAGCTACAACTTAATGAAGTTTTTTTTATTCAGATTTTGAAATTCTTTTGCTACTACACATGATTTTTCAGTAGCACATGGTATTTTAGTGTATCTCATTAGGTATCCAAGTTTGAAATGCTTTGCCATCAAGTTCAGAAGGTGATTTATCTCCAAAGGAGCTCCTGTTTTATATAACCTATATGCTTGTACCTTTGTTCAATTCCCTTGGATTTTAGTTTTGTTTGTTTATACTCCTTGCTGCAAAGGGCATACTGTTTGGTGAGCACAGGAAATGCAACAACTTTGAGCAGAATATATATTTCATATATTTCCACAGTAATTATTTCTTTTTGTCTGTTTGCGTGTCTCTTTGCACATTTCAAAAGCAATCCCTAGCAAGAAAAATCCTACCAAAAAATTCTCTGGGGAACTTTCAAAGTGAAAGCACAAGATGTCTTTGTATGTGCACTCAGAGGCAAGGTGGCCTTGCAAGGGCCCAGGAGACAAGCTGTCAGATCACTGGCTCTGTTATTAAAGTAAGATGTACTTTTGGCCAAGGCAGCATGTGGTATATATTTGACTTGAAATTTTCTGACCCTGTGACAGAAACATGCCTTTTTATCACTTATTCTACACAAAAAAAATAATCTTGTGTTTAGCTGAAGCAAAAAGGGATGAAAAGAGTCAGGAACTTCTAAGTACTGTCAAAGGAGCAGCTGTAAAGTTGTGAAGACACAAAAGTAATGCTATTTCAACCATAATTCTATTTTAAACATTATTCTCTGACAGAGAAATCCTGAAGCTTTTCTTGTGTTTGCATGCACACTTGCACTGACAAATTGCATAACTGATATGAGTGCATACAGGTTTGATTAATCATAATTAAGACTCAGGAATAAAGGTACAAAGGCAAAAAATTTAGGTAAAATTAACAGAAGTGGAGAAAAGAGATAAGGTATCTGAAAGTACCACTTTCCATCTAAATTCAAAATAGACAGAAAAATAATATATTGAAGAAGACATTTTCCACTAATGACAGCATCCAGCTTTCCTTGAAATGGAAAGGATTTCATTACAACACTTCAAAACTAGGACTGGAAATGGTGTGCAGGGGTGCATCAAGTATTAGTGTATTAGTTACACAACATACCTGTTCTTACAGCATGAAGTTGTGTCTGCTGCTCGTAGCTGGGTGGTATAACAGTGTACAAATCCTGTCAGTCTAGCTCGGGTGATGATATATGTGTTCATGTAGTAATTTCCAAGAGACCAAAATTATCTAAAGATTTTTCACACTTTTCAACCTTTTTCTTGTTTGTACTGTACATACAAAGTAATACAATTATTATTTAATTTCATGGTTTCTCTGGATCATGGCTTCAACTTGCAGACCAAAGGAAAAAAAAGACATTTGGAGATATGAGAGGCTTATTTTTTGTCAACCTTTGTGGATTTAAAAAATATTGATTAATAGACAACATGGGGTTTCCTTTTCATTGTTTAAAATATGGCTACTTTCACAATTGAAAACAGCAAGCAGTTTTCTTATTTTTATTTCTTTCATTTTTCCAGTTCCTTTGTTATATTTTTCATAGGTATTAATGTGATTGAATAAAAAAAACTTAGGCTTATTTGGGTCCTTTCAATAGAGACTCTTTACAAAACAAATAGTAACATTGCAGTACTTGAGCCTAAGGCATATAAGTAGCTGAGTTTGGGTGCATTATGCCAAAAGAACAACTTGTTAAGGATAAGAGATTGCAATTGCTTTGAGCATGGGCAGAAGTGGGAAAAAAACACACAAAAAGAAAAGTATGAAAAAAGTGTATGAATGGAAAGTTTGAGCTGGAAATCATGAGCTAAAGAAAGAGAGTCAAGAGGGAAAAAAGAGAGCAATACCTTAGTGAAATGCTAGGCTGAAGTTGAAGGGTGAATTGGAGAAATCAAGATACTAGTCTTCCTCTTTCCATAATGTAGCAGAATGAAAAAACAAACAACAAACTAAACCAACTCAAACCTCAGAAAGTGGAAGTACTTTAAACAACTCTCTTAGACTGGATAAAAGTAGTTGATGTAGTAGTAGAAGAAAGAAGTAGTAGCCTTCCTGGCTTTATTAAAATACATGCTCACCTTGAACAGAGACTGGTTGCAGTAAGCTGTACAATTTCCAAGTTAAGAAATTTGGTGTCACCAACAGCTTTGAGAGTAACAGGTTGCAGCTGGTATATTTGATTTTATTTTAAAAGGATACTTACTCTTCCTGTCGTACTACTCAGGTTATATAAGTTATTCCAAGCACAAGCAAATTTTCTCTAACATCAAGAGGCAGGTGTCTCAGATCTGCACATAAATCAATGTCAAAACAAAAAGAAAGGAGATTGCAATAATTGCCCATAAAGCAATATGGAATTGTGGGAGATTCAGGCCCAGTTCAAGGAGGTTATTTCACACAAATATGTGGGCTTTACATACTCAAAAAGTTGTCCACAGAAACATGTCGCAGAATTAGGGACTTAACCATTAGTCTTGTGTGCTCAAACTGGTCCAGTTTTATTTGCCAACCACAAGTGCAGTTAAAGGCCTGGAAAAAAGCTTCAAAGAAAAAAACCTTCCATATCCAGTTTTGGTTTTATTAGTAAATAATCACAGCAATTTCTTTTCCCACTGTATGTCTTGTACAATGAATCAACAAGATTTGTGGATGAGAGGAGAGCTGTTCTTTAGAAAGGCTTTTCATGCTGTCTCCTGCAATATTCTTTATCCCAGTTAGGGTGTTACCATTGGGATAGGTGAAAAAGCAAGTTGGTAAAAAAAAACAGTTGCTAATCAGGATCAAAAAATGTTTATGGATAATTTAATCTAGCTGGAGACCAGTAACAAGTGAAGTATCCCAGGGGTCTGTCTTCAGACCTGTCCTGTTTAACACGTTTACCCATGACCTGAAAGAGACATTGGAGTGCACTCTTGCAAGTTTGCAGATGATGAAAAACTGGTAGGATCAGTTGATATGCTCAAGGACAGGATTGTCATCCAGACATCCTGGACCTGGTGAAGAAAAGGGCCAAGAGGCATCTTATGAAATTCAGAAAGGCCAAAGAAAATCTCTGCAAAATGGAGGAAAGTGTCTTGCAATGATTCAAGGTGGAGACTGACCTGCTGGGAAAAAGCTCTTCCAAAAAGAACCTGGGAGTCTAGTGGGGGATGAGATGAGCCAGCAATGCCCTGGCAGCAAAGATGGTCAACAGCCTCCTGGTCTGCATTAGCAGAAAAAGAGCCAGCATACTGAGGAAAGGGATTATCACCCTCTGCTTAGCACTCTTTAGACCACAGCTAAAGCACTGTCCCCAGCCTAAAACAAACATTGATAATCTTGAAGTTCAGCACAGATCCGCTGTGGTAACTGGAGGCTGGAGTACACATCCTGTGAGGAGACACTGAAGGAAAAAGGCTGGTCCAGCCTGAAGCAGAGATGGCCTCGGGCAGGAAAAGCAGCTGCCCCCTTGCATCTAGAAGGAGACACCAAGGCAGAATCAAGCTCTTCACAAACATGGATTGTGGGAAAACAAGAAGGAACAGACATTGACTGAACCAGGAGAGGTTCCAACTGCTTATAAGAAAATGCCCATAAAAATAAAAGGAACACTTTTAACATATATAGGAAATGGACAGTAAAGTAATATGTGTGAACAACTTTCTGTGACTAACTATTCTTTACATTCTCTTAAAAAAAAAAAAAAAAAGAAAATTAGAGCCCAGGGCTCTTAGAAGCAAAAACAAAAGGCTTATAGAAACCAAAATTTCTATAAACTCAACTTCAAAAAAATCTCAAGGGATAACACTATCAGGTAGAGGTACCTCAATTAATAAACCAGTAAGCAAAGTAATGGAGTCAAATATATAAGAGTCACTTGGGAAGCAATTAGAAGACATGGTGAAGAACAGACTGTTAGCTATTGCCTGTCACCTAAGAACACAGCTTTAATACTATCAGCATCACATATATATCAATATGATGCAAATGTAGTCAATCAGGAGCTGAGTCACATGATGCATCTATACAGGTGGCTGATGACCTTATAGATTTTTTTATGATTGGAATCATCTGTTTGTCTTTCAATGGACTACCATAGCAATCTGTTTAAAGCCCCAGCACAAACATTGCTCATTATCACACAATAAATTGCTTCAGGGGATCACAAACAAAGAGCAGTGAGAGAGATATTTAATGAAGTAGAAGAAAGGAGATTGATAATGGGGAGAGAAATTTTCATTCCCCTCATCTAAGTGGATAGTTAATAACCCTTTTATAGAAGTATTTTTTATTGTCATACCAAAACTATACAAATGAGAATTGCTGAGTGTAATTCCTTGCTAAAGTATTCCCCATTTGTAATTTTTTTTTGTTTGCTTTTGTAGCATGCTTACAGTTCCAAAGCATGCAGATGTATCATTAATTATTTCTGATAACATAGAAGTGCTCAGCTTTTCCAGACATTTTCCAAATACCTGACGTGGCAGATTCCCAGAAGCTTAGAGCTTCAAATAGACAAAAGAGATTGTATAGGGAAATAGGATGGAAGATAGCTGCTAATGGACCAGGTGGAAAGGCGGGCAGGCATCCTGTTACTTTCAATTATTTCTTCTACCCTGCAATTTGTTTTGCGAATCTAAATTGACTCAATTTTAAAACCAAAAATAATAAAACATCTCCCTTCCCTAGTAAGTTCCCAGTAAGCTTGTATTATAACAGAGTAAGATATGCAGAAAAAAACCCAAATGAAAAACCCCAAAGCACAGCTTCCTAGTTCAAAGATTTTTCTGATTAATTTTGTTTGGGTTGTTGTGGAGCATGTTCTTCTGTTTTATGTATAACCTGCTACAGAGAGGATATGCACAGTGTAGGTTGCTGAGTTTCTAGAGATGAAAGAAGTCTAAAGGAAGGTGATAAAATATGATTGTTCAGGCTAGGTTTTGATAAAAGTGTAGTGGAGATAACTGATTGTCACTAGGGGATGCAGTATAACTAGAAACTTAAATGTTTTCTGTAGCACACTGAAAGCTGCAACACACTTCATATAATTTGTGAGAGCCATTGTTATGCTGAAAATGTTCTGAGACCAAGACAGCCTGGCCAGGAAGTTACCAGCCAAGAGACAGAAAAAAAAGCTAACTTGGAACAAGGGCTGCTTTACTTCCAAATGATGCCAAGAGACTAAAAACGGAGGTATTCTCAGTTGAGGCTTTAACAGCTAGAAGAAAATAAAAAGTCAGGATCAACTATTCATGGAAGATACTATAAAGTCCCTGCTGGATGGAAGAAATTAACTGTGCATAGCAGAGCTGGAACATAGTAGCCTGTATTGAGTAAGACCAGAGTAGGGAGGAACCAACAGAAACAATCTTGTGGTCCTGGCCAAAGCACACTCTTGCAAGGCACTGCGGGCCTGTGAAACAATCAGGTTCCAGGCTACTCCACAGTGAATTTTAGTCTGGTAAAATCTCACATAGCACTAATTTTGCCCATTTGTAGTAAGTACACATTGAGGTAATTTAATTCATCCTTTAACTGAGAAAATAGTATTTTTTTATATTTGTGTTTTGAAGTATCAGTTTAAACCTAGTCATTTATTCACACTGGGTTTGCCTTATTTAAGAACCAGCTGGCAAACAGACTGAACACCTGGGTTGTGGCAGGTTTCCCAGCCAGTCAGCCTCACCTCTGTACTTGATGAGTTCATGAAGTAGAATTTCCCGGAAGACGTGTCAAAATATATGGAAGACAGGGAGCTGAACACATGGCTTCATCATCTGATTGACTTAGTGGCCTTTTATGCTGAGCAACTACGTCAGTGGACAAGGTAAGATTTCTGGATGTCATCTATCAAAACTTCTTTAAGGCCTTTAATGCAGCCCTCCCCAACATTATTAGCTCTAAATTGCAAAAATATGGGTTTTCCATAAGATGGAACTGTTAGATGGGTTAGGAATTGGCTGGATGACAAGTCCACAGATTTAGAGTCAATGGCTCAGATTCAAGCGGAACCCATTAATGGGTGGTGTCCCTCAAGAGTTCATAATGGGACCAATACTAATCAATGTCTTCATCAAACAAAGTAGGATCCATTCTACGACTAAGAGCAGCATTATCTCTGTAGGAAAAAAAAAAAAAAAAGGCCGTAATGTAACTTTGTAGGTCTTCTTGAGCCTTGGGAGTTCAGAGATTTGACCAGCAGGAACAGTAACCAGCTGGGTATGCAGGTGGTCCTCAGAAAGGGAGGTGAGTTGGCCTTGGCTTGCCCAGCTATTCCTTCACAGTCAAGGCCAGTAACCACCCTGTAATCTCCCATGCCAGCACAGCACCAAAATCAACTGTGATGCCAGTCCATGAGGATGTCAGTCTTTCAAAGCATGATCTTTAGTTGGCTGGAATTGATTCTCCCACACAGAATGCTTCTCTGAAGTAATTTAGGAAAAGATAATTTATGAAAAAGAAATTGTTGCTACACTAGTTCTATGTTACTCTTCTTTAAATGAAACAGTAAAAATAGATATTGGGAAGTTTAAAAAGAAAAGGAAGATAATAATAGCCAATATCAGCCCCAGAACATACATTTGAAGATTGCCTGAAACCAAGATATTGTTTCCAGATCTGCTACTTGGTTAGAAAATAGATATTAACTTCCAACCATGATGTAAGACCATGTAGTGTAGTTAAGCAAATTAACAGACCTCCCCTGTATTCTAAGCATTGAGGAAAATTGTTTTTTTGTTTGGTTGCTTCTCTTTTTCTTTTTCCTTTTCTTTTTCTTTTTCTTTTCCTTTTCCTTTTCCTTTTCCTTTTCCTTTTCCTTTTCCTTTTCCTTTTCCTTTTCCTTTTCCTTTTCCTTTTCCTTTTCCTTTTCCTTTTCTTTTTTCTTTTTTTTTCTTTGGCTTAAACTCAAATCTATCTTCCAACTAGAACATATCTTTGCTAGTCAGTTCTTCTTGACTCAGTAGTTCTAAAAAATAGAATTCCCGAGAAGCTGTTTTTTGCTTTGGCATTGACTTGTGCTGACTCACCTCAGCAAAGACACTCTGGCAGGACTGGTAGAAGGACCTGGAAATTACTTGGCATCTTAAAGAAAGTCCTCTCTAAGTCACACTTGGCTATCAGTTGTATGTCTGACTGGTGACAGAGGTCTAGACAAGGTTATTGTGTGCTGACATTCCAAATCTGAGGTCTCTGCTCCTTACACTGAATGTATTAATGCTTATTACTCAATAAGCCTAGTCTAAAACTGATTCTTAAACAAACCTCTGTGCTTATGCCATGAAATCTTGCTTTAGGACTCTGAGAATGACCATATAATGGAAAATACACCCTCACAATGTTATTTGTATTTTTATAAAGTGAGACAGACTAATCATTGGTTTTAAAACTGTGGATCATTGTATAGAATTCTAAGACAAACTCAGCATGCCATGCTGGAAGTGTTGAATTTATATTCAGTGTGGAGAGGAATGAGCTGAATCTCTCCTGCTTGGGAGAAAATCTGTTTGGGAAAGTTGCATATAATATCCTTATGTGACACATTGCAAGAAGAATCTAGGCTAACTTCCTCAAATCTACCTAAAATCTAGATGTAGGGTGACCAACATATCTGTGTTGCAGTAGTGGCCAGAGAAAACTCTGACTTTTTTTAAACTTTCCACAAGCCCTGAACTATCTTCATCTCTCACAGTAGAGTCCAAGACATTACAGCATCTGGTTTTATATTACAGTGGAATTTCAGGAGGGGTTAGCTTCCTAACCCAAAGCACCACTATCTTTGATTCTTTTCCATTTCAGTACAAAGTAAACCGACTTAAACTGTTAACATTACACCTGTTGGAAGTTGCCAAATTTCTTTTCCAGCTCAGTTATACAATATACACCCTAGAGGATAATTTACATTCTCGGAGGAGTCCATATTAGAGGGACAATTAGTTAAAAATTTCTAGCTAAAAATTCATTCAGTTTGATTTCAAACAGATTAGCTAAAAGTTAGATCAATGTACTTTTATGGTTTTCTGACTTTACATATTACATTTCTCTTAATAAGGTGTATATAATGTGATTTGTACATGGTCAAAAGTGTTTAACAGATATCTCTTTCTCCACACAGCATTTGCAAACATCAAGTTAATCAAAACTGAAAACATCTTCTGTTCATATAATTCTCCCATTCAAGCCATTGATACAGCCAAACTACCACTGTATTCTAATAAAACCAGTTGTTTTCAAATAGGTACGTGAGGACTTAAAATGTTTTACTGACTTAAGAAGGGATAATGTATGTGGGAGAAGGGAATATGTTGTGTTTTGTAATATGTATCCCTTTGAGCTTAAGGAAAACTATACACTGAGTTCACAATGGTGGCATAAAAGTGTAATAACAAACATATTAAAACCTCCTAGAATTTCCCAAAGAACTTATGACTACCCTACATATTACTTTTTTTTAATAGATGAGCAGAGAAGCCTGAAATAACTGTAAGAAAGTCAAATTCCTTTTTTACAATGAGAAGTAGGGAGGAGTTTATTTGTTGAAATTTGAAATGCAACAAATGTTTTTCTGAACAAAGAAATGCATCAACACACATCATGCTGATTTGAGGTAGCAAAGAGGTTTATGACATCTCATTTATCCATTTCCCCAGTCCTTTGGTTTATCTTCTATCAAGCTCTGCTTTTGATGGGGTTTGAAGACCTTAAAATGTACTAGAATCATTTCTGCACAGAGTAAAATATTCTGGCAAAGGCAGTTGCCATCACCTCGCAAGTTCTGGTAGGCTGCTGCTTAGGTACTGAAACAAATCTGTGAAGAGCACATCTGTAAATTCATATTCATGATGCAAAAGCACTAGGAAAAAAGAAAATAAAAAAAGAGTTTTACAGAAGTGGATATTACTGCTGAAAGCTGCAAAAGAAAGGAAAGTGAGGAGACTTTGTGAACATCTGCAAATTACCTTTATCCATCCACAAAGTGCTCCAGAACAGAGCTGAAGAACACAAACACATGCGTCTCGGTTTAGCGGTTCACCAGGCTATGTTTATTCATTTCATATGAAATGGAACTTTCAGATGGAAGCCTCTCACATTAAACTCAATCCCCTGAAGGACTGAGTGTAAGATTTTGGGAAAAGGTACATTCAAGGTGGCAGGAAAATGGAGCAGACAGCCTTAATTATGAAGTCTAGAGCAGCTGGGCTGTGACGTCTTGTTTCTGGGAAGAAATCATAAACGGACAACCTGAGGCCAAGAAATGTATTGGACAGGCACAGAACAGGGAGGGAGGGATGGCTCAGAGTACCTGGCTCAGCAGACTTGGAAGCAGCACAGCAATCTAGTAGATGGTGTGCAGAGGGAGCATAAACGAGCTCACAAAGGTTCTCTTTCATTTTCCTTCTGGCTTGGCCAAGGTTTATCCCTAGCTCTATGTTACCAAAAAAAGATTGGCCTAGTTATTCATCATTAAAACTCAGCTGAGTACTGGTTAGATGACTTTGGAAGCTTCAGAGCTCATTATTTCTGAATACTTGGTGGCCTTTCAACATTAATACATTTCATGTTATTAAGAAAAGGAGAGCTAAATTAGGCTTTTGAGTAAGCATGTAAGTCCTTAATGTTTCTATGAATATATTGCAAATGCAATTTTTTTATGCTATTTCACATATGGTACTGAACAATAAAGAATAAATTTATTTTAGCAACCAGAATTATGCCCTTCCCTCATCTTCATTTTTTCAGTCATTAAAAAAAAAACAAGAACTCTAATTTAGTGTTAAAAAACTTTTCAGACTGATACTGTAGACAAATATTTCCTTTGTTGGCTGGATGCTTGACAATACAGAAAATATATATTAATTATATGTATTAAAAGACATGTAATATATAATGGACAGATATAAATGTAATATATTCAAAATAGAAACTTGCAAAATTAGCAAAAGGCAAGCAATTTTCAGTCATAATAAGATGAATATTCATGATAAGATGATAAGATTTAATAAGATTGAAAAAATATTAATCTTAAATATCATGGTACACAAGTTGATTCTTTTTGTGTTTTTTATTGCTCTGCTAGCTGATCATAGAGTACTATTTTGCCACTTCACCGGAGTTACAGTTTTGTCAATATTCCTGTGCAGATCTATCTTTTCATTGTTTTTTATCTCAGACATAAAAATTTGCTTTAGGATGAAACTTGGTATCCTAGGTCTGTTTACAATAGAAACAAATATGTTTTCACTACATTTCATTTAAATATATTCATATTTTGAAGATATAGAAAAGATATAAGATGTTTTTGTGGCATTAAATTTTTACTTCATCAGAAACAAAAAAGTTTAGTAACTAAAAAAAAAGATTTCTTTTTCTTAAGAAAATATTATTTCCCCTGGAATCCTAACACAGTTGCTGCTAATAGTTTACTTGTTTTTTAAAAACTCTCTAAAATATCTAATTGTTAATAGTTTTGGCCTTTAAATATTCCTCTTTTTCACATGAATGTCTCCTTGCTTGCCTACTTCCCAAAGTGCAAGCATTAAGAACCATGAATTTTACAGTGTAAGCAGACAAAGTATATGATAGAAAAAAAAAATGTTGGCACTAGTTTTATTTTATTTTGTGCTTTTCTGTCTGTGAAATAGTTCCTCCAATTGAAGACAGCCTAAAATCTTTTTCAATTGCTACTTCCTGACTGGTACTCCCTCTTCATCATCTTTGCTTGTTCAAAAACAATAAAAAACCCCAAACTATAAACAAAGAACACTGTCTTCTTGGTGTGAAGCACTGAAGGAACATACATAATTTATGCTTTACTTGCCAGCAGTCACAGAAGAATCAGAATCTCTCACATTGCTATAGCTAGAAGAGCACAGAGAAAATTCAGTTTTAAACTGGACGTTAAAACATGCCAGTGACTTTACCATGAGGACATTATGTCATCTTCCTAAAATGTCTGTAGCTTTCTGTTATTATATTTCTGTAAATATATGTTTAACTGGAGAACTGAGGTAACAAATAGATTTTTTATTTTTTTGTACAAAATCTCCATCATTCTAAGGGACATTTGATCGCAGGATATTTATTTTAGATAGTGAGGTCAGAGTTACAAGCTGGTTCATGCAATATGGATGTATACATATATACTCCAGTGAAAGAATGATCTTTGTCTCTAGAAAAAAAATATTTTTATGTGTCAGTTACATGTTTTGCTATTCAATCAACACAATTTTACTCTTTACTGGAGTCTGTGCAAGCATGTTCTTAACAGTCTTTCATCCAGACACAGTGATTTTGTCTTTCTTCTGTTTCATGACAGTATTGCAAGCTCCAACTTCAAGATTGTAACAAGACATAAATTACGGGCGAGAAATAGAGTTTGTACCGTTAAAGCTCTTTAGTACTTTGAAAAGGAGTTCCTCCACCACAGGCTTATTGAACTGCTCCTCTGACACTGTGGCTGTTAGCAGCTGGTGTAGATTACTGCTGGCAAGCCCAGAGTCAGGCACGCCCGACTGGGGTACCCACCCCCATGGCAGAATTAGCAGAGAGTAGCAATGGTCCATCAAGAGAGAGGGCAGCAGGCTGGAAGGCTTTAGAACTGCCAGGAGTGATTCATTTGTGGAGCCTGAAGCTTTTAGCTCTCTTCCTGCTGTGTGAGCTAGCCAAATGCACTCATTAGGACAGCAGTAGCATCTAGGCCTTGGTTTTGGAAACCCATAAGCACCGCTAATATTTTTTATGGGGGAGCTTTTTAAGCTATTGTTTTAGCAGGCCTGTTGCTCTGATGAAGAAATCTACTGAAGTTGCAATAATTTTGATTTTTATTGATTCATCCAGTACATTTATAGATTTTTATTCTAGTCCTGCTATTCTAAATTGACTCTGTAATAGGATTTAGTCCACAAAATCATTCAGCTATCACATATTGTTTGCTTTTGCTCACTTACAAATGCTACTATGCCTTTTTTTCTTCCATAGAAAGACAGTTCTATACTGAAGACACAAGAAGCTCTCACATGGCACATTTTAGTTACACAAGTAAAATGGGTTCTTCTGTTCGTCTGTTCATTCTGAGGTTGAGTTAGGTCTCTGACACCAATTCTCAACTTTGAATTTGATTTTGCTGACCATCTCATTTTTTTCTCAAGGCCTTAAATTTGGGCTGTGTAAAAAGTTCCCTAATTGACTGGTTTTAATTAGAAAAAAAAACCCTCCATCATTATTGAATACTGGCAATCCTAAAAAAATTAGAATTATAAATTTTATTGAACTGTTATGTTACTGAGATTCTTAAATAGAATGAAGTTTTGCATTTCAAGCAGGTTTGGGTTTTTTTAAACTCATATTCCTATATGTCTGACTAATACATATAGTCATATTACATTACACAAAGTTGTCAGACATTCACATTACAGCTAATGTTGTTACTTCTATACAAAGTTACAGCTGTACATCATAAAATTTCCTTCCTCTAGATCATTAGTTCTCCTCTATTATAAATGCTAATTATCTGAAATATAATAGAGAATTTATCCAGTCTTTCAATCTCCATTTTTTTCTTGAAAAATATCCTGTTTGTTTTCTAATTCACAACAATTAGGTATAAATCACACCCTCCTCATTCAGTGCAAAATTATTGCAACATCAAAGTTTTAACAACCAATTTAGAACATATTAAAATTAATATGGTGGAACTCACTTTGATGAGTAACCACTGCAATGCAATATCTAATGAGCCAAGATGTCAATGCAGACTTGAAATTTGAATAGTTGTTTTTACTTGCCTTTACCAAAAAAAAAAAAAGGAAGATAATGACATTTCTAAAACAAATATTCTTTGAGTAGCATCACTGAAAACTCAGAGTAATGTGTTACTTCATAAATGGCTATATTAAAATGCATAAGCAGTGAGAAAAACAACCTTTCAATTTAAGAAAAAAAGATTAATGCAAACATTTTATTGTGAATTACTTTGATGTTTTGCAATTACTTCATATCTGTAATACACTGAAAAAAGCTTCTCAAGTTTACAGGGAAATTTGCCCTTCTTTCCTTCTTTGTGTTTGCGTATCTGTAGAACTTTAAAATATAGCATAAATGGGAACTAACCAGCTTCCTAAAATGCAATTCTACCATGCTTCAGCTTCCCTTAACTACAATTTCTAAAGATTCAGCTAAAATGCTGACAGAACATCTGTGGTTTTTTCCACCACATGCATGTTACCAGCACAGGAGAATCTTAAAGTAACATCTGGATGTATCTTGCTAGTTAATGGATTTTTTCCTCAAGGAATAATCTGAGCATGACAGAAGACCAAAGGTTTGCTCTATCCTGCAGAATGTCTATTATCACAGAACTAACATTAGGGAAGAAAAGTAATTGGCAAACTAAGCACATTCAATATGGGATTTATTCAGAATACACATCTCACCTGCTATTTCACTGTGGCTGTTTAAGGTAAATAGCATAGCATTTTTAAATGCTGAATCTTCTCACACTTGATGTATAATATAAACTAAGATCTTGGTGATACATATAATTAATATGTATTTTATATATTGTCAGGCATCCAGCCAACAAAGGAAATATTTGTCTACAGTATCAGTATTTTCTTTTTGAGCCTACTATGTTTAATAAGGTTTTCTAATGAGACTACAGTTCTCCAGAATGTCTGTCACTGAGGCTTCTGTGCAATATATCTTCCCTCATACATTATGCAAACCTCAGCAGAAGATTTTCCTCTGGTTTTGATAGGCAAAATTTAAGAAAATAAAAACAAAAAAAACAACTTATCCTTTAAAACTGTTTTAGAAGTGGGTTCTGTTTTAAATGCTGTTATTCCATAATGCATCTTGCGGCTTTGTAGAAGGTCTTTCATTTATCCTTTTGTTCTAAATCCAGGTGTCTCCATGAACTCCCGCCTGGACACAGGTTGCTTTGTCACAGTAGAGAGCTAAATGGCAGTATAGACTGGCTTACATGCTTAGATGATCATTTCCAGATTGATGATTCTGCATGTGAGTGACAGCAAAAAGAGATCTCTTTTGCAATTAAATGTGCACACTATTTTCGGGTTTGATATTGTTCAGTTTGTTAATCACACATTTGTCTTTGAATTTCCTTCTTTCTCAGTTTTATAGCTGTGCTATGTTTTACAAGAGTAAGGAGACATTCATAATTACTTGCACTGCTCTTAACTTTCCTCTTAGTATAATAGAGACTTCAAAACAGGTTACTGGTGTATGCACTCCATCCCTTGGCAGAGGCATTGTGCCTAAGCACCATTAGTATCACAGAGATACATTTGATTCCTCACAAAAGAATAATACAGGTCTTAGAATTTCTAGGATTCAAGTAATAATGCATGGGAATCTAAAGCCAAGCTTTTCATTTAGGACGATTTCCTCCTTGGTTGCTTTATTTTGTGTAGGTGATTCTAAAGGCTAATTAGAACCCAAATTCTCAGACTAGGATGAATTGAAGGGAAAATATCCATAATAATTTGGCTCAGCATGTATTGACTTAATTTAAAAGTTACTAAGTCATACTGTTTTTAGAGAGCTGAAAAGTCTTTTTTTCCATATTTTATTAATTTGTTAAAAAAATGGATAGATAATCTCCCCCAAAATTAAATAAATAAAAACAGTCTTACTGCTCTTTTCCACAACATCATTTAAAAAACCCAACATCTTTCAAAGCATCTGGTAAACAAAATTTTGTGTTTTCAATATGTTTTTTGTAGAAGAATTCCAAAGAAATGTGAGGCTTCAAAAGGCTCTGTGGTCTCAAATAAGGCTACTGGAAACAATTTTTCCATTCATTACAAGTAACAGGCAGTAAAAAAACCACAAAAAATGAACTCTTTAAATTTAAAATAACACATTATTTTAACAAAGGTTTTGCTTCTTCAGGCTGTAAAAGGAAAGCTCTTTAAGGTTTTTATTAAACTCTGAGGACATAAAAATGGCCTATATAAATAAAGTAGGAATAATCGAAACCAAATAAATTGGATAAAAATGACATTTTAATTTTTGGTATACACCTAGTTTATGGGTCTTCATGAAATCAAATCAGACACCCCTAAAATGAAATATAAGAACTTGAGGAAAGATCACGAAGGTTTTCAGCCTATTTTTTTAGCTCTGTAACTTCTCTGGAAGTTAACAATCAAACCAGAACATAGGGACAAGGTATTTCCAAATAACACAGCAAATGTGTTTGTAAATAGTGTAGTGTCACTGTATAAAATGTGCTTTTTTTTGCTTTGTTTAGATTTTTTGGCAATAATTTCTGTCTTCACTACTTCTCATTTTGTTATGGCAAATGTAGAAAAGATCCTTCTTTCCCCACCTTTTATATATTTAAGGTAACTACACAAAAGAGGAAACTTTAACATAATAGATATCTGTACCTAGTTCCTAGAGGATCATAAGTTTCATACTTGAAATTTAACACCAGTAAATATGTTTCATAATATCTGAAATACATCTGTGAAAAAAAAAAGAGGTTTAATTAAAATTGGTATTTACTGACCTTTTGACAGAGAAAACCATCACTAGACATTAATGATAAGAATCATGTGGGGTTGCAGAGCTCTGAGCAAGTGCGTTATCTTGTCTTAATCCTCACTGAATTAATGAATTTATCTGTGTTGTGAACACCACAGTTTAGAAGTAGGAAAGGGAACCCTTCGTACAGTTAGGGCAAACTGAATGTGATGGTTCAAGGTAAAGTAAAACTCACAAAATACCTAGGACACTTTATGCCAGACTCTATCTACCAGTTGTAGATCAGATGAACTGCTGAGTAGGAATAATCATCTACCAAATCAAAACTTCAGCCAAATCTAAGTACATATTTTTTAAAGTCTTTTTTCATGGAGATATTTCACTATGTTATGAAATGAATATTGCACATTCTGTTAAAACACCACAAAAGGACACAAAAGTCCTCTGCCACAAGACAAACAGTGTTTTTCAAATAACTCTAGAGGATTATGTTGCTAACTTAGAGTTTGAAATAATCTGACCTAAGATTTCAAGTTTTTGCTCTAATCTAACAAGGAAAAGTCATACATTTATGATTTTGTAATGCATGGTGTGCTCCAATGCTGCTTTTGTATTTTATGTGGATTTTCTGCAAATCCATCTGTCCCTCCATAGCTGTAGTGTGGCACCAGCAGATTTATCTCTGAAAAGAATGTAAATTCCATAACACGGCTGCAAGCACAAAGGCACATGACTACTGTCAGGAAAAAGGAAAAATGTTCACGTTATGGTCTTAATTTCTGCATTAAGCAATTTTTACCTTTTATTTTTCTGACCTGAAGAATGAAAGTGATTGTCTATTATTTCAAACCTTCAAGATCTAGATATCTGAGGGAAAGTGAAATCTTGCAGTTGCATGTCTTCATGTCTTTCCTTTATATGCAGGCACAAATATTGATACACTTTTTTGTTGGCATTGGTTTTTTTGGTTTGTGGGTTTTGGTTTTTTTTTGTTGTTGTTTTTTGTATGTTTGTTTGTTTTGGTTTGTTTAGTTGATTTTTTTTTGTTTGGTTTGGGTTTTTTATTGTTTTGTTTGGGCTTTTTTGGTTTGGTTTGGTTTTTTTGTTGTTGTTGTTTTTTGTTGTTGTTGTTGTTGTTTTGGTTTGTTTTTTTGTTTTGCTGTTCATTTGTTTGTTTGCTTGCTTTCTAGCATAAATTGGCTGTGTTCATTTGGCTGTGGGAAACTCCTTTCCGTGTGGAGTGCTGATATCATCATCATGAAAAAGCAAATATAAAGATTAACTTATTTAATTTTTTAATATTACACAAGAAGAAAGCAAAATTTTGAAATATTTACTGCTCATCCATTGAAGAATCAAGATCTCACTAACAAAAGTTCCTGTCAGGTTAGGAGATATATAAGAAATTGCTATTTCTGATCAAAATATTTAGTTTTTCCATATGCAGATGGAAAAATTTTCAGCCACTCCTACAATTTTTTTTTGTCATATATATGTACCTGAATACAATGGAATCCATGGCCTATTTAAGGGAAATCTCTTTCAGAATAAAGGGAACACCACATCCCTGTACACAATCATAACAGCAAGGGGAAGATGCTGAGCTATGCCTCCAGCACTTAGGTGAGTATCTTGATAAGTAAGGTCTGAGACACAACATGACTGACACACAGAGCTGTGCCCATAAGCCCATTATTAAACTTACATTTTCTATTATCTTGTTTGACATATTTTCTAAGGCCTATGTCTACACAGCTCAAAAACAGTATTACTGGTTTCTGTCCTTGCATCTGTATTCTTGCATTCTTCTTTTCTGAGATCTGCTTTCACAGAGCTTCTGAGGGTTTTCTACCTTTTATATTTCCCACAAAAAGGCAATTAAAACACCTTAAATATTTAAGGACTTCACTCAGTTGCCTAAAGGTGGGTGTCTACTGGCATCTGAAAAGCCCTGCAGTCCTAGAACCACACAGCTGGAGCCAACCATCAACCACTGGGATGCAGCACTTATGGGACATCTGCACCATAAGCTACAGGCATTTGGAGAACAAAGAGGATATCCTAGGACAAATTAAATGGCATTAAATGCCTCTCCCTAGGCAATTGAATCACACGAGGCTAATAGCCTGAAACCCTTTTGGGAAAATGTAAGTCACCTATCATAGTTCTTCACAACCAATTAAGGTATTACATGGCTCAAATTTTACAGCAGGAGTTACTGTGTTCAGAAAAAATCTCTCAGTCATCTGCACTGACTGGACACTGGTTGCATGGCAGAGAAGATTTTGAGAGTGGTACCTGGATCCTATGTGGACGAAAATAAGACAAATGACACACTCCTGGTGTGCAGCCCAATGCAACCCAACTGCTAATGAGCATCCAGTCTGTGAAATCAGAGTAGAGCTTAGCCTAAGCAAGAAATCTTGTAACACATAAGATTGCATGTTGTGACCTTATCACCACCCATTTCACTGCACAGATACAATTGCTTTGAACTATATTGTTTGCTAAAGTAGATATAATCAACATATAACCTGTTTCCAGTGACTATGTAGCAAAAATAGACCTCCTTCATACCATCTGAACCAGTCTGTTTCTGTCAAAGAGATGCAGGCATTTCCAGGAGAAGAGAGGTTCTTCACCTCAGCTACTGAAACCATCCTCCCGGCCGTCAGTACCAAAGAGCCCTGAGTGGAACAGGCTTTTAACTGAAAAAAAACAAACATGGGAATCCAGGTGCTACCATAGGATATATACTGGATTATATATATCTTGTTATTGTTCATCTGTAACACTCCTAGAGAGTGTCCATTTCCTTTCTCAAGGTCCCCATGATCTACAAATTATCCAGGCTTCTGAGGATGAGTAATATGACTGCTGTCCAGCCATCATTTCTCATTTCTATTTCTCCAACAGTCAGTAGATGCAGAGGGATCTTTACATTAATTTAACTAAAGCATTAAGAAATATTCAAAAGAATTGAATCTGATTTGACCTTGAATATAATAACAGAGATAAACAAGCTGTGAAGATTGCATAATCTAGTTCTTGACCATATTCTGTATGTGGCCTAATTAAGGACATTCTTGAAAATATAGGCAGAAAGTACATGATAAAACATTTTTCTCAAGGTAATTAGGCAGACTACAGACAACTTTGTACTTCAAACTGTGTAATTAAAAGGTATAGCAGAGATAGAGGTAATATTTCTGTGCATTCTTAAGCACCTAAATTCAGGCACTTAGAAAAATTGCTGGAGAGTCTTAGAGACTTAAGCAAACCTGAAATCAAGTCAGACTATATTGCTGTGTGATACTTTGTGGATTATATATTTTGTGAGATTTAGAAGGAGTAGATCTGGCCTAGGAGATTGCTACTATGAGATTTTTTTGACTAGACCCTGCTAATATTTTTTAAAAACATTTATTGTGAAGACATTTCCCTATTTGATAGATTTCTGTGTAGTTTTTTATCTGTTTTGCTAAAAAGCCACAAATGACAATGAATGTAACAGACACACATGAAAAAAGCTTTGAGAGCTAAAGAAGTTCATGGGCATTTTGAGAAATGCTTTCAGTATGCGTTAGTCTTGAACCGTATTAGTGTCAGTGACAGCTTGCCACTGCCTTTATGCAGGGCACTGGGAGACCATTGCATACAGAAAAAATATGATAACCTTACACAGATTCAGCAGTGGTTTGGAAGAATGAGGTGATTATGTGTGTAAAACCTTTGAACCCTCGTATCTGAAGCACAAAGGATAATTTCATTGACATGTGCAATTACTCTCTTCAACTATCCTCATGTCTTTTTCATCCCAGACTCCAGTGCCATGCTGTTCTTTTGCATCTCTGCTGTGAGAGAGGCTCGAATGGCAGGCTGTGAATCATATTCCATTAAGCTCTGAATAGAGCTGCATCTACTTGGAAAGGTTTAAGCTGCTGTTTGATCCAGCCCCAAAACTTAGATTTGTGTAACACTGCATTTGCTCATCAAATTAAATTCTCTTATTAAAAAAACCCCACATTATTGTATTATGAATGCCACATTTCCAATTATTTCAAAACCACAGATGTCACTGTTCTAAATATATGTATGTCTAAGTCTTAATGACATATTAAAGTAATGAGAAATTGCATGTAATTCAGGAACTTTTTTTCCTCATCCAAGTGTTCATTACATTTTTCAAGGGTCTGGCACATAATTTTGCAAAATGTTGCATGAATATATTGCAATATTGATATAAATTCAATGTTTGGACACTCTCTTGTTTTGTTCTCCACAGATCTTTTCCAAAGTACAGTATTCATTAATTTTGAATAAATGATTATATATTTTGACCCTTAGAAACTGAAGGGATAAAATATTTAGACTCCCCAGAATGCTGATATTTCTAATTTCTGTCCAGCCTCCTCTGAGAGTTAACTTTTTGACATTTAAGATGAAATAAAACTGAGGAGATGAAAAGCTAAGATATGCAAATGAAACCAAAGTATCAATCTTCACCTATGATTAGAACTGAAATTATGAGAGTTTTTAAGGAAACATTTTAGAATCTGTGTTGAGCACAGCACCCCTGATTTCCACTCTGCAGGAAACAGAATCTGTTAAATGTTTATCACCCACTTCTGCTTGCTTTGTTTTGGGAAGGTTTCAGAACCTCAGTGTGACTACAGGGAAGTATGTAAGTAGCTGAGATACGTACTGCAAACACATCTAAAGCTGTGCTGAGAACCTGTTCCATTTGTAAAGCCACACAGTGAAGAGCCCTGAGAAACTTTCCTTCAGAGACCTGGCACAGACATCACTAAAGGTTCCTAGAACAAAACAGATCCCATTATTAATCTCTTGAGGATGCATTAAACTCGCACAAATCAGATCAGCCTTGGCTGCTGCAAGTTACATGGAGCTTGCGCTGTTGTTTTTTTAGCGCCTTTTTCATTCACATTTCTCGTTTCTGCTTCCCTGTGTGTGTACTGGGTGCCGTGGGGCTCTGGGGTAGGTTCTGTGATGAGGGGCTAGGGCTGACCCAGATCCAACACACCCAGTTCCACTTGGCTCCAGACAGTTTCAGAACAGACCTACAGGACATGACTGGGGTCCTCAGCCAAGATGACAACATTGGTGAGAAAGTGCATTAAAGACAGGGTAAGAAAATGCTGCACAGTATTTTTGAAAGAGAAGTGAGGAAAAAAGTGTGATCAACAGACCTGCAGACATGCAGGTGAGAGAAGGAGGTGGAGGAGTCAAGCTGGACCTGGGAAGCAGGGTGGGGGAGGTGTTTTGATTTTTTATTTTGTTTATTACTATGCAAATCTGTTCCAATTGTCAATAAATTAAATTTATTTTCCCCAAGTTGAGCCTGTTGTGGTCATGACAGTAACTTGGTATGTGATCTCCCTGTGCTTATTCCACCCCATGAGTTTTTTGATCTAATTTCCTCCCCTGTCCTCTTAAGAGCATGGCTGAGGGGGGCAGCTGGCAGTCAGGCAAGGTCAGCCCACCACAATGTACATTGAACCATGAATACTCAAATTAAATCCTAGATCTTGCATCTGTTTTCTTAATGATTTTATCATAATTCAGCTTTGCTAATTAGAAGGTAAACATTGTTTAGTTATAGCAACATGTTAGGGATGGATTCCAGCAAATAGTAACAGAAGTAGACACTAGCAATGCTTATTCTCAGGTATGGTCTGCCTAATGCTGACTGATGAGAGCAAATCTTAAAATCTCAGAGGGAAGTCTCTGTGTTACACTTTCCATAACTCTCTTCTACTCCTAGGTATCTACAATTGGTTATGACTTTTTTTTTTTCTTCTTTAAGAAGGGGAAATGGAAATAAATTTAAAATGTAAACAGGATGATGAGTATACTGTTGTGCTAGCAGGGTTATATTAAAAAAACAGGTATTCTAATGCTACTCTACCTGTCAGTAAATCCCTCATTCCATTGCAACTAGTTATAAATGCTTGAAAACTCTCAACTTTTCAAAATGTAAATTTCAACACTACAGCTCCTATTTTAGTCTAATAGAAAAAAAACTACCTGAGTGGATATAAAAAATCCCTCCCATCTCCAACAGGCAAGCTAGTTTACTACTGGTCTTCTAAAGCCTAAGTCTAAAATATTTATATGGTAGCATTATAGCATAAAAACATATATTAGAATTCTTCTTTTATGAGTGGTGAAAACTTGTATTGCCTTTAGCTGTACCCTGCCAATTATTCAGAAAATAAAAGATTTAATGGAAATAAAATTAATAAATGTAGAGCGGCTGCAAATATTGATTCATTTGTCTACCAACCGATGTCTATAATTTTGTATATTTTACAACCCTCTCAGAATTTCTTCCTTCATTTAAAAATATATCTATAGTTATATATGTGTATAACATACATGCTGGGCCATAGTTCCATGGGCTACATTGAACAGCTGGTCTGAAGAGTGCCTATTGCACTATTGATTAGTGTCCTGAAGCAGTCTCCTAAATTGCTGAATATAGACAAGAAAGCAAATTGCACTTTAGCTTGCACGAATACAACTCAATGATTCTAAATCAGTGTTGAACTAATTTGCCTTGCTCATGATGTATGAGTTTGAGACTGTATCTTAGTCTCACTGGTTTGAAAGAAAATGTATCAAAATAGCATTATGAATATATCAGCTCATTCTAACAAACAGAAATAGCCACAATTTATTGACTACTCTATCTGGTTTTATTAAAAACAAAACAAAACAAAACAAAAAACAAAACAAAACAAAACAAAACAAAAAAAAAAAAAAAGCCCAACNAATCAAACTAAATCAAACAAACAAGAAAAACAAAAAAACCCTATAGAAAAATCTCTGAGCAATCCAGGCTGCAGTGCTTGGAACCATAGCTGATTACAGTTTGCGGTTTTGATGTGTTTTTCTGCTGAGTCTAGGAGTCCTGCATGCCTGTGCGTCCAAAGCCCCTTTATAGTGGGAGGCTCCAGTACATAAACAGGTCTCACCTAACTCCCTACGCAACCCACCCTCACACAGTCAGACCAGGGTTCCCTACAGGGTCAGCCCCAGGATTCCCACAGCACAGTTTCAGGGTCACTCATTTGATCCTCTTAAGTAATGGAATCATGGTGCAGCAACATAACTCAAGCTGGTGCCTCCAGGGAGGAAACCAAGCAAAGTGATCTCTAGGCTTTTATACCCTTACAGTCTATGCACACACTCTTCATGTGCCTTGCATTAGCCTCTGGGTCCAATTGTGGATTTTATTCTGGGCTCTTCTCCTTTCCAGTTGGGTCCTGCAGGGTCTCTGGTGACCAGCCTCTGTCCGGTCAGTGATGCAGCTCTGCTTGCCCTTTGTTAGGCCAAAAGTCAGTGTCCATCCACAGCTGATTTCAGGGACTTCAACCATTTCTTACCACCCAGGGCACAAAGTGCAGCTTGGATCCTGTACATGGCTGTAATGAACACATGTATGAGTAAGATAGCTGTCTAAAGTCCTTTCATACCATCTGTCACTTTTACAGTGTAATTTATCTCATCTTGGGAGATCCTAAAACAGTCAAGTCAAGCCCTACAAGTGTTTCCTTTTCCCCATCGACTGTGAGTAAAGCTTAAAATCACCAACTTGTCCTCAAGCACAGGAAATGGCTCTTAAATGAAACACCATATATGTTAAGCTATCCCATGGGGCATTTTGCTTGCTCCATAAAGGCATGGACCTCTCATACATCCTGTGTTAAATCTCTAAACCCCATGTAGATGTCTCTTATATCCTAGGATATTTCAGAAGTCACTGGCCAGTTACATCAGAAGCTCAATGGTCTTTACTTGTGGTCAGCCAAATAATTCTCTACGCTTTATGTCCCCTCTTTGACTCATAGACTTCCTTTGACTGTAATTATAGACTAAAACCAGATATCCAGCTCACAGGCTGACACCAGTCTATAGATGCATGCAGTTCAGTGTCCACCTGCACAGTAACCATAGGATATTCTCATTTTGGGCTTGCCCTAGCTACCTGAACAAAAGCAGTGAGGGCTATTTGAGGTACAGTCTGTCCGAGACAGCCTCACTGTCAGACAATGTGACATGGGACTTAGGAAAAACGTATGCCCTACTCAGGTGGTGGACAGAGACCTGGTAGAATACCCTATGGCACAGTAAATAGCATTAGATGCCCATATTTTAGGAAATCAGGGTAATATTCATTTGTTTAAACATAAGGTTCCAGCTCCATGTTAGTTACTGTGATGTCTCCTATCTTGGCTTTCATCCAATGATTCAGAGACTGAAAATCACCCATAAGCTCTGAACAAAGTGCAGCATCTGCACATTATTCTACATGTAAGTGTGCTTTGTGTGTCCTACATCATTTTTGATTTCCCTATATTGCTCCAGAAAGGCATAAGGGTCCCTCTAGTACTGCATGGATGCCTTGGATACCTCAGGACTCTTCAGACAACACTAAACACACATGAGCCAGCAACCAAACAGTGATATTAGAGTTATGGAAGGATTGGAGTTATGTGAGGAAGAATCCAGCCTTTCCTCTCCACCAAGACTAAGATAAAAACTAATGCTGTGAGCTTCAGACTCTTCCATGCCTCTATGTTATGCAGTAGTAAATGCTGAAGAAATTAAAGGAGGATCACCACAGTAAAAGGAAAACTGAGCAAGAATTTTTAGAACCATGATTGTCACTTTAACAATTCATGCACAGTTTCTGCATCACTTTAGGCCTGTATTGGCCTTTAGTATGCATTACCTTCAGAACCAAGCTATATTGAACTCCTCATTTTTTATTTGTATTTAAAATTAAATTGTCCTATAATCCAGAATTTTGGGTGGAAGGAAACATTAGGCATACGGAAAAATCACCCTATTTCTAAAAAGATATGTTAATATTTAGTCCTAAAGAAAATTAACAAAGTGACTTCTTAATTTCCCCCTTTTGCATATTAAAAAAAAAAGAATATATGCGAGTTAATGGTGAAAATTTAAAGAAATGTATAAGCAGTTGCAAGTCCCTATAATTTTTAGTGTTACCTCAGGTTTGTTTTTTTTCCCCTTCTTAAACCTACATTCTATTTCATCTTAATAAAATGTAAAATTGTGCAAAAAAATTTCAACTTTACATATAGGAAGCATATCTAATGTGAGTGTTGTAGGATTATAATAATTACAGTTTCCATTTTTATCCTTCGTTGTTGGACATACTAATATGAGTCTAGATATGCTGACACACTCAAATACTGTAAGATATTATTTTCTCCAAAATGGCTTGAAAATAACCCCAATTTTGGGAATTTTTAAGGACAACTGTAATGTTGAAGGGGAAAACCAATAATTTTATTTATTCAATTAACTGGATAAAGCTGTTGCCATCATAGCAAATCAGCATTGCAAATCCCAGTTTTCATCAGGTCAGCAAATTGATCTTGGCTTGGATCTTTTAATTCCTGTTGATGGAATACTTTAATGCTATTCAACTAAACACCGGGTCATCCTGATCTCAAATTATGTGGTTATTTACAAGTACAAGCTGTTTCAAGGGAAGCCTAGCCTGTTTATTTACTGATGCCTGTCCAGATGTGCTTTTCAGACTTTAAAGAACTGAATCAGAAGCAATTCACAAAAGTTCAACATGAATAATTTATCTAGTTCTTAGACATTTTTAGGAGGAGAAGGGACTCTATATGTTAGCATTTTGCCTATTCAATAAAAAAACATTACTAACAGGGACTTGTGTCATAAGTGTTTCAGTCACTGGGTTTTTCATGCTTGCACAATAGGTGTTTCATTATTCAAAGATATTCCAGATTGGCAAAACTCACTGAGGAGGCCAGAAAATCTGGATGCCTGCTGATTTGGGCCTTCAGTAATTTTCTTTCCCAGCTACAGCTGGCTTTGGAGAAAGTCTAACATTTTCAATACAGATGAAAATGCTCCAAACAGTGACTGCTCTCTTGTGAGATGACATATTTAGAAGATGGTTTATTTCTTTTGTGAGCTCATATACTGAACATGTAAATAATGGTGCATCCAAATTCACAGTTTGAGACAGGCCCTAAGGCTCCACATACTCAAGTGCTCCCTTGTTAATGCAGCACAGAAGGCTAAGCAAGGAGGCAGGACAGGGGAGCTAAAATCTGATTAGTTTCACCTAGCATTATGCAATGTCTGTATGAAACTGTAAGGCACTGTTCAAGGAGGAAGAGATTGTCTGTCTGAGAAGGCAGCATGTGTCATCCTGTACTACTAAAATTTTTCTGGGACCACAGACCAGCACCAAATCCTGGCCACATGTTCAGGAAAAATGAATGGGGCAGGTACTGAAATAAGAAGCTAGTGTGAAGAAGGGAATGGCGAACATTTCTCCTGAGACAGCTATATAAGGGTCAGCTTTATCTAGCCTAACAAAATAAAAACCGAAAGTAACATCACTGCTGCCTATAAATGCACCAAGCAGGTAAATGCCTGGGAGGAACAAAAGTCACTTAAGCTTAAGCACTAAGTTGGCAAAAAAACAGAACACAAAAAGCATTATTAAATTCAGGCTACAAATTAGAAAGAGATTTCTAACAGTCAAAGAAAAGACATTAACAGTCTTTTAATAAGAGCTTTAGCATCTTTTCAATTAGAACCTGATAAACTTACATACTCTGACAAATTCATGATGTGACCAAGTAAGGATTAATAAAAAAAAAAATTGACCACTAGCTTTAGCTCTTTTTTCTGACCAGGTATATTTAGAAAAGGATATATTTTATGGGATTATTCAGATTATAAAGAACCTCAGGAAGTCCAAAATCTAGTTGCGTCTTGAAGACCCTTAAAGAGGAAAAGAGACCGCATCATCTCTCTGAGTAACTTCTTCCAATGTTTGACTGTACTCTTGAGAAAAACATTTCTCCTTACATCTCTCTGGATTCCCCTTATTTCAGTTTGTGTGTAATTCTCTCACTATATAATTTTGGACAGGCTTCACTAGCTGAATCATCAGCAGACATGTTGGACTTTATAATTGAGGTGTGTCTCCTCCAGTTTTAATGATCTTCTATACACTTCTGGAAAATCTTGGCTCCACCTTTTTAATAGACTCCCCATAGGTTTTTAGTGATGTGATTCAATTTCCTCAAAGTCATCTATTTTTCAGAGTAGACAACACCTCTCCCGTAGTTTCTCTTCACAGAGCAAGTGCTCTAGCCCTGAGCCGTTGTGGTGGTCATGAGCTGAACTGACTCCAGCTATTGATGACTATCTTGTGCTGGGGAGACTAAAACTCATAAGAAATAAGCAGGGGGTGAATCCCTCCTTTTCATGTACTGTTTTTGATCCCATTAATGCAGTCCGAGAGTCTGCTGTGCCGGGGCACTGCTGGCTCATGCCTTGCTGTCAGGCAGACACGAAGTTCTTTGTCCAAACAGCTGTTCCCCAGCTCTCTGT
Source organism: Bombycilla garrulus (assembly GCA_013400315.1). NCBI lineage: Eukaryota > Metazoa > Chordata > Aves > Passeriformes > Bombycillidae > Bombycilla > Bombycilla garrulus. Next base: position 247,579 of record VXBU01003604.1, read on the forward strand.
CCTTAGCCTGTATCGTCTTCCTCCCCAGGTGCAGGAATATGTATAAATCCTCTCTGAATTTCATTAGGCCATTTCTCCAGCCTATCTATGTCCCTTGGAGAGTGCCCCTGCACTTGAGCATCTCGGTCCTCCATGGTTTGGTGTCATCTACAGACCTAATAAAAGTGCACATTGATGTTTCCTCCAGGTCACTGATAAAGACTACAGTGGATTCCTGAGATCCTCCACTTGTTACCAAGATCAAACCACTGTCCTCTGAGCCCAGTCATTGAAAGAGTTTTTACACATATGGTTGTCCACACATCAATACCGTAACTGAATTCAGTATAATGTCCTGACTTGTTTTATGGCTCTACCTTCCTAGTCTTCATTTCAATTCTTTTGTTCCATACTGATAATTTGTAGCTTCTTGAGATTTCTAAGAACTGCTTTTAAGTAATGATGGTTCTAGGGATTAGAGCTAGTTCCAATTCCCGAGCTGAAATGGAAAGATAACTTTACTGCTAAGGTAATTTGCTTGAGCAGGAAAGAGTCCCAAGGTATGAGTTTCTCTCACCTCATACTACGTTTTTAAGGAGCAGCCAGGCATCCTGGACTCCTGTGATAGTCAATTGAAAGAAATAGGTTTCAATAGAGAGTGTTACATTTGATCTGTTTCAGACCTAGAAAGAAATAAATCCTTGTCTCTATACCCTTATTTCTCTCCACAAACCATAGAGTGAGTTCTTCAAATGCCTGAATTAGGACAGATTAATCTACTTTATAATTTCCTCTATAACCCAGATATTCCTGATAGATGATCCCAACAGTATATCCCTTGCTCATGATCTATATGTGCACATTATGTATAAAATGCCCAAGCCATGGTAAAGAGCAATAATTTCATTGCAATAAATAGATTTTAAAGTTTGAAATTTTATAAATTGGTTGTAACTTTTAAGATGCAGGACCAGAGATGTAAATAAAGTGAACCATATTCATAATTGTTCTATATTTATCTGCCTGTTATAATGACGAGTTACCAAACACTCTTTTCCCCCAGTGCATATGGTATGTTCATCTGAAGTTTCCATAGAGTAATTAAGATACTCTGTTTCATTAGTAATTTTTATAAATATTCCTGTTAGCAATTCTTTGATCAAAATAAATGCTTGTCCTTCCTGAGGTCTCCTAGATGATGCTGGTTTAGATTAATTGCCTATTTTGTTAAAAAGGATTTATCAGTTAAGAAATGCAGTTGAAAAAAGTTGCTGACTTCATTAAAATACTCTGCAATGTTTATGTAACAGGGAGAATGGTATCAAGATTACTGTCATATAAAGATCAGAGTAATCTCTACATTGATTTCTGAACTCACAGCCTTCTTGGACTGTTGTAAAGTGCTAAGATTTTCGTCTACATCTTGAAATTTGCTTAAAAACTTATTCCCTCTTGATGGCATGCCTTAGGATTTTCACATTTTTCAGCCTCTGTCATTTTTATCTTGTTTTGATTTTGGTTTCAGCCAGAAGTAAAGCTATTGTTACTGTACAGAATTAAGCCCATTACCTTTTCATGAACAAAACTCAAGGTGCATAAATATAACTTCTGTACCTGTAGGCCAATTCTTTCAGTGTGCAGGGACATAACTGCAAAACATTAGCATACCAGACCTAATGTCTATATGCATACTACTTTGCTGGATTTAATATGTTATATTGCATAGACCTTTTGATAAAACATTTGAGTAGAAGTATGTTGCATATCTGTTTAACAGGGTGGAAATTGAGAATGAAAAACCTGCCAGCACAAAGCAATTGCCAGGCACTGGTAGTAACCATGGGGAATATATCTGAGGCCCATCTTGCAAAGAGAAAGCTTATCTCTCTTTATCAATGCTGCCCCAGAACAACCACTTTTCTTCTATGAGAAGCTCAATATATAATAGAAAAATAACACAAATTTAATGTTCAATACTTTCTGGGTTATTTCTTCCTGCTGAATCAGCAAGGCCCAACTTGGACATGCATATTTTTCTGTCTGAGATGAGATGATGAGAACAAAATGCTTCAGCTGTGACATCAAACACATAATGGGAAAGAGTCATCATTACAGATTACACCATATGAAATCTTGAGGGACACATATGAGCTTCATATCACCTCTTTTTAATATCTCACAGCATTGTTATTTGAGTTACCATTTTTTAATGACAACATTTGTGCATGCAGCCAAACATATTCAGAAAGTATTGGAAGCCATAGCTACCTCTTGAAGTGTTGTGCTCATTAGCTTGGTTTTTCAACCAGAAAGAAACCACAAATTTCCAGTATTTTTACTTCAGAAAATCTTACGAAATATAGAAAAAAATTTGCTACAGAAAGTATGGCTAGAATTAATTATTATTGCTATTATTAGTCAGTGGCAAGAATGTTATTTTAGAGACTGCCATGGAAGATCACAAACTAAATAAAAATTAACATTGAGATCTTTTTGTAGTCCTTATCTGCTCATTATGGCTAAACACTGGAGGCTCTTTCCTATCCTTTTGGGCAACTAAACACGTCAAACTCTGTTCCATATTTTGTGGCTTGATTACTCTGTCACTGATGCATGCAATTTTAGCATGAACACAGCCATCCATGAAGCAGCTATCAAAAACACACAGCCATCAGCTTAGACTGCACATCTGGTGCAAATTCTTCACAACTTCTCTGCTGCATTGAGGAAAGGGTACTTGTCTCCACTCTTTGTAATGTCACTTCTTGTTACCACTCATTCATTTTGTGGGAGTCCACAATTGTTTTTCTTGTTTGAGCTTTCTTCCATACTCTCTGTAAGCCTCCACAAACATTCTTTTCTTGTTTTCTGTCTTTATAGCTCTCAATAACTGCAATACATATAAAAATCCCTATAGTTGCTAAACTCCAAATATGCCAAGGACAAGACCAGATCACTGTTTTTTCTGTTTCTCTGTTAACCTGTATTTGCATTTTTCTGTTGTAGGTAACAAGCTGTAAAGGTAGGGACCCTCAAAGTGCTACAGAGACCATTTCTCTGCTCTGTATTTCTGCAGTGACAAACACCACAGGGTCACAATGTGCCTGGGGTTCTGAACAGAATCATGATCTTAAAAATTATATCCAGAAACACTATTAGGAATTAAATGCTATGAAGTCTTGGTTTAGGTAGCTTTAAATCTAAAAACAAACAAATCAGGGGGATAGGAAAATTGCCTGTAATGTATCCCTTCTGATTTTGTTTTCCTCTAAATCTAGGGGAATTTTGTCTATCTAGAAAAATTTTGCCTCTCAGGCAAAATACCTCTACAATATAATATTTCCATATAATAAAAAGGATTGTGAGAGTTATTTGTTTTGGATTGTTTACAAACATAAATTTCTATGTGTTCTTGAAAGACTAAAGGGAAAAACTTCAGAGCATTATCAGGATGACAAAAAATAAGAATAAGCAGAGAAAGAAGGGAGGAAGAAGAACAATTTCTGAGTGCATTGGAGAGGTGTATCTAATTGCCCACACAAAAAATATAAAAGCAGAAAAGTGATTCCCTTCTATACATTTTTAAGATTATACATTGTAATATTTATAGCAGCTTTTTTTTACATTCTAGATTGCAGGCTTCCAGAAACATTCATTGCACAAGGAATATTATTAAACATTTAATTTTTTTCTTTTTTGCTTCCACAATAACATTCTTCCCACAGAGGGAATTCTCTTTCTTCTTTTATTATCTTTCCTTTTCAGAGCTGCAGACTCATTATAAAAATGTGAGTAGCTAGCACTTAAACTTCTAACTGAAAACCACTATAGGCATTAGGTCTATGAACTCTGAACTCCTGTGCACTCTTACCATTGTTAATCTACAAAGACACTGTCTTATGATTTGGTAAGTATATCCACAAAGATTCTTTGTGCCACCACAGAACCCATTTTATACATAATTACATGTTATGAGAGACAGATAACATGAAATGTTTGTAGAGAACAGGGTATCCAATATTTGCAAATTCTAAAAGAGCAAGCAATAAAATTTTTCCCAGTAAACTCTAATAGCTTAGATGCCAATAATAGTAAGTTCTTCTTCCTGTATTTAATAAAGATTGACAGCAAGAAAAAACAAAACCTATATAAAAGTGAAAGAAAGGAGAATTGTCAGCGTGAGTTATATTGGTGAAGTGGAGAGCAAAACTGTTATTGTGTAGGTGCTTAGGCAAAAAAAAAAAACCAAGTGAAACTGGGAGACAAGAATTTTATAGGGCATTGTGCCAGTTATAGTGGCACATAGTTATTTCTGCAGAATTTACATTATTTTGGCAGAGAAGACATTAAATGGGGAGTGTAGGTACCCAGTCTTTAAGCAACTAAACCAAATTAACACCAATATAAGACTTTTCATTGAGATTTCTTTTCCATTTAGACAGAGTAAATGAAATCTGTCTTGTATTCAAGTGTAACAGATAAAATCACTGGTTTTTACAAGCATTTCATTCTGTCAAGTGCATACAATTCTTTCCCTCTCTGATTCGCTGCATAAGACGCTCATAATGACTCCCTAGAATATTTCAGTCAAATTATCATCTAGAGATTACATTAAACCACATTATCCAGGTTAAGTTAATGCATCGCACTGGATAGAAAATACCATGCATAATTTGATGCTCATTGAAGAATTTATTTTAAAGTGTTACAAGTAGGCCAGACAGCAATGTTTTTTGCCTTCTGGAAGGCAAAAAGTCTCATGATGAACAAGTTGAAGTAACAAGGCAATGCAGTGCTGCTGATCACTCAAAGGATTCTTCTTGCGTGGATCCCTCATACTGTTAAAAATTTGTTCTTTTCTGTTGAAGGGATGCATAAGGTTCATGCAGCCATGTCAGAGCATGGTCAGAGAGCATGAGCTCCCTACCACTTCCATCTGCCATTGCAGTGGATGAAGTGTAGTTGCCCTAAATTATTTCAAGGGGAAAAGGTTATCACGTCCTTTATGAATTCAGTAATGTTATATTCAATAATTAATAGACCTGCTTTCATACCATTTATGCTTTTCCCCTCTTCAAAAAACAAACCAACTAACCAAAAAAAAAAAAAAATCCCACATACATTATGATCATTCCTGATTATTTTAAAAAATAAGATCATTTAATTTTTTTGTGGAAATCCATGAAAGTGTATAATCCTAAAATCTCACTTGCACCTCCACAGGATACTTTTGGCATATTTGCTGTTAGCTCTCCATGCAGCTCAGTCTTTCCCTGGCCAATGCAATGGTGAGTGTACATGTGATGTCTGTGCTGCTAAAGCCTGTCGATTAGAATTTATCTGAGCAGTCCAACGGAATGCAGAGCACAGAACATTTTTCTGCTGAGCTACACAGGAACACTGCAGCTCCACTTAGTTCTTCCTGCTGATTGCTGCATAAATGCTAACCAGCTGGAGAGCAACTACACTCCTCAAGGACAGGCAGCGGAGACCTGCACCTACGGTGTGTGAATGTCTGCAATAAAGGATCACTCTTGCAAGCACTCTTTTGAACACAATGCCCTGCGGCTTAGGGAAAGGAGTATGCTGGTTCCTGGTTTTTTCCTCAATAAATGAGTCTCTCAGCACAGGGATGTGATTTTTGGTCCAAAGAGTTCCAGATAATGGTTCTCCAATTCCAGTGCATTTATGTAGTCTCTTCTGGTTCCCAGACTGTCTCTGGTCACAGAGATGCAGTATGTATTAATACTAAGATAGACAGAATTTTACTGCCTACATTTTATACAGAGGAAGGAATAAAATTAGCTTTTGTAATCACTCATTAAGATAAGATTGGCTCCTTACCCACCACCACCTCAAGAGCTGATTTCCGCAAACATACTTGTAGAGTAAATGGTCATTACTTCTGCAGATGGTTCTAAAATCAGGATAGCAAAAAGGGAATCAAAAAAACCTGAGATATGAAAGCAATCTTTTAATCAGAGGATTAGCACAGTATGGAGACAGATAAATAAAAAAGCAAAAGCTGGATCACACAGCATAGAGAGAAAATAAAGAATATAAATTAGCAGTCTGACCCAGTGGATGGAAGAATCACAAAGTCTTGTGACTATACTAGTGAATGGTCATGCAATTTTAAGGCTGCTTTGTAATACACAAGTGCACAGGGATAGAATTCAAGTAGTGACATTCTTCTTTTTCAGGAATTACATTTTTAAATTTTCATGGCATTTTAAGGTGGCAAAATCTCTTTGGAGATTTTGTATGTAATATATATGAATCTCAGTAACTTATCAATTTATAATCTTGGTGCAGAGAGATAAGAATAATAAATTGCAAATAATTTCCAAACTAGTGCCACTGGCATTCATACATTTTTCTTCCAAATCCCTCATCAAACATCACTTCTCACATAAAAATTATATATTCTAAGTTATTCAACTCTTTCTTTCAAATAATGTCTTGGCTACCTCTAACACAATGAGTGCTTTATGACTCTACTGTTCTTTGTCTTGAAAATGGCAATATGCCGTCATTAAATGCTTGAAAATTTGATGTAAATATGTCTGCAATTGTTATTCAGTCAGGTGAAATTTTAACAGAGTGTGAATCTGAATCTTGGATGCCTGAGTTTAACAATTCTGGATTTTCAGATCCATTCATAATAGGCTGTAACTTCCAAATAATCCTTCATTAGATATCTCAATAATTTTTAGTCATAGTACATGAGCCTCGAAAATTCATCTGGAAATATTACCAAAGAAAAAAATCCAGTATATCCTGGTGTCTTCCTGGTACATTTTATTCTGTGTAGGTCCAAAGATGTCCAAGACAGAGCAAAGACATTTTAGCTCCAAGATGAAGAATCATATAATAAGGTCCCCAAATAATAAGGAATTAAAATATAAAGCAACCTCAAACAACTTTTATAAACATAAAATGTAAAACTTTATGTTTCAGGTTAGAATATTTGAGTGACATCTTAGCTTTCATTGGTTTGACTGTTTCAACTTGGAAACTTCACTTAAGGGTTGAACAAACAATAACTTTTATGAAGGGAAATGTAGGCATAAAATCAAGCGTGACTTCAAGACTCAGAAATTCCCCTTCTCACATAATACTTCACATAATATTGCACCCTTGCAGCAAACCATAGACTCTAGAGGATAATCCTCAGCTCTTAACAACATTTTTATCAGAACATGAGATCTTCAGCATTCAGTCAGAAATTGTCTATTTTAGATTAAGAAAAGAGCAAGAATAAAAGTTAAGCTTGTGTTTCTCTCTCCTGGAAAGTTTTCCTGATAATAAAACTGACTTCAAAATCCTGCAGACAATATGAAGATCTTAATAATAAATGGATGATCTTCTAGTGGTCTCTGAGTGCTGTAGCAACAAAATACTAAAAAGTAGATACAGAAGACAATAGGGTCTAAGAGAAGTGACTCTAGAATGTAGAACAATTTTCTCTCCTTTCTTGCAGTGAGTCTCAGGAGTTAAAAAAAAAACAACAAAAAACCATAAACTGACCAATGCTTTTAAAATATATAATAGCAATCAGTAGAAGGACCATAATTAATGTTTTTATTACAACACTTTTGTGTCATCACTATAATAGAGTAACATGACAGACATTTTTGAATACTTAAATCATAACACATTAATATGATAACCTGTCATTATATTAAAGTTTTTGTTTTAAAATATATCTTACAGAAGCAAGATATATTTGTTTATTGTGATAAAATATCTTGCAGAAGCACTATCATGTGGCTACTTTCTTTTATTTCTTTTATCTGTGCTAGAACACTTCTTTCTTCATAGTGAAAGGTACCATATACTTTGGAGAGTTCTTGACGGGCACATAGAAACAGAAGGATGTGTTCAGAAGCAGTCTCACTGACTAACTGGCCACTCAAGACTGAAATAATTAGCCAATTGAAATAGATATTGTGATTTTATCTAGAGGAGATATTTCTTCTACATTAGCATTTGCTTGGCTTCTCTTGCAAAGATGAGAACTAGTTGTAGAGAACTGAATGAGAGAACCAAATGTGATCAGAGGTTAATTAATCCATGATCCACAATGAAGAAGAGAGACAGCAAATAATAAGGCACCTTCATATATTTCTATTATTCCAGCTATTATGCTGATCAGTTGGACCATTTGAATTCCCTCTCTGGTAAGGGGCTAGTTACAATATGCTTTTAACAATCCTCATTACTGGATTTCTCAAATAGACATTATCAGGTTTAATATAAAATTATGCATAATATTATAACTATTACACACTTGCCTTTGTATAAACAGGAACTGATTAGTTTGGGGTACTTAAAATATGTTCCCAAAGTTTTTAGTAAAGTAACACAGATCTTTTTTATTCTCTAGATAATCATTGATAAAGCCCTCTAATATTTTTATCAAGTTTAAGATTCTTAACTATTCCCCAGCATGGACAATTGATGAGTTTCAAAATATTTCAAATATAATTAAGCAATACAGCATCCCAAGAGTAAAAAAATGTATCTTTCTATTTCATAAATGAGCAAGATCAGATGGACTGATTAAGAAGAAATCCTTCAAGAAAATACAGGTTGGTTTCTGTTATCTTGGTAAATTGTAAAACAAGAGAAAAAGCTGTTACAGAGATACTTTAAGAAATAAAGGAAGATGACAACACACACTAAAAGCCATACATGGTATTCATAGCAGATGTAGAAGAAAAAGTAAGAAATAAAAAAGTAGGGGCCTTTTTTTCCTAAGGTTGGAGGTAATATGACAGCTTTTATTTAGCAACATATTTTGGCAAATTCTTCTCTTTTGTGGTAAAAACATACTAATCTGGTGGGTAAATTTATTACTTAAACAGCAACACTTAAGAAAAGTAGAAAACTCCAAATATAAACACTGAATCTAGTGCTGTAAAGAAAGAACCAAAATGTCAAAGACAAAATGAGAAAAATGTATTTTCAAACTTCAAAAAAAACCAAGTCACTAGTCCCTCAAATATGGCTATACACATACATATATGTTTATGCATGTTCCTCCAAATATATGTTATATCTTCACTGTGGTAAAATGAATGACTATAATGTCATCTTGCAACATGGATTTGGGATATCATAAAAGACTATTGCAATATTCTCCTTTGCTTCACATGGTTTGCAGCAATCTACAGTGATATCCACTGTATAAAAAGAAATGTGGATAAAAGAAATGTACCCAACACTTTTCAGATAAGCAGTGGAGTAAATAAGTCAGTGTGTAGTAAGTGGAAAACAATGCCAAAGAGCGGTGCAGAGCTTATGTTTCTTTCATCTCCTACTTCCCTTTAACACTGAGATTCACTTCGTCCCTGTCAGCTCTGCACAGCCATTGGGTGCTGTACTCATCCTTGTATATTCTCTCATAGTTTGGAGCCTTGAATAAATACGTGGAACAGCCTTTGGCATACAGTTATTTTTATTTGCTCTTTTGTTTGTTTGTTTATTTATTGGTAATGATATAAAGAACCTCCTTTCAAACACCATGCAGAATCATTGAAGCACAACCAATGTTTCATTTATAATCAGTGTGAAAAAAGGTGACTAATATGTATGAATATGTATGAATAAAGAAGAAAAAACTCCTATATTCCTGATGATCTTATTATGATGAAAACAAAAAATATGAACTCAAACAAGGAAAATGTGAGAAGGGGAAAGTTGCTCCACAGTGATGTGGGTTTCTCTGTTACATTGCAGTCATTGTATGTTGCATTGTGGCACCTCCTACAGGCAGAGTGCCCAGACCAAGAAGAAATATGAAGCTGTCTTTATCCCCCATAAAAGGCAAAGGAGCCCAAGCATTCTTTCCCAATTTGGAAATGTTCTGAACCATGACACTTCATTGGACTCCCTGGACATCACCTCACCCCTGGAGCTACCTGGATTGGACGAGTGCCAGAACCCCGCCTAAGCCATAAAAAGCACTGAATAGAGGAACCTTGTGGCATTTTGGGGGTGTTATAGCAAAGACATGGACCTCCGGTCTCTGGCACGGCTTTTTCTTGGTAGAGAGTTTGTTATTTTGGAAGTTAATAAACCTTTTTTGTTTCCAACACCACTCAAGGTGTCTTTCCCACTCATTTTATGCCTCTGGGTATTTGGAGGACAAAAAACCCAAAAGGGGATGGGACCTCCAAGAGCTCATAACACCTGGCTCAAGGAGAAATTCCATCAATTGTATAGAAGTATTTCTACTCAGTCACACACTATTTTAAGAATCTGCTACATTAACGGTATCATTTCTTTTCTCTTCAGGTTTTAGAAGTTTCATAAATGTCTTCTGATTATTTTCCTTTTTACTCCAAAGTTTTACTGTAAATTTCACAGGGGGTCCTTAGTCAGGAATAATAAATATTTTAATATATATTTACTAAGATATCACATTTGATTCTTTAAGAGCATCAGTCCAAAACACTTCCATGCTGCAACTTGTGTGAATATTTTGCTACTGCTGGTTGTTATAATACCTTGTTCACAAAAATGCATGCCAGTGGTTTCTTCCCCTGCTCAAAGAGTGAACACATATCGTCTCATCTTGTTTCCCCATTTCTGAGTCAAAATTCTAAGGAAGTTTATTCACAGTTAACTTTGTCAAATCACTTCTAACAAGGCTGGGCACAACTTCCTACTCATTAGTACAGCCACAACCAATCATTAATTTTACCATTTTACTTGGAGCAAATGTACACTTATTTCCAAAAATAATAATGAATTGCAAGGATTCGTATTACAGAAGGAGTATAGTCAGTTCCAAAACAGGATCATAACTTACTCAAAATTTTCATGCTTAATGAACTACTGAGATGCGCACATTGTGCTTCCTTCCATTCATATGTGTTTTCATGAATAAAAGGCATTGCCCTCATATCAATGGAGTTTTTTTCACATTTCTTCAGAGGAACTTCTTTCTGGTGTACTGTACTTCTATTTTCTTTTTTCATACCCATCAAGTAGCATATTCTAAAGCATCACCACAGAACTAATAAGAGCTTTGTAACACGAACTCACAGACACCATTTGAAAACATCTAGTCCCAGACTAGACAGATATTGACTGAATCACATTAGTCCAAAATGGGAAAAATGCAAAAAAAACCCTTACAAGTAAAATCAAGCAACCTTCTCAAATCTGCCTATAAATCAGCCAATCTCTTAACATTCATGAGGAAAATATGGACTGAGGGAAAAATAAACCCTAGAGTTTTCACAGGCAGAAGCTGGCTACCCTCCCACCAAAAGATTTTGAAGTGAGGTCTTCACAGAGTTGTATTTCTAGGGCAGCCCATATCCTGGAAGCTGTACAATGAAGAGGCTCTTATAGCTTACACTTTACTTTTTTTCTTGTCCTCTCAGTTGCTGCTTCTGACACAGACTGGAGGAAAAAAAAGTCTATAAAAATTTCATAATTAATTCTTTTTTAGGAGCCACAGGTCTGTATCAAGATTTACACCATATTTTATATTTGTTTTTTAATTATTTTTATAGTTCCATTAGACCTCCACCTCTTTTCTTCCTGTTTTTCTCTCCCCAGGCATTCCCATGAGGCACGAATTTAATGTAAAGAATAGTGGAACACTGGTGTACCTGTGAGGATGAAGTGGAATGGTGGATAATTTTCTGCACATTATCTATTTTTTCTTAACAGTTTGAGAAGTAAACATAAAGTTCTCTAAATTCAGCAGCTCTTTATAGCACATAGAGTTAAAGGCTCTGTGCATCTGCAGTGTCAGTGATGAACTAGGACCCATGAATGCTTTCTTTGTGCTAGTAATAAATCTGCTATGTAAGCTGCTGCAAACCTCAATTAAGACAAAATATTATTTTAAGACCTAAAACTTGTCCATCCTCCCCTTCCCCAATTTTAATCTAACAAGAAAACTCATAAGTTTTATGATATGCCTTTGAGATCAGTGAGTGCTTACTGCCGCCTAGTTAATTCTCAATCCAATGAGTAACATACAATTAGTATAAATGAAGGGCCAAGCCTGATGTATCTGGCAGAAGATAATAAAAAACGGTTAGAACACCCAGTCACTTTTCCCATAGGAAAAAAATTGCTTTCAGGACATACATATTTTTTTCTGTTTATCTAATCTTCTTTTACAGGCCTCAGAAGGCATATTGACAGGGATAGTGCTTCCTCAAATCAATGCACACTCTTGCCTAGGATACACTCACAAGTATCTCTCATACAGAGAACTTTCCCTCTGTGATACAGCACTTTCCGAAGCACTTTGCCTCCATGCTATACGTACAGTGCCTGAATTAATGAAGAAAATGTTTGACTGTCTTCTCTGTTAAGTGCTGAGGATAGGGGCAGATTGTACCTGCATGGCCCACATGCCAAAGGAAACTGTAAGGGATAAGACAAAGATGTCTCATAAGAGTGTCATTGCTCTGTGACTTTATCCTCTTTGAGTAGAAGCAAAACTTTGTCATTAATGTCACATCCCACCACTCATAAGCTACTTTTAATACTCACATGTTTCTTTCTAACCCAGTTTTTAACAACTCCAGTGCACACCTGAGAAGCCACAGTAGTAAGACGAGAGAGCAAGCCTGTTGTTCCTCTGTCAACTTGGTGAGGTCTCCAATGATAGTAAAGTGAATTTCTGTGAAAAGAGATCAGTCCGTGAACTCTGCTTCTCTCTGTCTCAGCAGTATAGCCCAAGGCGTCTGAAAGGACCAAGTGTTATTTGGCCAAGGCCCTAAACTTCTACGGAGTACTTCAAACACAGAGCATAACTGGGGAGGAACAAGCTCTTTCCCACCAGTATTCAGCTTGTTTGGAACAGTGCCTCTGTTATCCCATTAAAAAATAAATAAATTATGAAGACTATCTGCCTTGCCCCCAGATCTTTTAGTGATGCCAAAAACTACTTATGTGCAACCAGCTCTACTTTGTCAGTCATGGAAAGGAGAGAAAGTTCTCAGAAGGACTGATGAGAACTCTGTATGCTAATTGCCTTTCTGACCGGAGACAAATTCAGCAAAAAAAAAAATTATAAAGGAGAACAATGAAAAATTAGCTGCTTTGTCTAAATGCTTCCAGTTGTTGATAAATGCTCACTGTTTAGACTCACCAATTTTTTTTAGCCTGCAGCTGCAGAGCCAATGCTCCTCGTTCCTTGCCATGACTGTTGATCTGATTGTCTGCCAGATAATCACCAATTCCTGCTCTGCTGTCTGCTTCAGTTATTTTTTAAGAGCATTTTTTCTCCTTTTCTTGAACCTGATGATCTCACACCGGAAATTCAGCTTTTTTTTTTCCCAAAGAAGAGGGTCTTTTGTGATGGCAACAGAGCACTCTTACAATCAGCTGGGAGTTTTCCTTACTTAGGCAAGGAAAAAAATAAGGTCAAGAATTGACAGAGTTCCAGCAGTGCTTAAACTCTAGCAGCACAAAAAAGCTATTTAAGGAGCAACAAAAAACTAAAGACACATTTACTCTGAGGTAATGGTGACATAATTTTTGGAGAATAATTCCCAGTTATTTTAACCTATTTTTTCTTGCTGTATTCAGGACTAAAATGTGAATAGGATATAGACGTAAACTTTACATGGAGACAGTGTGTCTCACAAATCAGTGTAGAAATGTTCAGCATAAAAATGTCTCTTTACCTTGACAATAAAGGCCAGTTTGATAGTTTATTTTCTTTATTCCTACAATGAGCCCTTTGAAAAACCTTCATCATTTTTATTCTGCTTCAATGCCTTACAGTTTTCTATCCCTTGTAAAGAAAATAAAGCTACTGAAGGCAGTTTGGAGACTCTGAATGAGATTTTGTTTTGAAGTTTCATAATGATTTCATGAATTTATTTTGTACTGCAAATTACAGTCTCTTGATTGCTAACATGAGACTTTCAGGTTTTTATTAGGATGTCTGTGGCCAAAAGACTAGCCAAATTTACTTTCGCCTTGATTCAGGTTTCAGCAGTGCCCTTACTTTATAAGTAAAAGATCTCTTTGTGATCAGAATATCTTTACCTTGCTAATCTAATTCTGTACTCCCATTTTTCATTTCCCAGTTGACTGCTCCATGTCCTCCCATACAGATATTCTTGGAGAGGGGCTAGTGCATACAATATTATGGGAAAGCAAACCTGCTTTTCACCACCATTTTGCCCTTTAGAATGTCTTTTCAATGCACTTCCTAGAAACCAAGTGTTGCATAAAGCAGTGGAAATTGTCCAGTTTATTCAGTATTCCACTCCCTGTGCTATTGTATGCCTGAGTATGTGATCCATTTCCCAGATGTCAGAGAGAAAAGGTAAACCAAGGCTTCCAAACTGCTATACCAGAATTTCTGAATTAACATTTTGACCCTATTGTTGTTAGAGTGATCTCAAATTATCTTACGTGGAAGTCAGGATATGGAAATGAAGTTCAAATTTACCTCAGGTATCTTTAACTTTTGGAAAACTTTTGGCATCATCTAATTCATGTATAGAAATGATGAAGATATAAGGTGGAGGACTGGGATGGAGGGAGGGAGAGGGAGATGGTGGAAGTGGAGAGATAGATATAGACAGATATCTGTAGAGATATAGATCTTCTACAGTCAGTGAAGTAGAGTTGTTCACATCCCAAGAACATTTCACTGTATTCAAAAACCTATTTTCAAATGCAATGAATGGTCCCCTGCTGGCATCTGTATCTTTAAGGATCACAGTGTCAGACAGAATTATTTACTTCAGTTGTCTCTTATAGCATCAGAGAAATTTTGGCGACAGGTATCACAATATCCTGGATGTGGACAATTATTACAGAGCAAAGATACTGGGGTTAATCGACTGCTGAGCAAAGAAGCAGCTTTTGTGGGCCCATCACCTGTGCAGGATTTTCAGTCCCTTCCAGGACCTGCTGTGCAGGTGAGGACATGAGGACAGGAGCCTTAGGGAGCTGGGGCAGGAGTATTCTAGTAGGTTTGCTGCGTTACAGAGGATAAACAAACACCAGCTGAACATGGCTTTATGGCATAGAGCTCTTATATCACTATTAAACACTTCCTATTGGAGAGCCTGGGCAGCTCAGTTTTTCAATGGTGAAACCATTTAAATTATAAAGACAAGTTTGTCAATAATGAAACTCTCCTCCTCAGGTTCAGGATGAGCTGCTGATTATATATGTCAGATTCCACAACATATTCCTGAATGTATTTTTTGAGGCTTCCTGCCCTGTCTCCACCTTTGAAGGGTATGGTGTACATGAACAGAAATGTCTCTCTTCCACTCTTCTTTCCTTTTTTTCTCACGAAAATAAATGAAGCCTTGAATGGAGAAACATCTGCATTACCCTTCAAAAACATCAAAAAAGTCTGAGATTTTCAGTGAATGTACTACTTCACAACAATTTCCATAATTGGCAGTAGCTCTGCCTCTTTCAAAGGAATACAATGACTCCAGACATTCTCAGTTACACCAGACTGATTTGAATTGTAACAATTGGAAGTGTCCACTGGTTAGATCATCTTGTCCTTTTTGCTAATACATTATTGTTTCCTCTGATATGTTCCTCAGTATTTCATCCAGTCTAATTTTGCCACTCTTCTAGACAGAATATTTCATTACCAAATAGGGCTATCGTTAGTAAATGCAACATCTACTCAGACACCATTTCCCTGTGTTCCGCGGAATGCTATTTTTTTCAGAAGCAGTTATATTTCTCAATGCCACCTTTATTAAATGTTCCTTCCTCTTCAGGAAACCATCAGCATTTTGCATGTTTCTAAGAACATGAGACAAATACTTGTCAGTTTGGCAAATTTGGGCTGGAACTGTCATGCAATGTTCTTGTAAAGGTTCAGGTATTCATACCATCCCCTCACTATGTCAAATATCATCCCTCATTTCAGTACATTTGGTCCTGAGATAAATTCCAGACGTTTAAGAAAGAATGAAAATGAAAGAACTGAAGAAAATATTTGATCTATGATTTGGCAAAATTTCACATTTATTTTTAAATTAATACACAGAAAACTGAGATGATAGTTCTTGGTTACTTAATGTTCATGACACAGTTAGGACATTGGCTCTAAGAAATAACATTATTTAGTTCTCTTTTTCTTTTTTTTCAATAATCGCTAATTAATCAGACTTCAGTGTTTTGTATAGTCTAGGAGCTGTATTTGAATCACCCTGATATTTGTTTGGAAAATCAAAGCCACACTGATCTCCCAGTGCATGAATAAGATGAAACCAAAGCCTTCCATGAGAACAATAATCACCACCCATTTATTATTCACATGTGCAAAAGAAAACTAAGTAAATTGTGAGAATGTAAAAATAAAGCGAGATCTGCCACATCTATTTTCGGCTATTTTTTTTCCTAAAGAAACAATCTTGATGTGATTTGAGGTTTTTGTGCAGATATCTGTGTAATTGTCTGCAGTGACTTTTGAACCCACTGCCCATTTATTATTCACATGTGCAAAAGAAAACTAAGTAAATTGTGAGAATGTAAAAATAAAGCGAGATCTGCCACATCTATTTTCGGCTATTTTTTTTCCTAAAGAAACAATCTTGATGTGATTTGAGGTTTTTGTGCAGATATCTGTGTAATTGTCTGCAGTGACTTTTGAACCCACTGGACCATTTTAGTCCAGTTTGACAGCAGGATAAAGGTAACAAAGACACGCTTCAAATAATTTTGTGGAAATTAACTAAGTATGGGAAATAAAGAACAATTTCAGCTC
The DNA here is from genome assembly GCA_013400315.1 of Bombycilla garrulus. Classification (NCBI taxonomy): domain Eukaryota; kingdom Metazoa; phylum Chordata; class Aves; order Passeriformes; family Bombycillidae; genus Bombycilla; species Bombycilla garrulus. Next base: position 264,299 of record VXBU01003604.1, read on the forward strand.
TTACTCAGGAAAGGTAAAATAAGCTTGCTTATCACACATTTTGTTCACCACCAACCAGCTGTTTAATCAGATAATGCACAGCTTAGGTGAGCCTGGAGAGAAGAGGAGCTAAGAGAGGATAATGTAGGAACATAATAGGATTTTGAGTAGTTCAGTACCACTACAGAAATTTAAAGCATACAGATCAATAGGAAACCACAGTTCTTTAGGCTGACTTCTTACAGAAAAATTTATTTCTCCCTAAATCAGCAAGTCACTTAGTCTTTTGTTGCTTCTGCTTCTTTTCTCTTTCATTTGCCAATGCATTCCACTAATAAAGCACTGAGAGGTAGACATCAGAGTCCAGAAACTTGCCTAATAAATACCTAAAACCACTAAAATTTGATCTTTGATCTAGGTAGCTGTTAACTGCCCTAAGCATAGTTTTATTTTTTATTTTCGGTGCTTCAAATAGTACAGAATCAAGGTATGAACATTAAGCAGATGAGTAGTTCTTTTTTACATTTAGAATAAGTAGCAATTAGGAAAAAAATCATGCATGATTTGCTAATGATAATCCTACAGATGGTAATTTAATTTGCATTCTACTAGTTCATTTTAATCATTTTATGCCATTCTTATGATGGACAATATGAAAAGAAGTCTGTAAGAAGGAAGACTAGCTCTCTTATTCCTGGGTTGTTGCACTGATTTGTTTTGTAATCATGAACAACTTGTTTTACCTTTGTTTCCCATTCTAGTCTTCATCAATCTTGTTTGCTTATGAAAGCTGCTAAAAAGAAATGTTCTACTAAACATTTGGATCCAATATAACTGAAAGAATAAGGCTTTTGCTTCTCTTATAACGCTGTTTACGGTATCTTTGTTGCTATTATTACACAAATAATGCAATTACTGTAGAGCATTTCCTAGAGCTCGATTTTGCTACCTTGGCAATGTATATACAGGTTAATTCCCTTCTGATGAAACACTACCATTGACTTCTACCTCTACTGTCTTTCATATTATAGAAAGGCAGTGACTGAGTTTGATGTCTCTTCATATACATGAAAGACCCTTTCATTTTAGATTTTTTTATAGCAGGGGAAACTTGCTCTTCTTGACAAGATTGAATATCCATTATTAGACTTATATACGATCTAAGTAACTCTAAAAATCATACAAACTATTGAAACATGTAAATTCTGATTATAATTTCCAAAAAAATTCATTATAAAAATTTGTTCAAACTCAGTTGTCCTAATCACTAGTCTTGAATCCCTTGTCATTTAATTGAAACTTTTTTACCAATTTGGACCAATCAATAATTTTATTAAAGATATAAATATGCCAAGTAGATGCAAATATCAAAGCTAAGATGTTTAAACACAAATGTTCCTTTAAAACAAAACAGTTCATCATTTTGGATTAATATCACTGTTGTATAAAGAATGTAGATAAGCATATTGAACTGGTTAGTAAATAATTTTAAACTAAGGGTTTTGTTTGTTTGCTTGCTTGCTTGCTTGTTTGTTTTATTATGTGGGTTTCAAAGATCTGAACTAAACTTAAGTAAAATGTTACTGACATGAATTAGACACTTTGCAGGATTTTCAAAGACCTTTGAGATATGATCCATAAAGGAACACTGCTAGGACCGAGAGCATAACCCTGGATTTTAAATCCACAGATCTCTGGTCAAGCACTGTTAAACTTGGAAGGCATTTAATTTTCACAGCTGTTTAAATGCCAGGTGTTGTCTCATTCCTATTCCACCTGGGCCTCAGACACAGGCCAAATATTACTGAACTTACTCCTCTCCATACAAAAAAAATGAGAAAAGAGAACTAGCATCTTTCCAAACTGACCTGCTGGAGAACTGGAAGTGATCTGACAAGAGTCCAGACAGCCTTTACCTCTGTTACGTCATGCCCAAGCATGGAGTTTAGACACTGAAGAGTTCTTGCTAACATGATGTGGGTCAGGCTGGCTGCGAAGAACAGTGGGCTGGCCTTAACTGATCATAGGAGTCATCAACTTAAAGCTATGGGAAGCAGGATGTTGAGAGGGAAAGCATCTAGCCAGATCATGGTGAGAAGAATGAGACTGTGGGAGCAGTTATGTTAATTAGGCAGTTCCATATTAAGCAATGTTTCTGGTTCCTATTTGCGATTGGTCTGTAACATTCTCCATATAAGGTTAGATTTTAAGTTCATGTTAATGATTGATTCCCTAGCCTCAGATGTCATCCTATACATTGCTAAGTTTACCCTATTAAAGATCTTTGGAGGTTTTCCCATACTGTGTGTGGTTTCCTTGCCTGTTGATGTCTTTGTTATTTCATTCATTACTGATTTATTTTCCAGGCTACTCCATTGTTCCTGTCCCCGTCCTTTTGCCACTCCCGGCTGGCCCAGTTCTGAAGTCACCCCGCAAGCAACAATGTGACCACCCCAAAAGATGAAAATTTTTGAAAATCACACTGCTCTTTATAGTAAGTAGATACACCAAGGTGCCTTTGAAAGTCCTGTCCTGGGAGTTCACCCTCTCTCTCCCTCTTGTTCTCTCAGTTATTATATACTTCTACTTTTTTTTCCCTGTTGCAGCCAATTCTCAAAGGAGCCAAACAGCCATTGCCATTAAAGATGAAATGAGGTACCCAATTAGTGGTGTTCTCCTAGGCTTCTCTACCAAAACTGAAGGTATTTAGTCCTTGATCTAAAATGCCATTATATCATTGACTTCAATGAAGTTATGTATCTTTGCACCAGCTGAAGATATACTTCAAATTTCAATGGCTCATTACAAAGACTCATGACACAAAGGCATATTTTAGGTTTTAAAACCACACTTTTTTAAAGGTAGTTGATCAATGATTTGCAACAATGGAATTAATTGCTCTCATTCTTTTCACTTATGTAAGTACCAAACAATTTGTATTATTGATCCAAGAAATGTTACAGTGGTTTCTTCAGCGATTTGTTAGATTACGTGCTCCAGTGACTGTCTATTCCAGTGATTATTGTTAGGACAGCCTTTTTCCCCAATGTTCATTTCATAGTACAATGATTATAGCTATTATCACTCCTACAATTATTGTTGTGAGCATCAAATTGGTTAATAGGTTCTATAAACACAATTTAAACATTTTTTTCTAATGAGGCAACATAAAATCACACTTTTTTCTATTGAAACTATTCATGTTTTATTAGTTGCATTCTCATCAGTTTATTTCATAAAAAGACATATCAAAGGATCCTGCACACTGATGAGTTATGAGGACATCTATGATGCTGCAGAAATCCCATTGCTGGGGTCATGCCACATGCAGACCCACATCCAGGGGTTTTCTCATGATGCAGGGAAGAATGTGCAATTACACACTTCTCACTGTGGGTTTGTTCATCTGATAGAGCCCTGGACTTTGAAAAATATTATTTTATCCCAAGTGAAAGATAATAATTAGTTATTACAATGCTATCCTTATAGGTGACGGTAAGGATTAAGAGTAGGTTACTTAGTGTAACATGATATTGACCAAGAAACAGATTATTTCATTAGTAAGAAATTAAAGAAAAATGTATTTTGTGTACGCATTTCAAGTACTGCAAAAGCACCACAGAAGATTTTTAATGCTTTTTCTGTGACTGTTCATCTTCCCCCAAGCCGTGAAAATTTTGATACATCTGCAGTATGTTTTCATGGCTGGTTTTACTCTGAGCTTCCAGGTTTGCAGGAAATTTAATAAGCTGCTTTGTGTATGTTTATATTTTGAAATGTACATAACTAGCAGTGACATTCATGTAATTTAGGAATGTAATAACATCTTTGCTGCATTGATTTTGAAGGTCAAAGAGCTACTGGTGCCAGTTGGAGTGATTCTGATTCAGCTTGAGTTTTGAGGGTTGTGTTCAGATCAGGTTTTATTTTATCTTATCCAATTCACTTACTATTCCTGCTGAAGATACAATTTCAGGAAGACAGGACTGTGTCTTTACAGATCAAAGACAGCCAGAAGAATATCAGAGAACCGGGGAATGGAAAGTACAGGAAAGAATAGACTCTTCTTGCTGACACAATTAAATAGAAGACAGTTATTGAACCATTTAATGTGTCTCACCTCTGTGCATGAAAAAGCCATAAATAATGTAAGGAGAGGGACTACTTTTCTTTACAGTGTCTGCACAATGGTATTTGTTGAAAATGACATACACAAGTTCCCATCTGTGAATTAAGGTTTAGTTAGATGTTAAGATCATGAACAAAGAGAAAAAAAATTAAATAGTGAAAAAAAAAATCACAGTAAACAAAACTCAGGCCTCTATGTGTTTATTCAAAAGCAGGAAGCGATATTGATAGTTTTAGTATTTTCAACTAAATATTAATGACGGAATTTTTTATTAATGTATTGGAGTTTAAAATCCAGTTCCCAATCTCTTTGATTCCTCTGAGCAGTACTCCTTCCAAGCTGTACCAACATATGGTTAGTGTGAGCCAGAAATGGATGGCTGGTGCTGTGAAGTTCTTCTGCACAGCCATTTTTCATCAAAACTTAAAAAAATATATTTTGAAAACACAGCCAGAAAAATATATACTTGAAAATAAAGTAATGCAAAGAAAAAAAGAGATTTTAAAGTTCACGTTAGAGAGTTAGACATAATATATGATTCATAAGCCCTGTAGCCCTAAGCACACTCCTTTCTGCAACCATCATTTTCCATTTCAGATCTAGCAATGCAGGAGATAGGTCACCCACTCAGCCACTAAACTGAATCAAATGACAATTACTGTTCTGTAGCTGGGACAGCATGAATATTTTTGCAGCAGTGAGTAATTACGGGTACAGGACATCAAAGAGAATCTCTCCTGGTCTTCCTAGAACTTAACACAACTTCCTATGTTCACAGCCTCCTACTCCTTATCTGCACAGCCCTGGGGAGGGGCTGAGTCTCTAAGAATTCTAGCAGAAATCTTCCTTACTGATATCCCTATGACATCAGGATTTTATGTTTTATAACCATGCATCATCCAAAGCTCACCAAAATGGCATTTCCAACCTATTTACAGCTTAGAATGAGCAAATTTGTGTCTACTCCATAAAATAAATCCTAGCAAAATATGCTGGTGCCTATCCACCACATCCTAGAAGAGTACTGAAAGAGAGCGTGCATGGATTTCTGTGCATGAAGTGTGTCAGTTCAGCCATGGTGAGGGCCCTCTGATCCTCATAAGCCATATGTTTTTATTCTGCCTATGGTCCAAAAATTCCAGATCCCAAACTCAAATCTCTTTACAGGCTTTTGTGGACAGCTTTCTCATAGAGAAGGGAAAAAAAGAATAAGAGCAGATGTTTTATTAGAATCTGCTATAGACAGACAGAAAAACAGTATCTGTGAGGCCTGTGGTTGCTCTCTGAGATCTGGATACCTTTAGTATGGGAAGAGGCTGTTTACAAGCTGCTAACTGGCTGAGTGTTGTCAGATGATGCTTGTGATGAAAAGAAAGCTCAAATGCCAGGGAAGTGAGATGACTGTTAGTTCAGAAAATGGGGAATCGTCCAAAGATGCTGGCAAAGGAGCACCTGACCTTGCAGAAACCTACTACACTCATCCTGTAAGTCTGCTTGTAGCAAGTATAGCAAGGCCATCATTACAAATTTGCTAATATTTGCAACACTTATTGACCTTCTCCAGCAACATGAGAGCCCTTGGAATAGAGTTCATCCAGGATCTTTACAATCTCTTAATCTTTCAGGTCCAGATGAAAACTTATTGAGCTACTCTGTGTACATCTCTGAATTTCCCCCTAGCACCATGGTATGGTTGATGCTAGTCTACAGTACATAGCAACCAGTAAACATGCTCGAAGAGCTATTGACATCTGTAATACAGTGGTATTCTTAGTGAATCCCTTCACTGTGGTGTCATATTTCAAAGCTTTCTAATTTTTTTTTTTTCCCACTCTGAAGTGCTTCCTCAAAACTGATGTATGATCTTGGGAAAACAGAAACTCAATCTGCACTGACTTACACCATCAAGACAATGAAATCACTGTAAAAACAGAGTACTGTTTTTTTAATACTAGCTCTGCTGGAAGTTACTTGTAAAAATATTTTCCAAAGGGTACCTAATGGTTTCATCTGACAACAGCAATTTTTAAAAATCCTGAACTGTATTAAAAGATCTCAGATTTCTTTCTCTCTCTAAGATTCTTCTTGTATGTTTTATACTTAACTCCACAGAGTCAGTAGCTTCTGTGTTGAAAAGTATGTAAAGAACATTTAAAGAAACATTGTCAGCATTTCTTATATTTTCAAAGGCATTTCAATACTTGAAACAACTGACAAAATAGTTCAGCTAATTTATTCTAAGAATCCTTCTGGGTCCTAAAAAGATCAGAATAATAGAAAGGATACTTATTGAGATCCCCCTGCTCTCCAGATGACCCTCCTCCCCAGCTCATTTCCCACACTAACTTTCATAACTTTTTTTTGTCCTTCCAAGCTCAGTTCCTGTTCTTTTCTAGATTATCTCAAGAATATATTTCTTATGACTGAAGGATAGAAAGATTGATGCCACTTTTCATGTACAAGGGGAAAACAAGCCAGCACCATGCAAAGGGCTATAGGTCTTTCAGCTCCTATAAGATTTATTGTCAGAAGCAATGTTGGAGATCAGACAAGCCTTGAAATTAAGCAGAAAATCTTGAGATACAATCTATTCCATGTAGGCCCTAGAAATGGAAGAACATTTCCAAGAATCTCTACTCTGAGAAAAAGTTATTTCCTTAATTTTGACAATTGATTTGTGAACACTTTGAGATTACACTTGGGTTTTATGAACTGGCTGACTCTTTTCCAATACACAACCAACCAGTTTATTGTAATTTTGTCTCATATTTCCTGTCTGAGGAACCAGAGGGTCACAGTTATATGTCTGGAAGAGTTACATACATGCTAAATGTCTGATTGATGCTGTGGTTTGTGATCTAACAGTATGAAGGCAGTAAAATGAGGAAAATTAGTAGATGGTGCTGGAGTACATTTTGACAAAGAGAGCTGAAGTGTTCACAGACTTATTAATGGGGTCTGTGCTTCTAGGAAGGTCCTGGCAGGGGGATCTCATTCAGAGAGAGTTTGCAGGTGAGAAAAAGATCATCCCAAGATTAGGACTTTTACCTTCCTCCAGTAGGCAAAACAGTGCTCCTACTCTATCTGCAAGCAACCAATGACCAGAGTACTGGACCAAGGATTTCTAGGAAGCCAGAGGGGAGAGAGTGCTGTCTTAGTGTGCAAGGGAAAGACAACTGAATATGAAAACCACAGAAACTAAAGCAGACACCTGCAAAATCAGCTATCAGTAACAAGTGAAGACTACTAATTTAGAGGAGAAACTGCAAGATTCCTTCAAGAATTACTTGGGAAAATGGCTAAATGTGATGAACTGGGGAGACCAGCAAAATGTGTTCCTTTCCTTCGAAGGCACAGAATTGCTGACACTTCAGTGTCAGGGACAGCAATTTCTTGTTGATCTTTGTCTGTACTCCATCTGACCAGATGCAAAAAAGAAAGCAACAAATTCTGCTGAATTGAATAAGTCCCAAAGGACATCAAAACCCAAGACCTGGGACCAAAGAAAAGAGAGGAGTCCAGCTGTGTGATCTTGCAGACAATTTACCAAATCAGAAGCTATACACAGGCTAATTCTGATATAATCACATGCATAAACATTGACACACATCCCTCACTGATGTTTTTGTTCGTCTAAGATGCTATTCACACACTACAATTTGATACCTGTTAGGGCAACAGCCAGATTAAAGATACTCATACACTCAGGGAAGATGAAGACTTGGTATAATGCACAATTAAGGTATATGCTGGGAAGTTATGTAATTTGAAGTATATTTACATGTGTATGTGTCTATTTGTCAGATGTTTTGTTTTGTTTTCTTTAACTCTGTTACAATATCTATTAAGAGCAATGTACTTGATTACTATTAACTGATAAGTGTGAGATTCATCCATTCAAAGTCAAAATAAGTAACAGTAATTTTATAGCCTGACCTCTTGCATGATTGCAGAAATTGAAGAATCAGGGACAATAAGAGCTATTCTTGGCCCAGGTTAGACAATACTTTTAATTTCTGTTACTGGCTGGGCATCCCTGTTCTTTTCCACTTAATTATTTTATCTCCATTTTGAGCTTTCTCACCTGCATGAAAATAAAATAATCTGGCATAAAGCCACAAAAAAGAGGAGCCAACATGACTGTTAAGGGAGAGAGTAGAAAAGGGCAGTGTAAGGAGTGGGGATACTAAAGAAAATAACTCAGTGGGATTTTAGAAACTCAAATAAATCACCTACATTATTATTGCCACCCTTCATCCCTGTGGCTCTTTACTATAATGTAGATGATTGCTATCAAGCCTGAGGAAGTATCAGTGATGGTTGATCTTTTTAGGTATTTGTAGGTAAATAAATTTAACTTGATTATTTTCAGAGCTAAGTCCCTTGTCTTGGAAGAATATCCCTATCTTCAGTAAAACTGCTCTCACTAAAACTTTCCCTCAAGTCTGTTTTCAAGCTAATATTAAATCCATTTTACCCTTTAACACACCACAGAAAGAGACAGAAGAGATGTTTACTACAATTCAAGAAATTGAAGAATGCTGAAATCTAACCTCCAAACCACCTTTTCACTTTCACAGCTAAATGTTACAACTACCTTTTATTTCTTGACAGCCTGCATTCTAGAGTCCCAGGTGTAAATACTTTGGAAATCTGAGATACAAGGCTTTTAACTGTATGCTGAAAGCTGTAAATATCAGGCACAATTTCCTTTTATTTTAATGAGTGTGTTGTCATGGAAACTTTGCAGTGGACTCTGGGCTTCATACTCAAAACTCTTGAGGTTTCTGGCAGTTCCCTGATGGGTCCTGTCAACTGCTCATTCACAGGAAGTGATAATAAAAATTCACTTTCCTGTTCAGTGAACCTTGAATGAACTGAAGGAGAACAACCTCAAATCTACTTGCCTTCTCTCACTCCAAATTTCATATGCATGACTGATAGTATGCTACTTAACCCTTTCAATAACTTTTTAAACAGCTAAATAACAGTTGAAACCTTCTCTTGTTGCATGATCTTGAAATTAGTTTTATTTTTTCATTAAACTTGACTGCCTAAATGTTTATAAATGCTGACCTCTAAGTGAGGATGGAGATTAAAAAGGTAGAAGGACAAAGCCCCACAGTTTTAAGCAAAACACTTCTTTTTCTTTCAGGTTTATTTCCTGATTTAGATTACTTTAGTTTAAAGTAATGGCAGAATGAGGATATTTCCTATTTTCTGATTTTTATATATTTTATTCTGTAAATGCCTTACACAGGTATGTCATATTAGTGAGTGAAAGGCAATAAAAATTCCTAAGCATTCTTTTCCAATTCACAATGATGTATTTTTCAGCAGGGTCCCTACATTCAGAAAGTACTAGTGCTGTAAAACACCTTACCATTATGAAACTACCTTTTGAGAACTATTTGTTCAAGACTTCTTTTGCTGCTGAGGAAAGATTCCTGAAATCTGTCCTAAACATGATCACCAAAATGCCTGCAGTTGATTAGGCATTTATGCTCCTATGCTGCTGTTCATCCATTTGCTCTTGGTTTTCACATTTCCCAATTTAACCGTTATTACACTGCAGTGCATTGACCCAAATACTGTATATTAAACTTACTTGTCCCTCCTATGGCTGCCTTTAGATGTGTCTGCAAGGCAAAGAGCTGCTTTAAACAGGTGATACTGGGTGTTTATTGGCTTGCCTTATTGAGTTTCAGTAACAACTTCAGTAGCATCTCTGGCACATATCCAGCGTCCCTGGAAGTTTAGTGACACCAACACATAGCACATTAGCTGCTGTGCCCCCACTGCTATCTGTCAGATCTCCACTTGACTGCACAGTCAGTTTCTTAGGTTAAGAAATCATTAATCGTTTTCCCCAAATGTTTGTTTCATTGAGAGGAAGCCCAAAAACATGAAAGCAAACAAAGAAAATCCCCAAGCAGTTCTCTCTGCCTACCCACCAACACAATAAACAGGACAGAAAGCAGAATTGCTCACTCATTGCTGTAAATTCTACATAATACTACTTAATCCTTCTGGGAAGCTTTGTATTATTAAATATTTAGAAACCATTGCTTCAACCATTTAGAACGAATCAGATAACAAAAGGAGGAAGGAAAATGAAGAAGAATTAATTGTCACCGACAATTCATAAGCAGTGCTTACAGTTCATATAGCTAGAACATTAAATGGACTCAGATTTAGTGCTGTTTTTTTCTGTTCATTTGCATAAGATGCAAATACTACATACATACTACATCTGTCTTATATGAAGTACATGTAAAATGAAAAAAAATATACACATTATTGTAAAGAAGTTCATTGTTGGAGAGATACAGCAGATTTGCAACCTGAAACATTTCTGATCAAGAGGAAGAAATAAAGTAGTGACACAAAAATAAGAGTACAGTAACCTGGTGTGGAAGTCAGCAGAAGCCTCTAATCTTAGTGAAGTCCACTGTACAACTGAATAGCAACAGAATAATAGAACAATCTTGGTGAAGGGAAGCTTAGGTAAGATGAAAGAAAGAAGATAAAAAATATTTGAAATTAAGAATTCAGCTGTAGATCTGTGCATTTTTTTCTACTAGAATTTTAAGTATCAAGATTGTCTGTGATTCCAAAAGGTGTTTGCTAGATAATACATCACTATCATTCTTGAATGCAGATTCAGAGGAAATACTATGGGTTTATGTGGGCAGCACGGACTACATAAATTGGTCTCTTCTGATGTTAAAGTCCAAGAAAGTGGTTATCATTGTGTGAATGGCAAAGTCTGCAAATTACTTCTCCAATCCATAGCACCAACACAAAGATTCATGTTCAAGTGGCTGGTAAACTGCCGGATTAACGTTCACTGTTATCACTTTCTTTGAGCAAGTGTGATTTTGCAGCAGATGCTTTTGTTTTTAATATTGTCTTACAAAATATTAATGTCTAATTGATCTCAATTCAGGCACAGGGACACTCATCAGCATTGTTTCTCTAGATGGGTCTAGACCTTCCTAGGTCAATAGCAAAAACTGACCCAATGTCTCACTTTGTCTAGTATGAGTGTAATATTGCCCTACAAAACATCTAACTAGAAAATGCACAAAAGCAGAAAAATTCATTTGCATAATTCACATGATAAATATGCACACTGTTTAACATTTCTGCTTGGGATTTCCATACTGACCATTGCCAGAAATTCTTTTAACTTAGAAAAATTATTCAAACAATGATTAGCTGCACTGAATGAATAATTTCTGGTTTCATATACTCTCTAGAACACTACCATTTTAGAGTTTGTGTTTGCCATTTGACAGTACAGCCCTTTCTTCAGGTGAAGGTACTTTGTGATGGAGGAAGAATTTGCATTTTGTCTTCACACATTGTGACTATTCCCATTGACTTCAAATGGCCTCAGAATCAATGAAGCTGTCACAAAGGTAAGTCATGACAGTGTCAGCCAGACCTTTAAACAGCAATCACCACATCTACTTATTTCAGCAGAAGAATTCAGTCATTTACATATGGCACTTTTGAACCCACAGATGCCTTTCTCTCATCAGAGGTTTGAAGAGGGGTGGCAAGAGAAGTTAAACCATCACGTGTCTCTGTATGGCCCACTATGAAATTTAGTGTGCTTTCTGTTTCCTCAAATGGACAGCATTATAATGAAGTTATTATAATGCTAAAGATTGTTCAAATTAGGCTCAGTCTTGTAATAAAACAGCACAGAAAATATAGAAGACAGGGACCCTTACTTATTTGTGATCATACACCTCAGACACTTGTACTTCAAACTGTTTATATGATAGTTTCACAATCTCATTGGGCTTCTAATACATGCATGAAAATAAAACAATTGTTATGGCAACATGCTGAGACAGTATTTATAGTGTTTCACACAAACAAACAGGTTGATAAACAATAGGAAGAAAATGGACGTTAGATTACCTCAACTGAAGAGAAAAAACAAACATATAATGAAGCGGAAAATTATGTCACTAAAATTTGCTCATGATACATGTGTCTCTGCCAGTTATTACCAAAGTCACTCTATTTTCTACATAAATATATGCAATATGCATAGTTTAAAAATTGTTTCAAACATCCTGTTTTATTTACAATATTTACAGAGAGACTGAGAGAAGGATGGGTGGCTAAATTCATATAAGGTGAGACAAAGTTATTTCATTATGGAAAAGGGTATCATAATAGTAATACATAAAAAATCAAGACAGAGAGGTAGTTAAAATAAATCATTCTGACTTTAGTTAACATCACTCTGAAGAATTATGTGATTAAGCCTCGCAAAAATAAAAGAAAATATGTTTTCATGTTCATTCACACACAAGTGTTTTGAGCAAATGAAAAGTAAAAAAATTCCAGCAATTAACAGGGTAATTAGAGTATTATAAACTGGCAGCAAGAATTTGGCTTCTTAGGTTCAACCACCTAGATTAATTCCTTAGATTAATTTTTTTATCTCTTTGGTAAGGTAACAGAAGGGAATAAAAACCTATTTTGCCATACATACATGTGTAATCTGATTACATGTAGCTAGTGTGGCATCTTCTGGACAATATTACATTATTGAAATCCGTAAAAAAATTCAAAAAGCTGTCTGAAAATGTGTTATATAAAATTTGGATGCTTTGAAATAGGGATGGATAACTTGGATATGATCTCATATAAATTCTGATCCTGAGGTTTTACATTTTGAACTAGCAGTAATAGACAGAAAACAGAGAAATTATACATGTATATGTCCACTGGCCATACAAGTTATATATCTGGGGGTAGTTTTTGACAAGCACAGATAACTTTAGTTAAACAAAGAAATTTTTCTTTTTACAGCTATACAGAAATTTAGAAAGATTGTATCAGATCTTGAGTTGTTTTTATAAGCATTTTAAGCCACATTTATTCAATGCTGCCACATTCACTGCACTTAGAATTAACACTGCATGATGCTGTTTAGTGTGGAGGAATACATTCGGTGCAGGAACATCTGTGTGCAGCTGCAGTGAGAGCTGCAGGCTGAGCTTTGGGGGCAGGAGCCTAAGCCTGAGCCCAGACTTTGTCACCCTTGCTCTCTAAGGGTATAAAAGCCCATGGAGGTTCCTTTGTTCAGGGCCACTTCTCAAAGTCACTCAGCTCAAGCTGTTATTTTGCTATTTAGTTATTGCACCATGATTAAATTGTTTTAAGTATCTGAACATCTGAGACTGTGCCCTAGGAAACCTGGGGTGGAGCCAGTAAGGAGACCTGGTCTGACTGAGTATGGGGTGTGTCGGTGCAAAAGGGGCTCAATCCCATACCACTGCCCTGAGGTGGTGCAAGAGTAACTACCAGAGTAGATGATCAGGCAGGGAAGTTTGCTTTCCATCAGAAAAATAGAACTCAGGATCCTTTATATGACCTGAATGATTTAAACAACACACGAATGGAAGACTTGTGCTGCTACTTTTCTTTGTCACAATTGATCACATATCTCTATGCTTTGCATTCAGGCATGCCAGCTCATCTAAGACAGTAATTTAAACACAAATTCTCCTCCCAGAAACTGAGGCAAATCTTGGTCTGAAATGTTTGTACTTAGCATTTGGCATGCTGCTGGCTGATACCTAACTTCAACTAAAACTCACAGTGATATAACATTGCCAGTTTTGTGTAACCAGATTGGAAGAGCAAGAAGTTCCCTGTGTACATCTCTGTCCCAGCTGCTTCTACGTGTGCCCCCACCCCACCTCCAGGCACAGCTGAGCTGACACAATTCTTTGCAGGGCTGCACTGTCACCAGGATCACTGAACTCACCTGGCTTGAAAGTAGAAGGGTTTTCTCTCGGGGTGTTTTTGGCCTGCACTGTTTCAGCCAAGAATCCAATCTCATGAAAGCTTAGCACAGCAAAGAAGATGAAGAGGTCGGAAATTCTTTAAACTGCTGTCGTCGTGGAAGCTGACATACTGTGAGACTACAATTTGAAGGGAGAAGCATACAGTATTTTCCCATATGAAACTGATATCATACCACATTAAATATTCTGTATCTCCAACAAAACTACATTTTTTGGCCATTGTAGCCAATGGGAACCAGGTTTTCACTGCCCATAGCAAACATTTGGTAATAATCTGCAAAACAGCAAAAAAAAACCCCTCATTTTAAAAAGTTAAGTAAAATATATTGAAGACCATTTCTTACAAGTATAATAAAATTTTTAATAAAAATTTTAATGTTTTTCCGGGTTTTCTTTTAAAAACTCCTATTTCAAATCATTGGCATAGGACTGAAAATTGAAATATGTAAATTATCCTATATTTCTTTATACTGATGGGGATCAAAAAGTGTAACAAGCATTCCAGAAAGTAAACATGAATCTAATCCTAAATTAGGATATCTAATTCTAATTTAAGGTATTTTATTATGTTCCAAAACACTAATGGAAAAATCAACTGGGAATCAACTAAAAAGTCAGGAAAGATAATGATTTACTTAAGGCCAGTTATAATGCTTATTTCAAAAGTATCTCATCAAACCAGCATGATTTCTCAGCTGTTCATTGTGAAGCAAAGTGCCTGACAAAGGGTTTTTCCATTCAGTTTTTTCTTTCCATCTGCCTCTGACTTGCATAACATAAGCTGTCAGGAGCATTGCGTTTAACTTTGTACTGCATGACACGCTTTTTCTTTAAAAAAAAAAAGCTCTATACAAAATAAGCAAGACGTACATGGAACAGATTATGAATTGGCTATAGGTATACTTCAGTGTGGGAACTCCATTTAACGGTGATCAGTACTCTGTGTTATTCAGCACCTCTGTCATTGATCAAGAATTAAACACAGTATTGATTCTAGTCTATTTTGCAAAGTCATTCTGAAATAATGGATAATTAGTGGACCAAGACAATCACATAAAGCTTTCCTGTATTGCTTAGTAAATTCACAGAATTAATTTAAACACTACTAAATGCAAAGTAAAAAATCTAGAAAGAGGAAACTACTTACAGAATGATGGACTATATCCTGGAAAGCTGAGATTCAGCTGGGAAGTGCTGGATGAGCAATTCGATATTCATTTTCAGTGGTTTGCATAACAGTCTTCTGCAATGGCAAAAAAAAAAAAGCATACTTGTAACACTGCAGTGTCAATTAAGGCTAGCATGTGCTAGCTAGCTATTTTTTAAAATTACATTATTAAATCATACAGAAAAAAAAACATAAACATATTTAAAGGTGGAGGAAATGTCTTTCTGTGAGAGACTGTAACAAGTCCTTCTGTTTACTTTATAAAAATGCAGACAGAAAGGGAATTTGAATGTATTATAGAAAACCTTCTCATGAAGAAATTCTCTGAAGAGTGCCCAATCTAGTGGCAAAAACTGAAACCAGACAAATTCAAATGAGAAATTATGAGCACTCTTTGAGCATTGGCAGGAATAAGTTAATGAAGAAAACTATCAAGAGAAAAGGTTTGTTCCACAACTATTCATATGTCTGGATGGAAAGTTCAACTCAAAAAAACCAAGTTATAGATTAGGATCATCCATGATTCAACATGCCCTACTGGGTGAAATCCCTCCATCTGACATAGTTAAAATGCATGATCTAATGTTTTCTTTCTACTTTAAATTGTTAAAATACCTGCTCTCAGTGCCTGGGGGCTTTTATGTGCCATCACCCAACCACAAAAAATCTATTGTCCCATGTTAACTGAACTGCTATTTTTAACATTGTTTTCAGTGTTATTCTTGACAAAGTACAGGTCTTAGATCAATTTGCAGTGAAAAGAAACCTCTGCAGCCTCTTACATTGGAGATCAGAGGTTGTGGGTAGACAAAAGAAAGGCTCATTATCAGGCTTATATTTTCACTATATTCTCTGATTTAGAAGACCTGTGCGTATTCTTAAAAGGAATGAAATTATAACCTCCTTTACTCATTAATAGAACTCTAGAGCTTCAAATATTAAAATATTAGCATGGTTTTCCCATGTAGTTTTCTGGAATAAACTCCTCTTGCCTTGTGGGGGGGGGAGGAGGGTGTGGAATTTGCACACATATCTATCTCTATTCTCTATTCTGTCCTGCCCTTCCCAGTACTGTTTTTTTTCACTAATGCACAAATGTGTGGTTTAAAATAGCTATATTGTAAAGCCAAGGCCTTTAACACTCATGCTCTAGAAACCAACTGTCATTAAAATATCAGTCAAATGGTGCTCAAATTAGCCTCAGAAAGATTTTGGGGTCCACAATGACTCAAGGCCTGAAGTCTTGCCCTGTCTGGATTTGGGTTTGTCCTGGAATACGCCCAGCAGAGACTGTACAATACGTACCCTGAAGGCTGGGGTGGGTTATGAGCTGGGAACAGGACTGGCACAGCTAGCACAAAGAGCAGAGCGTCAAGTTGATAAAAAAATTATTAAAGAGTATGGACAAAGAAATTCTGCCCTTTCCCTGGAGTTTTGCTCCTAGACTAGACTGGGCTGTTTGCCTGATAGCCTTTTTTGAACATGAGTTTCCAAGCCCTTCCTCAGGCAGGGATGACCAGCTCCCTTCTCACCATTGGGTGTCCAAGGAGGAGCTGGGGGAAGTGGTTCTGCTTGCCTCTTGAACTGAAAGGTTCAGTGCCACCCACCACTGATATCACTGCAGGAAGAAATACAAGATTTCAGATAGGATTCAGGAGCACAAAAGGAGATGGCTGACACCTTCTAATGCAGAATTCACCAGATGGGAAAAGACCTTGATCAAGAGGGCTAAACTAGAGGAACATATGGCTAGAAATATAAACTTTGGCATGAAGTACAAGATATTTCGGACAGGCACTACAGCAAACTCTTACTTGATGGTTCTTAGCCTTCAAAGCCTTTATGGTATTAAATTTGAGACCTCAGATATCTTGGATTTATGTATTGTTATTATAGTTGTGTCCCAAATAGCCACATTCTTTTTTAGGCATACTACTTAGTTTCAGACGCAGTCTAAGCCTGAGCTCTTTCCAAAATCTAGTTACACCTCTCCACATTTTCCAGTAAGAATTCAGACTGGGTAATGTGCACTGACAGACAAGATTTCTGGCATTCTTTTCTCCCTCATACTGTCAAAAAGGCAAATAAGATACAGGAGAAGGGCCAGGCCATGTCAAGGTCCATTCACACTTCAAATAAGCATATCACAGAGCATCTGTGACGTCCCTAAGGCCTTCCATTCCCTTCCTCTTTTTTCTCCTAGGTGGTGATGAGGAAAACAGATTTTGAAAGTACCTGGAAGCGTGAATTCACAAAATGGGTAAGTGCTTTTATAACCCTTTAAGCAAAGCAGATTGACAGCTTACTGAAAAAGAAGCACTTCTAAACACAATGCTTCATTAACCAGCTAAAATGAAAACTTCTTTCAGCAAATAAAGTGGCATCTTCTTGAGAATTATATTCTAGGAAAATGCTGCAGCTGACATTGTGAAAAGTGACAAAATATTTTGCCTGACAAAATCTTGATAACATTTCATTTTATATTTCAGAGATTTATACTCATGGATTCATATTTTCAAGGCCAGAAGGCCCCATTAGATGCCTTGCATGACACACATCTTTGAATTACAACTCCTTATTCTTGTACAGTTTTCAACAATTTCTGTTCTACCTAACACTTATCTTTCAAAGAGGTGTCAAGTCTTGAGCTGAAGAACTAGGGATGTTATTTCATTTCTTTTTATGTTTTCCAATTTGCTTTGAAATACTTGCAACCAACTTCTTACCTTGAAATTTCAGTAATTTTATGAATATTTGGAATATTTAAAATACTTGAAAACAAATGGCACAGATTAAATACTTACTGGAAGAGTAAGTAATTTTTAAAATCTGAAGTGTTGGTGGCTATAAAAATGTTAGATGAAAATAGGAAAATCTCATTTTTGAAAAGCAGAAACTGAGTTACTATATATGGAGAGTATGCTTGAATTAAAACCATTTGCACATCTAGTCAGACTTGGGGAGTTGGATTCACCTTGTTCTGGATGTTTTTAAATGAACACTGATAATTGAGGACCTGGTTTGTCAGACAGACCAACCTTCATCCTACAGGTGTGCAAAATTACGTAGTCCTTCAGATTCCCAGTTGCAGGTACACACCAAAATCTAACACATGCCTTCCTTGGTGATACCTTAAACTAGTCTAAGGTGACACTACAAACTCAGTCCCTTATCTGCATAAAGAGTTTTACAGCTGCAAATGCAGAAACTGAGTTTTTTTCCTTCAAATTTTCATCTTTACATGGGAAATTAGTCAGGCACATGCTTGTTTTTGTCAACTAGGCATAACATTTTATGTATATAAAACAAGGATCCAACTGAATAGCAACCAAGCTAAACTTGGTTAAAATTTTTAAACTGAATACAGATCTTGAAGAGAATTGTAATGAAACTTCTACAGACCAGCAGTTAGAGTAGATGTACGTAAAAATTTTTTTAGCAGTTAAAATACACAAGCATGATTTTGAGATTCTCTTTAACTTTTCCTCTAATATCAATCTCATGAGATACTCAAAAGCTTAATTGATGTGATAATGTAATTCATATCTTTTTGGAATGCTAATAATTTCAGAAATGTTTTGGATAACTTCCTTGTTGGTCTTAATTGGTGGCTTTAAATGGGACAATAAAGGAAAGGTTTACAATAGCTGCTTTCACATTACTTAAATACTTAATGGAATTCATCCAGGATATGTAAGGCAAGGAATTTCTGTACTGCCCTTCTAGTGTTCAGTGGAATGAACAAACAGTAAAATATTTACCAAGAAAAATGCATAGTCACAAATCATTAATATATTTTCAGTAGTCTCTTCCTGATAGTAGATGTTTATTTTCTTCATGACAGATGAAATTAGACTCTGAAAAGAACTATTAAATACTTTCTTCCATACGTTAATATACCAGCAGAATCAAGCATAGCTTTGTTTTCTCTATCTTTAGTATTAGTTTTCCATTCATTTAGGTTTTTCCCACATTAAGGATGTTCTGAGGTTTCATAAAAAAGCTATTTTCCAGAAAGTTTTTTCTATTTGTGACTTTAATATTACTAGTAATATCAAAAGAAGGAGGGAGCATGGTAAGAATTTAAGATAGATGCGTCAGGACTTGGTAGACAAGTGCTTTCTCACACCCAATACTGAGAATTTTCTTCTAAAAATTATTTAGAAGAAGTAAATTAATAATACATACAGGAATAAAGGTAAGCATAATTATATTTTCTGAGTGCAAAATAGTGGTTTCATTACTTTGCCAAGTATCTAGTAATCCCTTAACCACACTTTCTAAGCAATAGAAAACATGCAGAGTTTTACAGAGTAATACACTTGATCCAATCTATACTTGAATGAGTTTGTTTGAAGTATACATCAGATTTATCTAAAAGAAGAACACCTAGAAAAAATAGCAATTTTAGGAAAATATGCTAGAAATGCATTTAGTATCTCTGCAAATGTGCAAAGAAACAATGAATCTCATAGATATCATAGAGTTTGGTTGTTTTTTTTTTTGTCTACCAGAATAAAAGATTTACCAGATTCTTATTTTCATCCCATAATCACAGGATGCACACAGGGGGAAAAACAAACAATTTCAAAAAGCTTTCACCTGACATCATAGCACCACGAATCAATTGAAAATTGCTTATACTTTCTTCCTCACTTTTGAATTAAAATATTTGTAAAAATTATAACTGCAGTTTCTTTAGTAGGGAAACAAGGCTTAAGAAATTCAGTTTTCATAGTTTATTTTTATAAGCCTACATATTGTGCAGGAGTGCCTTAGCAAACATCTGCCCAGAATAATAGATTGCTTTGCCCAATAGATTGTACAGTTTACAGGAAAAGCAAAATCTGCCATTGTTTATACCTAACATTTTAGCAATGGTCTCAAGTATTATGTTTAGAACATGGAAAATACAATCATATGGAAAGGATTGGTATATATTAGTAAAATACTTTTATCGCATATTCATTGTTTTACACTCTGCTTGTTTTCATTAGATAATAAAATCAAAGGAAGTCACAAAACCCACATCAGGCTAAATTTCTCAGTTAATTCAGACATAGCAGTATGTGCACATGCAATTATTGCAGTTGCATGAACAAATCAGATAACTAGACACAGACACAGTGAATTATGCACACTTGCAGATACAATTATGCTGTCTCTATATCTGTTAAGGTAATTGCCTACAAGTAGAACTACGTGTGCAATTGCATTTGCATTTTAAACAGGCATACATATGGCTAAATAGTCATAAATTTAAGCTCAAAATCCTTAACCTCTATCATTCATAAGGAATATTATTGATGTAATCAAAATATGAAGAATTAAAATAATGGAAAGAGCATGAAAGTTCCCTTTACTAAATTTGTAAATATTTACAGGTCTGAAGAACATTCCTTAATATTTTTTTACCTGTGTGAAAATAATCTTTATCTTTTTGTATCAGACAATTTTTTTTCTATTTTGTCCAGACAAATATGATTTTTTTGTGCAACATTAGAGAGGGAGTTATGGTCAGAATTCACTGTGGAGTTCCTGACTCCTGCTTCTACTGCTGCAATATATATTTTTATTTGGAGATATTTTACTAGCTTCTGTGCTCAAGGACCAGAATTATGCTGGTGTCAACTGTAATAGGATGGCTAATTATGCCAGTCTATCTCTTTCCAAGATTGTAATGGGTAAAGCCTGGTTCTTTTATTTAAAATCAAACCTTCTTTTATTGAGTTGATGCTGGCTAGACACCAGGTACCCACAAAAGCCCCTCGCTCATTCCCCTGTTGCAGCTGGACAGAGGAGAGAAAATTTAACAAAGGGTTCATGAGTTAAGGACTGGGAAGAAAACACTCAGCAATTACCATCAAGGTAAAACAGGCTCAACTTAGAGACATAAAGTGAATGTATTACCAACAAAATCAGAACAGGATAATGAGAAGTAAAATAAGGACTTAAAAACACCTTCCCCTCCACCTCTCCCTCCTTCCCAGCTCTAACTGCCTACCCCAGCAACACAGGGAAATGGGAATGGGGGTTATGGTCAGTTCATCACACATTGTATCTCCTGCTGCTCAGGGAGAGGAATCAGTCCCCTGCTGCACTGTGGGGTCCCTCCCATGGGAGACAGTTCTCCATTAACTTCTCCAATGTGAGTCCATCTCCTGTGCAATACCTCTCTGCAAACTGCTGCAACATGAGTCCATCCCGCAGGAAACAGCACCCCTCCAACTGCTGCAGCATGGATCACTCTTCCACACGGTGCAGTCCTTTAAGGACAGGCTGCTCCAGCATGGAAGCAGGACCCCTCTCTCCATGGGTCTCCCACAGGTCTACAGCCTCCTCCTCCTGGCATCCATCCACTCTGGTGTGGAGCTCTTCCATGGTCTGTGGGTGGATCTCTGCATCCCCTGTGGATCCCCATGGGCTGCAGGGGCACAGGTGCTTCACCATGGCCTGCACCACGGGCTGCAGGGGAATCTCAGCTCCTGTGCCTGGAGCACCTCCTGCCTCTCCTTCTTCACTGTTCTTGGTGTCTACATAGTTGTTCTCCTATATGTTCTCACTCCCCACATCTCTAGTCATGATTATAACTGTGCCACAAGTTTTCTTTTTATTTCTTCTTAAATCTATTATCACAGAGGCGTTACCACCATCTCTACTTGGCCCAGCCTTGGCCAGCAGCACGTCCATCTTCATAGCCATCAGGGATTGGCTCTTCCAGACACAGTGGAATCTTCTGACAGAAGCTGCCTCTGTGGACCCCACTAAAAAAAATCAGCCCATGCAAAACCAAAACACTTCTAAATTTCTTACTCCCATGATTTTCTGTGAAAACTTTGCAAAGCCTAAGAGGCAATTATTCACTTTTTCTGCCCTATTAAAAGGCTAGGGAATCTTACCACTTTCCTTAATTGAAAAAATCATGAGGTTCTAGCCTTCACTCTTCTAGAAGATTCCTCAGCTAAAAGTTTCCATCCATTTATATGTTCAGAGATCATTCAGTAAATGACTTGGAATGAGGAAAACCTGGTACAGATATCTTAGTGTTTGAGTCTTCTTGTGTGTAAGTAACTGGACTTTTGACATTCCTCCATAATACACTGATGTGCATTTAAAAAATCTTCACTCTAGAAATATATTCCCCTCTTTCTGAGAATAATCTCGAGTATCCCAAATACCTGCCAACCATTCTGCCCAGTACAGTTATTTC
This sequence comes from Bombycilla garrulus, assembly GCA_013400315.1. Taxonomy (NCBI): domain Eukaryota; kingdom Metazoa; phylum Chordata; class Aves; order Passeriformes; family Bombycillidae; genus Bombycilla; species Bombycilla garrulus. The sequence goes on from VXBU01003604.1 coordinate 286,624, forward strand.
TTTTAGGATGTCAGTACCTGGAAGCCTACCACAAGTCACATCTTGGTTGTGTCAATGAAAAACAAACAAAAAACTCACCCAAAATACAACCAAACAAAATTTGCCTCCAAAGTCAGTTCTGTTGTATTCCTAATACTTTGAAGCAACTATAGCAACAACAAACTCTCAGCTTTTACTAGGCTTTAATATGGAGTTGAGCAGTATAAACATCTGCATTAATAAACACTTTGGAAACAGCATTCTCTCACGTTATACCATCTTTTATTAAAAAATCAGCACACAACATTGTCAAGTGTTACTGAACAGAGTGTTCTCAATATTTATGTATCACATGTTTATTATGTCAGTACAATTACAGCTTTCATGCTTATAGTCTTAGTATACTAGATCATTAACTGTTTTTAAGCATTGTTCCAAACTGTTTGCTAGAGCTGCTGACTCTTTTCACATTCCAGAAAAAAGCATTCTGCTCAGAGTCTTCATCTTGACTGAATGCAGAAGTATTCCCAGTTTATATAAGGGCAATGTTTCTGCTAGTATAACTATTAGGCTTAATAGTGCAGAGCACAGGTGTCACTACACGCACAGCTCAAGGTGAGAATTTGCACTGTAGTTTATGTTTACTTATTTATAAACTTATTTACTTGAAAAGTCCTATAATGCACAATTCTTTCATTTCATAAGATGGTGCATTCATTTATCAAACACATTTCAATTATACTATTGGTTGGATATCACAAAAAGTTAGTAACCTCTTACACTGTGTACTTTGTTTTTTATATTTCAATTATAAACACAATGCTGAAATATAGACTGTGAGATTGTACAGAGGAGAACACTTGATTACTTATTCTACAAGGTTAATGAAAATTAGCACAAAAAATTCTCAGCTCTTAGACACTTTGGGTTTTTTCTGCAGAGAATGCATAAATATCATTCAGTGCATATTTTTGTCTAGTGTTAGGACTGAGTTTTACTAAAGGCTGTCTCCTTCAGAAATTATTTTGCAAAGGTACTGAGAACACATATCAAAAATAAGACCAGATTCATTTTTTAAAAAAGTTTTCACTTCCTAGAATTGGTCATAAATCAAGTCTTGTAAAACAATTTGGTATTTTTTTCCCTTCTATTCAGCTCTTGGGATAAATTCAGACTTTTTGGGTTTGTAATCCTCTAGCTAGCAGCTGATATTTGTCTTTTTTAGTTCATGGCCTTTCAAGTAGTATGTTAACATCCTTTGAAAGTAATGCCTGCATCTCCCATTCACAGTGAAACATCTGAGATCATAATCTTGTTTCTGTGAAAATTACTGTACATAGCTGGGAAAGTATGAAGTGTAAGTAAGAATAAAAACTATGCAGAACAGTGAATTTTTGCCTGTTTTTCCTCTAAAGATACTAACATAAATCCCCTGAGACACATATCTCAGTTAATACTGTATTGTTAATGAAGAGTTTGTTCTGCATTGCAGCAACAATTTCATATTTTTCTTCTCCCATCATCATTTCTTTTACGTCTAAAGGGGAGAGAAGATGAATGAATTCTTTGGCACCTACAAGCTAAGATTTCTTAAAACGTATGAAAAACATTTTTAAAACTCTTAAATTATTTTTGGTTATGACTTTTACATATGTGTATCTTAAAAAACATGAATATAAGCAGATAGTTTTAGTATATTCAAAATGAAATATAGATTTCATGTTCTGGTACGTTTGGACAATCTAGGTGCCTACTTTCAGTAAACCATGTATCACAAAAAAAGTAAGATAGTGTTGTCACAAAACCAGCCTCACTCAAAACTACATGAATGGTGGAGGAATGAAAGTAAAAGGGTGAAGGTAAAAAATACCTTAAATATCTGACATTTACCAGTGTTTATGTGATGCCATAGGTCTGATTTTTTATTTGGCCAGTGTCTTGGTTTTGAAAGACAGGTGCTTGCCAAGGAAGGCAGGAGCTTCTCTTGGAATAGCAAATGTAAACCCCCTCCCTCCAATTTATTATAATTTCTAAAATTAAAGGGGCTCTCAGGCAAAGATATGAGGATAGGAATAACAGTTCTTTAATATGTATAAACAAAATAAAGTAGAACAAAAACCATCAAACTACAGCCTAATAGGAAAATTAGAC
>VXBU01003604.1:289041-413162 GCA_013400315.1 Bombycilla garrulus
TCATGAAGATGGACATAGAATACAGACCTTCTGGCATATTTTTACATTGTAACCTAGGACAGCCAGCTCATAAAAATCAGAAGAGCACTGAAGGGTCAATGTATGTGTACTCACAGGCAGATCAACTCTTTTTCTTTGCTTTTATTTTTAAAACATTGAACAAAACTGAGGGCAAAGGCTGGATATTTTTACATTTAAAAGAGGAAAAAAAATATTAAACTTCTACAGAAAAGGTCAATGCATAACCTACAGAAATTGTCAGACTGACAATATTGAAAACCAAAATCCTTGTTTAACCATAGAATAAATGTTGTTCAGAAGCAATTATGGACACTATTTCTGATTTTTCTGTCACTTTTAAGTGGCGTAATATCACTTATTTCTACAGAAAAAAAAAACAATCCTGCTTCATCCAAGGTGAAAAAAAGGGGTTATTAGTTTCTATCCTTTTAGAATGCAAGCAACCCAATACACCAACAGCCTAGGCACTGAATAGGCAAAGACTCATAAAATCACAGTTGTTCTGTGATTTCTATTTATTCTGACTTTTCAGTACATTAAGAAAAAATAAAAAAAAGAAAAATTTTTTAATATCCTCAGCCCTCCGTAGAAGATCAGAGACAACTTTTCTTTAACAGTGTTTAAGGTTGGGATGGGGAAGCAGGAATAAGAAAAGGATGAAGGATAAGTAGAACATAATGGACAGAATGCTAGACAGGATACATTTTTTCCCAATTCTTTCTATTGTTATTGTTAATTCTTATTATTGTTGCACTTATAGAAAGTGCAACATTGCCTTACACTATTATATGTCCTCTGAGATAGTTTGTGTCTATTCTCAAATATGGGCATTGCACCCAAACTGGCTGACTTGATGAGGGTTTTTTGAATTCTTTTTTTATTATTTATTTCAAGGTAATATTCTTCCCTGTTCCCATCCTGCCTCTAAGGAAGTCCACGAATGTAAAATTTATCACCACAGGAAAAAAGCTGTATGCTTTTTTTTGTATAGACAGGTTACACATGGTGATGGTTGATCATTGTGTCCTCCCCTCTGTGAACTTCTAGACAAAAATATCAATACTTGCTGAAGATGAGGTTAGGCATAAGACTCTTTGAGACCTTCTGACTCACATGGTCTAGCTGTTTCCTATTTCAGACAATCATGTAATAGAATTACGGGTATAAACCTAGTAGATATTACTTCAATGAAGTTGATTCCATTACTTCTATCAGAAGGAAATTTCTCATTCCTCTGATAGTTCCTTTAATTTATCACTTAAATCCTATAATGAACCTTAGCTTTTGTGCCAGCACTATCCTTTCGATTAATTAGTTCTTTCCCTCCCTGCTGTTTATTCCCCTCTGACGCATTTAGAGAGCGATTGTCCCTTCTCAGCCTCTATTCTGTGAGTTATAGCTAAGATCTTTTTATTTGCTATTGTAAAATGTGCCCTCCAGTCCACTGATCACCCTGAACAAAAATTAATTTTGGTTCTTCAGTACAGAGACAGCTTTCTATATGTTAATATTTTATCCAATTTCAATTCTCTCAATTCTTTCTATTTCTTCCTTCAAGATATCTCAGCACACCTCTGATTTGATGATGATTACCAACTCTGTGTGTTCAACACTTTCTATAAAAATTAATGACTTCAGCACAAAAAGAAAAGTAGTGAAAGTATTAAGTCATGGTTCCAAGAATGAGCCTTGAAAAATTTCAGTCATAACTTTCTCCAGGTTTTTTCATAAATTGGTAACTTGGTATCATTCTTTTCAACCTGTCTCAGGTTTACTTTCCAATCTTAGTACTAATCCCTTTTGTTGGCTGGTACCATAGCATTGGCTTTATCTTTTTATAGGTAGATAAAGTCTACTGTTTCCCTTGTCTAAAAGTAAGAGCTCTTTTGTAAATTAACAACTCCTAGCTAGATTAGTACCATCTACCTACAACAAACTCTCTAAATATTTGCTTTCTTTTCTACAAAACTTCACATCTTTCATTATTCTTCCACTTAAATACTCTATAGGCTTGCTTAAAAGTGAGGTTGGGTAAATTCTTTTATATTTTTCCAAACTATTTCTTCCTCCTCTATTAGTTATGCATACTATGTATGTTATCTTCCAGTAAGATTTGCTTGAGTCATTATGTTGTCTGCTCTTCCAGTGTTCTGGGATATCCAGAAGCAGAACTTCAGTAAAAATACAGAGTTTAGGGGACATTGGCTTATAGTCCATCTCTGTTTAGTAAAAACATGGAACTGTATGACTTTTTGTTGATTTTTGCATAGGCCAAAATAAAAAAATATCCTTAAACTGAATAAGTTTCTATCCAGATATAATATTGCAGCATTTCTTCCACAATGTAAACACCACAATTTAAGAACTTACCTGCTACTTAATGCACGATATATTTGGCCATTATGTAGCTTCTTTCCTATTATTTTTCAGGATTAATAAGACAATATGTTTCTTTAGTGCACCAGTGAAAAGATTACTAAGCCAGTGCATCAAGTAATGTAGATAAACATAGAGTTTTAGCCTTTCAGCTACCTTGGACCCAGCAAAAAATAGAAAAGAGTTATGAAATCTTGTTTGCTATGCAGTCTGTTAACTCTTGCTTGTAAATAAACCTCACTTGTCCAATTGAGATCAGACACAGAATATATAAAGCTGAGTGTCTGGATATGAGCAGTGATGTGTATGTGAATCATAAAAGGAAAAAGCTAATCCTTCATCAGAAAAGAAAAAAAAAGGCCATCAACAATCAGCTTCACACTTCATTTAACAGCAAGCATCAACAGGCAGTGGTTGTAATGGAGCTCTCACTAACCTTTCTTGCCTTCTTTCAGCTCTCCTTTTCTCAGCAGGGTGCAGGGAGGAAAGAGGAGAAATTCTAAAAAAAAGGAGGGAGAAGGAGCTGCAATTGGCAGAATGCATAAATATATGGGAAGAAGAATGCCAGCTTGTTATCTTACAGATCTGTGCAACTGGCACATTCTGGAACCTTAAATGGCAACTAAAATTATGTACTACTTACTGTATAACACAGAGACAATCTAAAAAGTCTAGCCACAGCAGAGCAGCTTCAGAACTTATTTCATAACTGAAAGGCTGCCTGAGGGTGCCTTCAAATAAAATCCTTATGTGTGGGCTCAAAACAACCTGGTACTGTTGTATTTATAGATCATTTCTGGAGTAAGTCTAAAGGAGGCTGCATGTTCTGCTGCTTAGAGCCAAAGAGCTGGGAATAGTCTCTCCAAAGGATACCAGGTGCTACTCCCAGTAGTGCCATTAACTGACCTCTTTATGACTCAAGCTGCTCAGCTGAAAAATTGAAGGCTTTTTAAAAATAAAATCAAGAACTCTTAGAAAACCAACAATAGCATGGTTTCAGGCAGGTCATGAAGTCAACTGATGGCAGTTCTATTCCTGGGTCTGAACTGTACTCAGCTGAACCTGGACAAGTTATTTAGGGCAAGCTCACACCACACAGCTCAGCAGAGAGCACTAAGTTGCCTCAGGGGAAACCAGGTTCAGAACCAGAAACTAGATAGTTGCAGCAGGATATTGTTCCACCTGAGCTACCTCACTAATTATCTCTAATTTGGGCTAATTAACACAGCAGACAAGCAGACAAGCAAGGCTAAATTTCTTTAGTTTAAAGCTAAACTGAGTCATGTGCGCAAGCAAGTCTCTGAAATGCTTTTCCCTGGGTTGGACACCCATACCAACCAGACAGGATCTTTCTTAACCCAGCAATTATGCTGTAAGTTCCACCCTGAAGTCATAGTACCTAGTAATTGTGCACTTTTTTTGTTATTGTTTTGTGTGTTTTGTGGGGGTTTTTTGTTTCTTTAATTTTATTTTTTTTATTTTGGTTTGGCTAGCTGAAATTTTTAATCCATTATTTGTTTACACCTCTTTCAAAATAGTGGTAAGGATTCATGTACAAACTCAGTCTTAAATACCAAATATGGATTTAATTTCCCATAACTTTGAGCTAGAAAAGCAGTTTCAGCAAAGTTTAATTATAAACAATATAAATAATTCATATAAATTATTAAAAAATTAAATAAAACTTATAGGAATAATAAAGGCTAAATAAAGAAATATATTTCCAGTGGACATGAAACTCATGTAGTTTTGGAGCCATTTTCAGTACTTGAGAGATGTAAGGTAGATCCAAATAAGCTTCTTTAAAAGTAATTTCAATTTTATTTCAAACCTCCAGCAATCCTGAGATGAAATCAAGCAAAAATAAAAGGGGCTCGCTCTTCAATGCCATGTTTTTCTTCCTGGAGCACCTGAGCTCAGTGTTGCCACTTCAATCCTCCCCCATTCAACTACTCATCCGCTCTACTCAGATGTACAGGCCATTAATTTGAATTGCATGACTTAAAGGAGTGTCTGTTCCCAAACACAGCCTTTTATTCTCTTCCAGTGCTCATGTGAAAGTCCTAAGAGCAGTCAAGAGGCTGATGCCAAAGCTCACTCTATGAAACAGCAGTTGGGCTGCTCCTTCACAACACAATCTAAGGCACTCTCGGACAATAAGGAATGAAGGCAGGGAGAGGCTAAGGTATTAGCTCTAATAGAGTTTGTCCTAATGTTTTTCAAAGAAATTAGATTAGTCACAAGACCTTCTCCAGCATTTTAAAATCATCTAATAAGGAGTCTCCTATTTTTGCTCAGAAATATCTCTTTCTCTGCTTCTCTTTCATTTCATTCTGCTTCTTATTTCAATTTGCTGAAAGCAAGGAAGAAAAAAATCTAACTCTGTCCATTAGGATGTTTCAACTGTTGTGTAATGACAGTTGTTATTAAAAGCATCTAATAATTTCAAGTTGGTTGTAAAAATAGGTGCTCTGACATATATGGCTACTAGACATTAGCTAGTCATTTTAAGCCTAAAGTGTTCCTGTCTTTCTCATTTTCTTTGTTCATAAAACCATGATGATTTTGGAAATGCATTGGTAGAATTTATAAATCCCAGCATTAGCAGGGAAGTCTTATGTTAATGATCAACCATTTAGCTGTAGAATAAACCAGCCATCAGCAGGGATGGTATGACAGTCTCCTGAAAGCAAGAGGAGACTGTTTATACAGGAAACACAGATTTGGGCTTGAAGCAAAGAGGCTGGGGAAAGAAAGGTACAAATAGCTCTTAAAAAAAAATGAAGCTTGGAGAGGAGTCATGAAAGGCTTGTTTGCAGAGAGGTTATTTTGCATTTTAAGTTCTCATGAAACAAGATTAAAGGACACCTTAAGCAGTGTGATTTGGAGGCAAAAAAAAATTTCTGTACACCCTATAGCCAGGAACTTCTGAGAGAATTTCTAGCACTTTTCCAAAGTGTTACACAGTTAACCTAAATTCTCCACTTTTCATTTCACAGGCGCCCTTAAATACTTCCAGCAGAAGCTAAAAAAAAAAAAAAAATTGACTTGCATAAGTATGTCAAAATATCATAGTGTGTCAGAAAAATAAGGAAAGTAATCTATCTCTTAGGGTTTTTTTCCCTTGTACTAATTAGCACAAAAAATACTTATCTAGGAACTTATCTAAATATTCATATGATATGTAGTATCTAAGGTAGCACTGGCCCAAGGAAGAAATCAGGAATTGTAGCAGCTCAACCCCAAAAGAGCCAAATAGCATCAGGAGTCAATGTTAGTTTTCAAGACTGGAGCTGACATGTCAGTAGGTGTGGAAACACTGGTTTATATCATGGTTAGCCTGAGACTCAACACCACACTTCACTGCAAGGTAAAAACATGCTTTGATTAGCCTATGTAAAATCCACTGCCATTGTGTCCTCCCTCAATTTTTTTTCCAGTACTTCAATTCAAGATTAAAAAGTAACCTCCACTGAACACACCATTGTTGGAGTCTGTGATATTCTATCAAGTTCTAATGGAGAGATGATATAGCAATTTGTTGAGCTTAAGGGAAATTCAAGAATTTCCTAAGGCTTCTAATATGGTCACACATACACAGCAACCAGGAGTGGCTCCATCAGGCCATTTTTATCCAGTCCTTTGCTACAAGAAGAACACTTTGTGGCACGGGGATTGACAGCATTAACAGCATGACACGTACATGTAGCTGTTACAGAAAGCCTGCAATTTGAATTTACATCAAAAGAGTGCTACGCAGTTGTCTCCATAAGACAAAAGAAAAGTAAAGGAACTATTCAAAGCCAATGCCAAACTATAGCATCATTAGGAAAGTGGGATGAACTGATTAAAATTAGAAATGGCACGGAGATTTGGGTTTCAGACTGTCACTACATTTTAGTAGCATCTATGCATAATAAATTCAAGAAATCATAATCTGATAGTATTCATTTGAAACATTTATCTAAACGCACACAGGAATGCCTGGTGGTTTTTGTTTGTTTTGTTTTCAAGTGACTTGTCCTATAGTAAAATAACCCAGTGGTTTTGTGCTATAATTGTGTTAGCATCAATAAAAAGATGTTCTGTGCTCTAACCAAAGTAACTTAGTTTCAGACATGCTTTGATTTTTGTCCACAGAAATACTTGCTAAAGGTAAATATAAATTTGTACTTCCCTATATTTGAATTAAAAGTATTATTGGACATTTTTTAGGAAAAAAAAACCCCACAAAAACTGGCAGTTTCCTGAAACTCCTTTTGAAGAACGTGTAGAAAATGTTAGCAATGTTGACTGTGTGTTGGAATTACCCTTTGTGAGCTGGAAGAGCTCACCAATAGTGTTGATGAGAATTTTCAGATTAAAAAAATCTCATTGATATGTGATGATTTGTTGAACCCAAATACTTAATCCAATACATTTGCTGCTGACAAGATCTCACTGGATTCCTGCCTGAATTTCTGGAAGGTTACCAGGCTAGGGACTGAGTACCCAGTGCTGTGTTAGTGTTTCAAATTCCAAACCCACCAAAGCAGAAATCCAACCTTTTTGCACGTGGTAATGTATATTTCTCTATAGTACCTCCCAAACCACTGAAGGTAGAAGTAACATAATATTCCTCAGGACACCACTTTGGGAATTTATGGTCGGCTTATATAGTGAATACACAGCAGGCATCCTCTTGGCCATGTGCAGATTCTATTCACTTATTGCTGTTTCACCAGACATGAATCACCTGCTATTAGTGCAATTAGTGCCATTAGTATTGTTTAAAAAATTAAGTCCCTCTTCTAGACGGGGCTTGTTAGCTCAGGCACAGCACTATAGCTGACTGCACCTGATTACCCTGACCACCTTAGCACTTTTTAAAATGCCTTGTCCTTTTTTTCTGTCTTCTATTTCTAAGATATCTACAGTCTTCCGGATTGTATTCCAGACTCATACATAACGTTAGTAATCTGAGCTTTGCTACAGTTACCAAAAACCAACCTATGGCAAACATGGTAACTCACAACTAGACAGCAGATTTCTGCCTGCAATCAGGTATCAAACATTCGAAAGAACTTTGAGACAATAAGTTCATTATACAAACATTAAAATTAAATTTCTATAACAAGTAATTCAAGAACAATAGTCTATGCTCAGGCATCTGGGATATGAAGGGAAGCTGCTATTCACCGCAGATTTTTCTTTTACATCCTATTTATGACTTAGTACATCCTCATCAGAAAGCCATAGGTAAAAGAATTAAAAATGAACTTATTATGCTTTGTCAGTTACTGCTTGATCCAGAAATGACTTATGTTGAAGGAAGAATTGTGCTCACTTCAATGGGCTTTAGATCACCGCTATTATGGTGAAGTTAGTACAAGATCTACAAGAAATGGAGATGTTGTTATGCATTTTTTTAGAATTCTAAGTTTGAAAAGTGAACTTAAAAGCCATTCAGGCTGAAGGAGGAATATTCTTCAAAGTCTCTAAAATGAAATTCAAAACTTGAGCATATAAAGTAGCAAGTGATTATCCTATCCTTTACAAATAAGAAGAATGTTCCAATTTAATCTCTGACTTATGAATGCAAGAGCATCTGATCCATAAAGCCACGTTGTTGTATTCTTTATTAAATCTAGAAGTTTAACAAGCTTATCACAAAATGTTCCCTTGTTATCTGCTCCTGTCCTTCTTTTTCCCTCATGTATTTTTCTGAAGATAATATTAAAGGAATAAAACACACATAACATGGCTCAAAATGGCTTAAGAGTCATTAGTTAATCTTTTATCAAGTGTCCAAAAGACAGCAAGTAAGGAATGAAGTAGAATTGTTGTGTGGTCCTGAGAGACTTCATATGATTGTCTGCGGTGATAAATAACTAGCTCTGTAGCTGATGAGAAACTGGTAGATGTCACTCACTCAACTTTCAAAAGGACTCCAGATATGCTCCCCAACAGTATTGCTTTATCCAGGTTGTGATGCTGTGGTCTGGATGGTCAGGTAGTGAACTGAACATCGATGAGATCATGGAGCTGATGGTTCAAGCTTCCAGGTTGGTTAAAAACTATGTTCTTTAGGGTCTATACTGCTATTGCCTGAGTGTAATGTCTTCATCCTTGGTCTGGAAGAGATGGAATTCACACTCTCATGCAGTCTGTGGATGACAGCAAAGCACTCCATGGATCATTGGGTCACCATCTAGGGGCAGAAGCACCTATCCAAACTGGAGTAATGCAACAGCAGGAAGTCTATGAAATTCAACAGGGACAAATCCATAATCCTATTCATGGGATAGAAAGATGTACTCAGCTGTACAGGCTGAGACTGACTGCAGGGGAGAAGCTTTTCTTCAAAGGATCTGAGGGCTCAACAGACATCTGTCAGCATCCTGGATGCACTCCTCAGCCCTCCCAGGGTTTGGGTGCCAGAGGGACTGTGTTTGAGGCCAGCTGGCTGAGCTGAGCTTTAGTAGAAAATCAGCTGTAGAGAACATGCTAACAGGAAGCAATGCTCATTTCTCTGTTATCTAGCAAGGAGAGTGGGGCATAATGCCCAAGAAGGTATTTGGTAATGGGCATTGAATGGAAGAAACACCATGAATCTGAACCTTTGTGCCTTCAACAGTATCCAGCTGACACTATGGATGATAGTCAGCTCTACTGGTATTAGGACATCACTGGTGACTACCGACATTGCATGGTATGCCTGGTGAAAATTACATGGAGGACTGGTGTGTGCAACACAGAAGGCTAGAATATCCTTCAGTTCAAAGCTCGTAGAGTCAAAATTTCCAACACTGCCTTTCTCACTGTCAATGCATAGCATCTCAGTACATCTGGTCTGGAAAACCATCTGCATGTGTCTTCTACATGTGCACAGTAAACCCAGAATTTTCAGGACATGTTGAACCTCCTGGACATGCATTACATCTGCAGACGGTTTGATGCATATGGAGCTGGTTTGCAGCATATTGAAGAATTCCAGATGTGTGGTTCTTGGTTGGCAGATCATGACCTACTAGGGCCTGGAAAAATATCTTATGTCTTCAAAGTCCTTGTATAGAAAATCTCTGCTCAAGATAACCAGAACATGTCCAAGAAAATGTAAATATACTGTAACACTTTCAGCAAATTTTAGCCACTGCCTTACTCTGTCTCACATCCTCCAGCAGTGGCATGTGCTATGTGACTCCTGAGAATGACACATAAAAAAGGTGTACTATTTCTCCTCACATATACAGCACCTGCCTTGTTAAAGGAATTTACAGTTTTCCCCACTTCAGGAGATTAGAAATTTTGCATAAAATTCAACAATATTGCAGACTTAGGACTGAAAAGCTTCTCAACAGTACCAGTCAGTAGGTACTTAGAGATGCTTATATCACAGTCCAAAGAAACAGTTTGTACATGGGGCTGACAATCTTACTACCTACAGATCACACTGCCCACAGCCATTTAACATGGAGAGAATGGTTCTCTACCCTTAGTTGATCTAAATACAAGAAAAAGTAGCAAAAGTCCATAAAGCTGAGAACACCTGAAGAGTTGTGGGGTTTTTTGCACATATCATTCAGTGCCTTGAGATGTGCAGTCTCTAACACCTGGTGCCATTGTCATAAGTTCCTGTCGCTACCTACAATTCTCTCTCTTAATATAGTGTATTTTCTTTCCAGTGGTTACTGCACAGACCCAGCATATTCAGCTTCAGAAACTCAGTAGCAGCTGCCACTACAGTTAAGGAGAATAGAACCAACTAGTGCATTGAATGGCTTATTCAGAGATCCTGTAAGAAAGAAAAACTACAAGACGACTTCTACAGCTGTGTATCTGCATACTGGAACAAAAACAGGATGTAAGTTTTTCGTATATATCTTTTGTCCTAGCTAAAGCCACCCTGGTATTACAAGGAAAGGAAATAGAAACATGAAGTAAAGGTAATAAAATAGAAAAATCCCTTTTTTTCCTGAAAAGGCAAACAAACAAGTAATGCCAGAAGGTGCCATCAAGGACTGCTACAGGATGCCCCCCTTCCATAAAGGAAATCTACTAGAAATGAAAAACAGCCTAATTATCCTAATTTTAGGGGGTTCTTCCTTTCAGTATAACCAGAAAAGGAAAGAGAGGAACTAAGACTGCTGTAATAATCTCTTCCTTCTGAATTTTCCAGATCTACATGGCGAGATAATCACAGCAAGAATTTTGGATTTAAAACACAGCTATTGTCAAAGGGGAAAGGGCATTTTGCTTCCTCCAGTACAGGCCATATTCTTACCAAAGAAAACCATGGCTACAAGCAATTAAAACATGTTATTTACTCAAAAGACAAGGGTTTCATTGCCATGAAATGTATATATAAATTCCATTTGCTGCAGGCATCGTGTTCTTGTGCATGTACAGTACTTGCTTGTAGGTTGGTTTTTGGGTACTAATACAAGCATCTTAATAAGTAATCTGTGTAGTTGGTTTGTGTCAAAAATTACATGCATTCTGCAGTAAAGTCAACTTTAATGAATGATATTCAATGCAATATTTGTGTTCCTGCACATCCCAGATCATTCTAGGAACTGAACAAAATGAGCTAACTAAATATAAACAAGTAATCTGTGTTCTGTGTGTCTATAGTACCGTTGCCTCAAAGATGACAGTAAGCAAAAAATACTGAAAGTGTTCATTCCTATTCCAAGCTTGTTGCATTTTTTCCTTTTTTTTTTTTCACAATGACTGTTAGAGGGGAGACTTATATTTAGCAGTGACTTTCTTACATCTGTTTGCTAAAGCAAATAATGCAGGCAAAGTTGTGGCTAGAGATAGTACATAGAAACAGCAAGACCATAGAAAAGGGGAAAAAATGCATACTTATGCTGAAGGATCCTTTTGTTTAGCTCTTTTGAGACGGACCTCGGTGACCTTAGAAAACCTCCAGCTGCAGCTCGTGAAACTGGGTTAGGAAGCTCAGCAGAGGACCTTGAGAGCCCTCTACAGGCGATCTGTGCCCACTAACGCCAAGAGCCTGATCCTGGTAGTCCTGCTCTGCTCGTCCTCAACTGCCTTGATGGGTGCGTGAAAAACATGTTTTATTTGCCATTTATCACAGTAGGGGTTTTGGTGTGCAACAGTAAGCCATCCCTTTAATGATGCCTTCAGCTGGCAGCATTGTTCTGCTCAAATAACTACTTGCCAAAAAGGAAAATAATTTGTCCTCTCTCTGAATTTGTTATTTCATTAGGGTTCCTCAAGAGAACTCTAATAAAGGATTTGAGTGTATTAATCACTCTCCACAACCTTCTCAAGTCCTTTAAAATGTTTCCTACCTCCTTAGTAGTACATAATTTGATGGTGCTCAGTGAATCAGCTGAGGTTCAGACTCACTAACCTTTAGAAGTTTGGCCTGTCTAACCTAATCAGTCTGGGCCCCCAGTTGAACTGAAAACTGCATTTTTTTCACTCTTTGTGGCAGGTTTATAGTGCAGCACTGCTGGATGCTTGCCATGAAGGAAAACTTAAAACATATAAATTCTTCATAAGGCAATGCTAGAAGGTGGTACTGAGAAATAATGCTCTCATGCTGCCAGAGACACTGTGGGGTGAGCGGGGACAGTCCTCATTCTAAGACAGATGTAGCATCCATTGCTCCTGCTAAAGTCCCTAAATGAGTAATCCTAGTTTATGGGATCCCAGTAGTGGAAATATGGCTGTCATTTCTCTGAGGGCTTTTTCTTTTTTTTTTTTGGCACAGTCTGTGGGCTCTCAGAAGAGCATTGCAAGGGCCATGCTGACAATTTCTGACGCAGACCACTTGAAATAAGTGTAAAGTGCAATTTTCATTAAAGAGGCATACATTTGAATGACAAATTTCATGATGAACACAGCTAAAATATTAACAGTTTTTTTCATACACAAACTGGAAAATAAAGCAACTTAATGTTAGAAAATATGAAGCCACAAACCACCCAAATATATTTGGCATCACCAGGTAACACAGTCACATGCCTTGTTACTTCTTGACATTCCAGTTCCATTGGTGCTGTTTCTGGTAAATTAAGAATGCTTGTATCTCTCTGAAATGCCAAATACAAACTCCTAGAATATCCCCAAAGTGGTCTATGATTCTGTAATTACATGTTCACAGACCACTTTTGGGATATTCCAGGGATTTTTATTTGGCATTTCAGACACTGGTAATATACACAAACTAGAGCTGCTTGGAGAACAAGGATCTTAATGTACTACATTTTTTAAGGTTTAGACTTCTGTTGTTTTATTCTGATACTGGCCTGAAAATGAAGTCCTTCACATTATTTTGCAAAAGAGATTTGAACTATAATGCAAATTTTTAAATTTTCATCTATAATTATTACTATTCTACTGTTTAATCTCTGGTGACTTGCAATTCTTCTTATAAGTTAGTAATTTGTCTCATGGATTAAAATCAAAGCCACAGGCATTCTCAGCATCAATCCAGGGTCTCCGACACCTCTGGCAAGCCTGAAAAGCCTCCTGACCAGGGCCTGGATCATTCTGAGATGCCATAGGAACCCCCTGGGTTCTAGCAAGATCCTTTTGATCTTTAGGTTTAGTTCATAGTTCACCTCTGGTACTGGATAGGTAGACTCTAATGTGCCCTCTGACACTGTATATTTCATGGTTCAAGGACAGTGATCAAGAAAAGTAAAGATACCAGGGCAAGAAAAGGAAAGATGTCAACTTAAATCTATGCTCTTCCTGCATCTATGTGCAATAATTCACCTGAGATCCCATTCAATCAATCAGAGAAAATTGTGACAAGGATGCTAATATCCTGGACTGGGACTCTTTAAAATACAAAACCTCGGAAAAATAAATGCAAACCATGACTATCATTTTTGCCAGTGTGAAGTATGTGACTGAAAAAATGACAATAGGAATTTAAGTAAAGAGACATTAATCCAATGCAATCTACCAGTGGGTTTTTCTGCAGCTAAAAGGTTGTGTTTATCTATATAAGCTCAACTCTGGCTGTCAGAAATGTAGAAATACAAAATATTTGCAGATGAGAGCCTATCTCTTCAGTCAAAAGAATTTGTCTCAACTTCCACAGAGAGCCTCGTTGGTAACCCATTTATCATTTTAGATTCCTTATGCATAGTAGACAGCACTTGCATTAGCAAGTTATCCTGTTTAATTAAATTGAGAAAGATTTCCCTAAAGTCAGTAAATGACTATGTATTATATTTCAGTATTTCTGGCCATATGGCATTAAAAAAACAATTAGAAGGTGGGCTTGCCTGAAACTTCAGCAGGAGCCATGTTGCATTCAATTTTGGGGCAGAGGCAAGAGCTGGTAAAAGCAGACTTTTATTTCTGTAAGACAGTATTTTTGTCCTACAGAAATAAAAATAAAAGTACACTTTTATTAGTGGACATTTATAAATTATTTATAAAAGTAGAACAGATCAATGTGTTTCCATGGATCCATGTAATACATCTTGTAGGCAAATGTGAGCTCAAAAGTCAGTTCCACTGCTTCTGTTTGACAGAAAACAGACTGGCCATCTCTGTAATTATTGCCTATCTCTTTATTAAAACCTCTATTACATTATATTTGCACGTATTAATGTGTTTGTGTTTATTTGTATATATAGTAGTCATCACAGTGAGTGATAATGAGTATGTGAAGACAGTTGTTAAAAATTATCTGGAAACACTATTCTTCAGTTGGTTCCATCAGGTTTTAGTGGTGAGCAGGAGTCTCTGAGAAAATGGACTTTCTTATTTGCTTGTGACTAAGACACTGTTAGGGCTGGTGGGATGCAGAATGAGTACTGCAGATCCTACTGGTAAATGCAGGACAATTCTTACTTATTTTAGAGAAATAACTGAGTGTGCTTTTGCAACATTTTGGGGTTTCTTTAGACTTAGGTCACAACTTTTAACATAAAGCAAGTTAGTGTGGTATGGACAAAAAGAAAGACATCTATTTTAATAATACTCTCTCTGCTGAGCAAGGAACATAACACAAGTTCAGGGTTCTGGGGTTTATTTTCAATACCTGAAAGAATAAATTATTTTTGAAAAGACTCTACAAACTCATACTCTTTACCAGATGCCAAAATTCCAAATCAAATATGAACCTGCAACTCCTATCAGGGTCACTTTAAGAATACTTTTCATAGTGATGGAAAAGGATTTAAAGTAATCTCCTTATAACTGGTTGTGAAATCTCAGTGACTGAGGATGACATAAGAATTAGCAGGTAACAGGACACTAAACCTTTGCAACATTTTTACTTAACCTCAGTTACTAATAACACTTCAGAAGAGAGGAAAAAGGAAAGGAATAACACAAAGTCTAATATTTCTTCTTCCATTTATGCAACTTGTTATTCTTCCCTTGCTTCGAGTTGTGAGAATAGAAGCTATTTGTTAATGTTCTTGTTCTCCTCCTGGCTCATGTGAAAGGGCAGACAGATAACATCAAGTAGCTGTGCAGGGATACTGCATGTACTCTCTCACTTTACTGTTTAATGATGTAGGGTTCAATTAAAAATTTATGATGTCATATTTTCCATGATATTATTGCTTGTAAAAAGGGTCTGCATTACACAATCATATTGACTATGCCATGTCCCCGGAAAAACACACTAACCTCTATCTGCTTACATCTGTTTTAAGCCCCAAATAAACAGGTGTGCAAAATGTCTCACTCTAGAGCACTGAAATTGTCCTGTCTTATGTCTAGGAGAGTACCAGAGAGAGAGCTGGAGAAACCAGCTAATGCAGTTGCCTTCTGTCAAGGACCTTGAAGTTTCCAAAATGTCTTTACACAGCCAAAGTGTCGAAAAAGTGTAAAAATCATCTTAAAAAATGAAACTGGTTAAAGCAATAGCTATAGCACAGCTAACAACTGGCATGGTTTAAAGCATTTTTGTTCTCATGTTAACCGGAAACCTTTCTCTATTTCTGCAAGCATTCTAACTGTTTACAAGCATGGGATCCACCACCCTGATAATCTGTGATTGTCCCATAGGACATACTTTCCCCCCACATGCTGAAAATGAATCTTGCTGTGACTGCTTACCTAAAAACTGCAGCATTTTTTTGGTTCCATGACAGTATGACTGGAATAAAAAATGAGAAATGGCTAATAATGAGTAAACTTTAAGACATATAATCATTCGTACTAAATTATGTTCAGCTGTAGGCTTTCATAAGCATATTAAAATATACTATATGAGGACTGAATACCTCTAGTACATAATATTTCACAAATGAAATCAATTTAACTATTTTTTAGAAATGTGTTTGTGAGTCATATTTTTAACATTATGTCAGCTTTATGCTTTTAAATACAGGAACTATGAAATGCTACAAAGGCAATTTTAAGGGTTTTATTGTACCTATAAATGCACACTCAAGCTAGGTTGCAGCTGTAAATCCTTATGATGTAATCTCTACCTGTACAGTATTCTTTCATATGTTACTGTTATATTTCTATGCACCCTGAAGTTGGAAGCTTCGTATTAACCCTACCCAGGGAATCTCCATAACTGTTGTACTACCTTTCCTCTATCATCATTTTGAAGTGTTTGCTTGAAAGATAGATGACTTTCAATGCATAGTTATTATCACTACTTCTACTGTGTGTTAGCCAGAAAAAAAGATATTTTTCTTCCTACCTAAGAAAACTTTATGTCAGTCCCTTTTTGGCTACACTAATAAATGATGTATTGCTCTTTGATATTTTTAAAATATTGAAATACAATAATATCTTTCCTGAAAAAAAACTTTTATTAAAAGAAAAAATATTTGCTTATACACTTATAAATTTATTTAAATAAATTGAACTTCCATTAAAAAAATTGTCATAAAATCTCTGTTTGGTTCTAAATTCTCTTCTGCTTGGGTCATGTTGAAATTACATCTTCCATGAGTACAATATAGTTCTACATCTTCCATTTGGAAGGAATGCTTGAAATGTTTGGTCAGACAGTGTTTTGGGTAAACATATTTATGGAATACTTACCATAATTCAAGAGCAGTATGTCTGTGACCACTAGAAACCAGAAGTTTTAACTGACATAGTTAATGTCCCATTGTGAATGGACATGATACCATCTCTCTCAAATAAGACTTCTCAGGACTCATAAAGACAGAATCACAGGTTAGTAAATCCTCTTCTCTTCAGCAAAATAGTGATTCCTTAGCCTAAATTTCAGCTGCTAAAATAAAGCACACCAGGGAGCCTGGAAGCACTAAAGGAGCTCCAGCTCCCTCCAACTCCTCCAACTCCAACAGTGTTGTCCGAATTGCTGTACTATTCTAAAAATGTCCATGGCACCTTCAGTGTGGTTATGAAGACTACCTCATTCACATAATCTGGGCACATCCAGATTCTGCTGGGCCTGAAATGTTTTAAACTTACAAAAAAAATTAAAATATGCAAAATTAACAGTGTGTGACAAAAGCTGTCATTTTGAAAAGTATCCCTCAAAACACTTGATAAATCATGAAGTAGATTCAGGTGAAAATAATATTTCTCTTTATCTTGTCATGGGTATGAATTTCTACTCTAAAAAAAAGTTTCCCCTTAAATATCATAAGCACAAGGAGTCTTTTCTATTAAATGAAGAAGGAAGGAGAAAAGTCAAATGGTTTTAATGCACATTTTAACCTTAGATTTTTTCATCATTTCCCCCTATATTCATTGTCTATCTTACAAAAAAAAATAGTTCTTTTGAGTCCTTCTCGCCTTCAGTAACAGAAAAATTCCCCTCAAAATTCTGACCAGAGCTGTGGCACAGTATCTCCAGACCAGCTCGCTCCTGCGGAAACCTACATAAATGCAGGACTTTTGCTGAACCAGAGTCTTCAACTTAAAAAACATAATGATTAATACTGATACATTTACCGATACATTTATATAAAGAATAGAATTTCTGATGTAATATTTCTCCTTGCCTTGCCTATGTGTAAATTGTGGATGTGGCAAGCACAGTTAAGTGTGGATAAGTTAAGTGGTTTCCTTAGAGATATTAAAAGCAGAAACTATAAAGCAGTGTATCCTCACAGCTGATGTGACTTTTTAATGGTACTGATAACACAGAGAACAGACGTAAGTAGTCTCACTGTTTGTATGCACACAGCATAGCTCCCCAAATAGCTGAATTACTTTCCATATAAGATCATAAAATCTAGATAGAATGTCACAGAGCTGCCATTAGGGAAGAGGGCATGACTGTGACGTTCCAATATTAGTATTATAAGCTAAATATAGCAGCCAGCATTTCTGGGGCCCACTTGTGCTTGTTTCTTCTGCGATGAGTAATTTGTCTCTCTTCTTCACATTAACAGTGAGTTCGTGTGTATTGGAAAGATGTGATGGCTGCAGCAAGAATGCTTCTAGCAAATCCAGGCCAGAGCTCAGACCAATAAGCCATTCCTTTTTCAAGTTTTTCAAAACCAGGAGCCCAAATTAGGCATACAGAAAAGTAAATCCTGAAACCACTGAATATAAAAGAGTACTTCAGCAGTACTGCAGCACTTATTGGGAGACAGGGAATTTATGTAGAAATTAATTTTGTGGAAATCTTATGTTTATCTCTGGATCTCAGAGGAAGTAAGGGACTGCAAGAAGACATTCACTGTCCTCAGTGATCGATAAGTAATGCTTTGTTTCAGTTGACGGGCGTAAAAGCACTGACATCAGATTACTTTGTTGGTTTTATAACTGCTCTGTGTCTCTGCAGCCACACACACCATTCAGGGTATGTTGAGTCTTTTTAGGTTTTAAAGAATTTCATAGCATAAACTGTCAGCTGAAAGCAAAAATTTATATGGAAATATTGGTCACTGAAAATGGTGAGACACTATTTCCTGGGTTCTGCTGCTTTCTAAAACCATATTTCAATTCTTTAAAAGTAATGTTCAGTGCTGTATGATTAGGAGAGTAATGAGAGGACAATGGGCTAGGTCTCTTCCACAAAGTCAGTGCACAGAGGTTGGCAGAGGCTGGAATTGCCACAGAGATTTTGTCTCTGTAATTGCAGCAGGCACTAACATTCACAGGCAATATTCCCAATGCGTATCTCCATATACACACACACACTGCCTTCAGTCATAGCACCAAACAGGTTTTGAATCTAATCTCCTGTTACAAGTTTCACAGAAAATAGAGAGCATATTAAGACCTTAAGAAGTCAAAGAAAACAGAAGAACCAGCAGCATAGCATCCAATAAGTAAGAATAATGACTTAATAAGTATCTAAAGAGGATTTTTATAATACTGATCCCTTAATGAACAAGAGAAAATCTAGGAGGGACAAGAAAGAATGGAAAAAAGGTTTTGTCTATGCTGCTAGGCAGGAAAGAAACCATTTTAATTATCCTATTATTCTTTCTTTCTTTCTTTCTTTCTTAGTTTCCTTCTTTCTTTCTTTCCTTCTTTCTTTCTTTCCTTCTTTCTTTCCTTCTTTCTTTCCTTCTTTCTTTCTTTCCTTCTTTCTTTCTTTCCTTCTTTCCTTCTTTCTTGTCTGTCTGTCTTCCTGCCTTCCTGTCTTTCTGTTTTTCCCTCTGTATTTTTGGGGTTTTTGGGCTTTTTTTATTCAAACAGGTCAGAAATGGTAACACATGAAAAGGCAAATATTGTAGTAGAAACACAATCTCTCATATCTTCAGGAGTCAAACATGGCTGCAAAGAGCAACTGTATAAACATTTGTCTTCTGGATGCTTCTTGAGTAAACTGAGTTTTAAGAGCTCCAAGTTAATGTGATTTCACTGATGATTTTCTGTTTGTTAGTTATACCTCTTTCATTCTTTGGCCTCATATTCCTCCTTCATCATTGACTGAAAATGGTTCCATTGTTATCTCAGCTTTCCTAAATTAAATCATATTACTTGTCCTTCATTTCTTTATTGTTGAGCATGATGATAATTTTCCTTAAAAACTGGCAAAATTGTATTGTGAGGGCAAGAAAGACAGTAAAATTTCAAATTCTGCAGTAGTAGTATGCAAAACACTAATCCTTTTTTACCTGTACAGTTTTCAGGTTTTTTCCACATGCAAAGGAACCTTGGAATACCACAGTAATTTCAAAAGTGAACAAAATGAGTCTAAATTATGCTCTGTGGTTATTAAGAAATGGGTTAACTTAATAATTTGAAAACAGTTTTGGGGGCATTTGACTTAGGCTGGCTGTATATCTAAACTAAATCTCAAATACCAATAGTACAAGCCAGTGTACTACAGAGCACAGAGAAAGAGTTTGTGAAGTCTAGACTCTGTAACAACCTTTGGCCAAGATATCTGATATACAGAGACACAAAACGCTGCAGTTAGCTCTGACTTGTGTGGAACAAGAACCTTCAAACTGCACTGTCTCTTTCCTTCCACCTCATCCTTTCTCAACATGCAATTTGGAAATAAAATGTAATTCATTTTTTCATTCAGATATTAGGGGTCAGTGTGTTGTTTTTCACAACTGGGTTTTGCTCTATCAGCTCTTTGCCTTTTTTTCTAAAAGTATAGGTGTTCCTTATTGTGTATCTAAAGTGTATAGCAGAAGTAGAACACAACTGTTACAAGTAGGGTAAGCTTTCATAGACAGCTCTAAGAGAGCATAAGGGTCAAGAAATTTCAGAATGAAATATAAAATAACTTTTCTTCACAGCTGTTATAGTGGAAAGTCCAATTTACATCTGTGTGTACAAATGATAGGGAATTTATTGAAAGATGTTTGTATACAGAGATAATTGGAACACAGTTTACATCCATAAACAGCATGGATCTTTCAGTGCCTTTGACATTCTGGTATCATTCAAGCTTTGTGACAGGTTTAACATGATTACAAAACATATTCCCATATCTCTATTTTATACATACATTAAAAGACTTTTCGTAGAATATCATCTTCTTACCAAATACTATTGCACACATGACAGTGAATTTTGCAGACCAATATGCCAAGGAAAGAGCAAAGTATGGTGGAAATCTGTTTGTAAAAATAAATCTGTTATGCTTTAGGAGCTAGTTTTTTCAGTGTAGTACAGCGCAGAGTATCATATGGCTGCATTTGTCCATCAGTGCCTTAGGAAAGAAATTAAGAAGCCACAATTTAATGCACTTCGCCCTTGCTTTTGAGTCTCATTTGCTACTGCCAGTCACATACATCAACCCTACCACAGTAATGTAGATCAGGGAACCAAGAGACTGCTTGCATCTTACACATCCTTTCTTCTAAGAAGACAAAAATACACTTCCAACTCATGTAAATAGACATATAAATTTAAAAGGTCATGTCCTTGCTTCCTTCTGTGTCACTGTGTAGCTAAATCTGTTCTGTAGTTTTTTTACCTGCACTCTGGTTTTGTGTGCATATATATGTTGAATTTCTACAGCCTGATTAAATCAGAGGTGACTTTTAACAGTACACTTCTAAGGATAAGAAGTTTTAGTCTTAAAGAAAATTTGTTTATTCGATCATGTGACTGCTCTACTTCACCTTTGAGTTTATCATTGCTCTAAGTGCTCGTGTATCAGGAGCATATATTTTCTCCACTTATGTTCATATAATTCTGAATTAACTCACTGAATTTACATCTAGGCTGATAGCAATAACAATCCCTATGTCATCAAGTCTAATGAAAGTTATGTTTTCTGAGTATGGCCCAGTTCATATGAACTAAGGAGTATTTAGATGACCTGAATTGTATCATTGATTTGTGCTAGTGCTATACTTAACATGATTTTGCTCTTTGGAATTAATCTGATGTAAAGTTCAGTACCTGACAGACTGGGGGAGAGGGTGTTGTCATCTAGTCTGCTAGGTTTTCATTTATGAAATAATCTGTTTAAGGGATGCTCAGGCTCTTTCACACAGAGAACACTGCAGAAAAAAATCTCTCCAAAGTTGCATAGCCAATAGCATTATTACAATTGATCTGGTTTTTTCCAAACATTGTATTGTCCCACAAAAAANCAGGCTGCTTAAATTATTGTATTCACTGATGTCTTAGCAAAAATCAGAACTGCGTAAACTTCAGAGTGAATAAAGGGGGAAGTGAGAGTAATTCTTAAATTGTGTTAATCTACTGTAATATAAAGAAAAAACTATTTAAATAGTCATAAGTTACATAACTGACATTTTCAATAAACAGCTTGTTGCTAACAGCCTGACAAGCCTCTTCAAACTGAGGATGACAGTGCTAACATGAGGGTGGGAGAATTGCCTGTCATGTATTCTTGTCATGGCTGATGGGAAAGGGACTCATCTCACCTTCCTTCAGAACTCCATCAGCTATGGGTGAATTTCAGCTCCAGAGCCAGACATGCAACTAGGTGCACATTCAGTGTCTTAGCTGAGTTGCAGTCCTTCCTCATCTAGTCAGCTGATTCAGGGCAGCACAGAGAGCTACTGAGATGGTCAAAAGTGGATGACAATGTCAGGCTGAGATGAATAACATTCTAACTTCTGCTCACTATATGGACTAGAGCTGACATTCATCTCTGTATAAGCTTTGGTGTTTAGCATCACCTGAGATTCCCCAGAAATTTAGGATGCCAGCTGAAGGCTGTCAGGTATGGCATGGTGCCTATAGGACAGCCCACACCCTTTGATTGCAGCAATGGGAGGCTATGCTGTGTATCCTGGGGCACCTCAGGTAACGTTAGGCAACTGAGTTGCACCCTCACTGATTATAGCAGCAAATTAAACAGTTGGCTCACGTGCAGTTACCCTCCTGTACTCATGTAAATTTAGTGTCTCAGTCTGTCTCAACATGTATATCTAATGCCTTCTGGGTTGTCCAAGCAATTTCTAGCTCCTTCTGTATTATATTTACACCACCAATCATATTCACCAGCTTTGCAGACATCTGAAATACTCTAGGCAAGAAATTGCACAAATACAGATGTTTAGCCTGTTGAAGGCCTGCCTTCAGCTTCTAATCTAAGCTAGCTGTTAAATTTCCTCTCCAGACAACAGAAAGGTATAGATGCTTCCTTGGGTCTATTAATCTTAGTTTAATGGTTTAACGTATTTTTAAAACTTATTCTCTACTGAATACAATGGATAAGAACACAACTTTCTGAGATTAAAAGAAACAATTTTCAGGTAGACAGAAGTGGTGAGAGGGTCCAAGAGACCTAGCTTTATTTCACAATTAATTATTACCAGTATTGACTTAGCCTCTGTTGTGAGACATCTGAGAACCTCAGTACAAATAATTTACTGACCAGAAACAGCAGAAGAACTTCTTAGGGAAAACAAGCAGCAGAACACATCAGGTACTATTGCCATGAAAACTCTAAAAAGGCACCAGAATATGTAATTCTGTATTTATGAGTTATGTAGGTTCATTCAAAGTCTTTTCTGAGTAGGAATAGCATCTGAAAAAGAGGCTATTTATCTGAAAAAAAGGGGTTATTGCAGAATGCTTCTAAGGATATATTATGGTGTCTAGTTTTCTTTAATTTAGCTTGTCTCCCATATCTGTTTGAAGAAGGCAAACTCTTTATCTCCAAAAGTCTTACCTCCAGGTCAGGGGATGACTGATTTGAGCCTTGGCCTTACGTAATGCACTGTAAATCTTCAGTCTGGTGTCTAGACCCATGCTTGCTATTGCCATGCACCCATCACAGCTTACCACAGCAGATCAAGCACACGCTCTTCATAGCAGAACTTGTTCACATCATCTTGAACTTGGACACAGGTAAAGCAAGTTCAGGTCTTCTCCAAAAAGAAAATAAACTTTCTCAATAATTTTAGTCGAGTCTGCAACTAAGCATCACTTGCTGTATAACTTCAAGCACCTCAGAATGTCTGCTTCTCTGTGAGGCTTTGTGCCATGGGGACAAAATATTTTGACGGGCTTCAGTGCTACCATCCTGCCACAGAAACAATGGGCACCTTTGAACACCATTTTATTGTATGTGATAGCAAGACACATAGACTCTTTTAAAAATTTGAACTTGAAAAAATATAGTATCTTAAAGTTGGAAAAAATGTTACATTCTGTTACACTATTGTAATATTTTGAATTTAAATTCTGTGATATTTAGGAAGACTTTTCAGATACAACTGGGCAAAATTTCCATTTACCCAGACAGGATTTTATCATCCTTCAAAGACAATCAGAAAATACATTGCCTTCTGCTTGCATACTACTGCCTTTCTCAGCACCCTACCTGATTTTGTAGGTGGACATTTATCCACATCATAAAAATCACCTAAAAGATCCTTCTGGCTAATAGATTGGGTTTTTTTTAAATATAGAGATACATCTCTGTACATCTCTGCAAATTATTGAAAGTGATGTATGTTCTATAACTCTCTGCTTTCATTTTAACATGGAAACCGGTCTTTGGATTCAAGTGACATCGTAATGTCATTTTCCTGGAATACTAAGAACGAACAGTACATCAAAAAGGGCAGAAAGAAATCTGTTGCATAATTCCAAAGCAGGGAAGAAAGAAGAATAATAAGGTGCAATTGAAGAGGAATCTTTTAGAGTCAAGATTTTAGTACAAGTTCGACAGTTCTACGATCAATGTTTTATTCAAATTCAGTAATATGAAACTTAATCACACAGAAAGTGCATCGAAAAATATAGTTGATAGCATCTTTCCCAATATTTTATAATGACACATGCTATAGAAAGTTAATGTAATATAGATACAATAATATACAAAAAAAATTCGTTTGAGAATGAGTGAAGATTATTCAGTTATATATTTTTGGAAATTTGATTTTATCAAAATTTTAAAGTGAATGTAACATTTATAATTGTAAATGAGAAAATTAGCATGAGAGAACATTAAAAAAATAGAGGAATCATTATGCTTAGCATGCATGAGTCACTAAAGTGTGGTGAGTAGGAGGTTCTGTGTAGTAACCTGGATTGTACTGAAGATACAGTACACTTTGTATGCTCTCTCTCTCTCTCTCTGTCTCTCTTCAGAGGTTCATGAACCAAATCTCCATGCAGTAAAGATGAATAGAATTTTGGATATTTTTCTTAATCAATTTTATGTGATTATTAAAGATGTACAAGCTGTTTTACACACAATAGGATGGAAACTGGCTAGAAGAACATAAGCTAAGGCACAAAACCAAGACAAGCCTATCTGCTTTTCTGAAAATGATTGCCTGTTGTAATTAACATAATTTTTATAGCAGGAACATCTTCCACATGTCAGCTAATATGGCCTAAATGATTCCTTTCTGTAGTTTTTGGGCTCAGGTCCATACAAGTCAGTCAAATCACATTATTGCATGCAGATGCTGAAAATTCTGCTGGTCTCAGTGCTCTGCAGTCTCATTTTTCATCCTGCTTATGCTGACTCAGAATGTAAGCATAAAAAGACTTCAAGTGAGTCAAACTTTAAAAATACAAATTCCAGACACATTGAGTAATTAGACCCCAGTCCGACCAAGTGGACAAAATTTTACACTAGGAAAAAATAAATTAAAGGTTAGCAGTCATTTCCACACGGTGCACAAAGAAAGAAATGAACAGATCCTTACATTAGTTAAGCCCTGCAAAACATATCCCTAAGCCAGAACAAATATGGATTAATTCCTATTGCCCAATCGCTCTTCTAACTCCCCAAAATTATAACAAATATTCCCCTTAATCCTGTTTTCCCTTCAGATCCATCTTTCCTGGAGGCCTGAACAATTTCATATATGTTTTGTTCCACTATACAACCTAAAAGTTTGGTTTTGTTACATTATTCCTTGCAATGTGTTTATCAATAAGCATGACAAATTCATCCTGTATTCATTATCAGATATTATAATATTTTACAAATTTGGGCTAAGCAAGTAAAAATACTGATATATCTCACAAACACTGATAAGTATTAAATATTTTTTCACATTATTGAATTGTTGCAGTATATGTAGCGTACGTTCTACGGATTTATTTAAAAAGTGGGTAATCTATATTTCCTACAAAAATGCAACCTGAAAAATTCGCTACCACTAGATCCTTCCTATGCTCTTATGGTCAGTGCTTTGCTCACAAATTCTCCACTTTCCCTGTAAAATGTCTCAGTGCAGGAAGGCAGGTCTTAGTCACCCAGAATGATTTCATTGCATGACTGAAGGTCAAACCAGAAGGTACATTTGGAAGGACTGCGAAGGAGATGGGTAAACAAAGAAACAGAATTAGGTGATCTTATTACGAGCAGTTGGTCTGCTGGGCTTTCTCATTAGGACAGTTGAACACTGCTCTAGTTTCCTAAGTGCCCTGCAGCTCTGTACACAGAGCAGCACATCCCTTCCCAAAGACCTCCTAAAAAAAGTGATCTTGAAATCTTTTTTAAGCCCTGAGAAGTTTCTGAGATACTTTATTCACATCTTGTACAATTTTGTGTGCATGTAAAAGAAGAAGGAATATGAAAAGACAAATCATGAATCATCCATTTTAAGCATCCTTTTACTGGATGTAACCACTGTGGTAAAATAGGTGTCTCAAGAGAGATGTCAGGTAAAAAAAAACAGGCTAATGAAAGGAGACTTTTAAAAAGAAAATTGTTTGAAGGGTAAACTGATGACTTAGAGGAGATGACAGTACATAGATGGATAAAGCTATGAGGAGAGTCTCAAAATGCAAGCAAGATCATCATTCTTTCATTCTCCCTCAACTTCCTTGATTTTGATGGTGGCCTCAGGGCATGAGTGCAACACATACACACTAAATAATAAACAGTGCAATAGGTCTTTAAGGCATTCTCTATCTCACACAAGCTCTTGACCTATGAACTTCCTGGAAACAGTTTTTTTGGCACTGTCATAAATAAATTGGGCCATTTGTTGCTTCAGGGGGCCATTCTGGCAAGCCTTTTCAGAACATAAAATAGGCCATGACTGTTGACAGAGGTTGAACATGTCCTTTTGAGTGCATTGAAAAGAGGCTAAAGAATACAAACTGACTGAAAAAAACCAGTGTAAACAAGAAAAAAAAAAATCATCTGTTTATATTCTTCATTCATTTTAAGTTTGGAGCAAAGCTTCAAGTTTTTACTATGTTTGTAACATAAAAGTTAAGAGTTGTCTCTGTCTTTAAATATTAACCTCCTAAAAATAAAATTAACAAACCAATTGTTAATGTTCATAAAATAAAGTATTTAAATTAATTGAAATTCTAATCTTTTTAAATTTATTTGGAAATATTGAAATAAAAAAGTTTTTCAACAAAAGTAGGGAGCTTTCTTATTAGACAACATTTCTAGAATCCAGAGTCCTAGGACTTACAGGATGTAGGATCACAAAGGGACTCAAATCTTTTGCATTATTCTAGAAGAATTCTGAAGTCAAATTTCTGGAAAAAGCAACCAGAAAGTTGCTTCACAACTCAGTGTCTCAAAACTGTTGACCAACTCGAACATATTTGCTTGTTAGTCTTCATACAGACTCCTTCAGTTTATGAAAAATCTTAGTTCCCTGTTGTATAAGCGACAGCAAGGAGCAGAAAACAGATTAAACAGGGAAAAAAAAAGAATTACTAATATATTCACCAGTTATATCTCTTTTCTTGTGGTATTTTTTTAGAACAGGAGAGAAAAAAAACCAGATAATTCAGGCTGGAGAAACAAAAGAGTCTCCTCCATGTGGAATTAATCCTCTCTTCTACAAGACATGAACATTGCCCAAGGAACATATTTAATTTGAATAAATAAATGTGGTTCAAGTGTGACAAGTATCCTGTGAGAACTCCTGATTTGGAGGATGAAGTATCCTTGTCTAGAATCCTATGTGACTTTTACCTGCATATGTCCTGCTTTATCAAAAATTTGCATTGGTTACTAAAATTATTTATGAATTGCCCGCTCCGAGTTGGATTCCCTCCTTGTCAGGTTGCATTAAAGCTGGAGATCCAATAAACCCCAGATATCTCAGATATAAGGTGGTCACTGAGCAATTATTAAAAAAACAAATAGTCCAAGTTGTCCTGTAGCTGATTTGTTAGGATTTTCAATCAACCTTGAAAATTTCCCAACCTTGTATAGAAGAAAGTAAACCTGTCTAAATGTTTTCTAATTGAAAGCCTTGTCAAAATGAAAATTCAGTAACTTTTACAGATGCTGTGAGAAAATGCCAATTTCTATATGTTTCTGATGGATAGTTTAGGTATACTTTAAAAAAACATTCATCCATCTTTCCAAATATTGTTTATTTCCCTGTTAACCTTACGAGACTTCCAAGCACCAGGGGTTTTTCACCTGGAGAGTAATGCTTTCTTTTTTTCCCTTCATTCACTCCATGACTAGAAATAGAACTTAGCACTCACTTTCAGAAGTGAAAACTTATGTTCCCTTGTTTGGCTTAGATATACTGCTTGGCTGTTTGTAAATTAGCTTTGTTTGTGTAGGTGTGGCTGGCCTCATCATCCAAACTGGCTACCTCAAAAGCTCAAAAATCATCAGTAAACCCTCACAACACAGTGAAAACACAGAGCACAATGAAAAATCACATGATATGACAAATATTTTGGAATTCTAAAAACGTGCTGCTTATCGAATCGATAAATAAGTGTTCAGAAACATCCCTTTCAAACTTCCCTTAAAATTCATTGAGTCAGTAAAGTTAGAGCATTTGCTGAGCAGTTCAGCTTCACCAAGTACCTGTCAAGTCTCCTGATCAGCCCTGCAGCAGATTAGTTCAGGGTCAGAGATGCCAGAGTTGCCAGTGTGCATGCCAGCTGGAATGGAAGAGACATAAATAAAACATGTTGGAGGGGGTGGTAGTGAGGGGAAGTTGTTGCTCTTTTGCTGTGCATCCCTGCAGTTGGCAATCACAATTCTACAGCAGGCCTGCCTGAACCACCCCATCTAGAACTAAAGAAATGTTTGTGTTGTTTATAGCAGTAGGGCAGATTGCAAATATAAAAGCGCATTCATCATGTAATTAGGAAAGTTAGCATACAATGCAAGCTGAGGTTTGAATGCTACACCTGTACCCAGGCTGGGAGTACTTAAGTGGTAATTGACCTACCACTGGTAGCGGTGTATGTAGAAAGTATTCAATGGCTAGGTAAGAACCCAGCATCCCTGGCAGGCACATTCTTTGCAATCAAAATGTTTATTGCTATTGGAATCTTAAAATTTGATTGGTTTTCCTGCAGTTTTCCATGCCAGGTATCTGCTTCAAGCTGACTCATTTTGATGTTTCCGATAAAAATGTGTAGTCATTTCCAAGAATGATAGCAGAAGAGGATACATACAATGGCTGTTGTGAAAACCTCTTGCATCACTTTCAATGAGAACCCTAGATAGCTCAAATGCATCTTTATTTGACGTAAGAGATAAATAAAATAGAGATAGAGAAGAGAAAAATGAGGGTGAAGAGAAGTAAAATAAAGGGGAAAATAGTTAAATAAATCTTTTTCCATCATAGTTGATTCATTCTGTGCATAGTATTTCAGACAGTCACTTCACAGAATTTCTGGCAGAAATTTATCAGATGTTACTTTGAGTATTGTACAGAAGGAGCAGAATAAAATAACACAAACTCCACCTGGTATTTGGGAAGAAGTCTCATTGCATTGTCTGCAGGTAACAGAATTAATTTTGTCTGACATCTTCCAGTTAGTAATAACGCCTTGATATCATATGCCACTGGCATACTAGCCCCTTACTTAATTGGTTAATGAACAGGTATATTCAATAATCATGGTGGACTGTGCCAAAATGCCAGTCTTTGCTCCAGAAACATATGTTGGCAATAAATAATGATGATTTAATAAAAGGCTCTATTACAAGCAGTTTTTGGTTGCTATGAATTTGTACAGGGGAGAAAGCACATTCAGGCTTTCAAGGTCTTCTGCATCTAAGAGGAAAGAAAACAAGAAAAGTGGCTGATGTAGTATGGGTGCTTTCCCTTGGTTAAGTGAAAAGGGTGACAAAGAAAGTGAGGAAACACAAGAAGATCCATCCAGAACTGCGAGGTATCAAGCTGTAGGGATCCTATGATAACAGTGCTAAGAGACTGCATTAACACAGCCAGAAAATACAAGCAGATAATCAACTGACAGTGAAAATGGCAGGGTGGATAAATCTGGTTCAACAGGGAGTCTTTATTCAGAGGGACTGACACTGCTGTGTCGTGACGCAGTTCGGAGGGCTGCAGCGAGGCTGGCATGTGGCTCTGCCAGAACAATAGTGATTGACTACAGATGGGCACTTCCTCCCCAAAAACAGTCCTCAGCTCGCTGGCAGGGAGGGATTCGCAGACACCAGCTCCAATCTCCATGGTAACCACTTACTTCAGCATGACATCAAGCCCAGATCAAAACTCCATAGGCGTCAGATAGTACATGCTGTTTCTTTCCTTGAATTAATAATATTGATTTAAAAGGCAGGTTCCATTAACTGTTTCTACTCTATGCTGGGGATAATTACTGTCTGTGGTGCCAGTATTATTCCAGTGACTTGAGCACAGGAAGCGCAGCATCGAGTTAAATAATTCATGCTGTGCTGCTGCTCACTCTGTTCTTACTAGCAGAATTATTGCTAACTAGGCATGGTAATTTCAGCACACAGGTGATAGGATTACGAAATGTCTAATTGCCCTCTCATGCGATAAGATTACTTTTCTGAAAATGCTTTAATTCTTCCAAGCAGAGGCTAACAATCCAGACAAGTGACAAAACAGGAACAGTCTGCATTAATATGGCTGAGATTTTCCTTCTGAAAGCAGTGAAAAGTGCAGTCAAATCTTCATTCTCCTTCCCACCCCCTCTGCCCTTCCCTTCCTGAAAAAAACCATTTCAAAAGCAAACAGCCAATGCTGAGAGTCTAGAGGGGAGAGAGTTCCTTATGCTATTCCTTAGAAGTGCTTCCTCAGTCAATTATATGATGTTAGCAGGCTCTGTGGGGTTTCTCAGTTAATCTTCCAAAGCTGCAAGGTTAGTAGTTGTGATACTGTCTGTGAGGGTAGGCTTTCTGGTAAATTTGAAGAAAAGTGGAAGAAAAAGTTTCATGTTTTTGTGATGTATGCTAAGTGCCTCAAGAAGAAAAGCCTGAACAAACCAGGACAGTTCCACTTCTTAGTGAGGGCTGAAAAATAGGGATTTGTTACAGTCTGGGCAGAAATATTTTTGGCATCTAAACAAGCTTTTCTGTTCACAAAAAGAAAGCCGCAGCTTTGGGGACATATTAGGAGACTGAGTATGTGCAAGCATTGTCAGAGACAATAAGCTGCCTGGGCAATAGGGTCACCCAGTGCCTAAGCAAATGTTCTTACTCACTATGGGAAGTGTTGATTAGGTAGCTTGTTTGGAAATCTTGCAGGAGAATGGATTTCTTGAAGGAATCAGGGGTTCATCTGATTCTGCACTTGCACAGAAGAAAAACACACACACTTAATTAAATTCCACACCAGACTAAAAGCTGCCCAGAGAACTGAGCAGGTTAACTGCTTCAGACCAAGAGTTCACCTAACCCAGTAACCATAAATCTACACCAGGAAAATGGAAGAAGAGGGCAAGAACAAGCCACCAAGTGCAAGGACAGGGAAATAATTCAATTTTCCCCGTATTTTCCCTGTCCACTTTCTGCAGATGGGAATCTGTCAAATTTACATGATGGGCAGAATTACTTATCTAATGATTTCTTGTTCAAATTACTTAGAAATTAGTCACAAGATTAACAAAGTTTAGTGCTAGTAGAACTAATTCAGTGAGGACTGTTCAGTTTATGTCACAGAGAAGGATCTAATATTGGAAAGACAGGACTATTTAAAGAATCTGAATGAGCTGAGACACTGGATGTCAGGTGTGTATTAAAGTTATTCCAGGAATTGTGCAATTTAAGACATCAATCTGCACTTTGTGTGTGATCTGAGCTCACTGTGCACACAGTGTATAACCTGCAGTGGTGGTTCCCACCAGCCACATGTAGATTGAGAAACAGTTCTGAGGAGTTCAGCATCACACCTACTGCTTGCTGGCAACTGCTAGCCATGACTGTCCTTCAAACTCAGGGTTAGGGTTTGAGCACAGCCAGGGGCTGTTGTTTTCTGACTAACTCAGAGCAATTGACATTTCTAAAAATGGATTGTTGAAATGTGCTAGTCATAACATTCTGTTATCTTCTGCCCAACTTCACAAAGCGCATGCTTAATTCAGCCATTCCATCTAAATGGTTTTTACTGAGTAGATCTCGGTGTCTTTCCCGCAGCCATCTGTCAGTGGTACTGACACAGTTCACAGGGCTTTGGAATTGAAAATTAGAATCACCACAACAAAATTCAAGATAAGGGGAAAGATACTGAATATTGTTTTCCCTCTTACACAAATACATACATCCATGTATGTATTTATATAGTTGGGTCTTTGACTAGGTAATGCTTATGGGTCTCTTCCAACTAGAGATATTCTATGATTTTATGATTTAAAAACATACAAAACAGATGAGAATGTTCCATTTCTGTTTCTACTCTTTAACACCGCTAGGATCGATGGTTTACTCTACCCTCCTGTTACCATTGTCCCAATGTTGTACTAATATCCAGGAGTTCCCTATCACATACTGATCCCAGGCCTACGCTAACGCTCTTTATTCAAGTATGAGAAAAAAGATGATCTGTCAAGAGATAAATATGAAAATACACATGGAAATATGTTAGAGAATGAAGCTGGCATTGTGAAAATACATACATGGGGAGGAGCCAATTTGGGACAAAAGTGAGGGAAGAGATGCTAGGACCACAGAAAAGACCTGCTTTCTTGTGAGATTTGCCTCTTTAAATAATTTAAAGTGGTACAAATGTTATCTTTAGCTGCATCTTGGCCTCAGAAATCCCAAAATCAGCTAACTTGTTTCCCCACATAAGGCAACATAGCTCAGGGGCTGGCTTCACTGTTAGTCATCACACAGCAGTGGTGTAGACAAAAATACTTGCTGGACATGACAAGAATGGATTTTGTAGAAAGAATTATCTTTGATCAGGTTACCTGACATAATGGGAAGCAATAGATAGGCTTCTGAGGATAAAATCTTTCAGAGCAGGAGAACAGACTGCATTGTCTCTACTCATGAAGAGTTCCTCCTGTAAGATTTTTATGGTGCTTGTAATTCCAAGCAATTAACTTATGAAAAATTTATATAATGTTAATTAATAGCATATTATAATGATATTAGCACAATAATATTGTCCTTGCCTAAAGTTATGTGATTTGCAGTAAAAAAACAGCAATTGGAGATATACAGGAGAGTGGTTAAACATCAATAGGAATGTATAGAAAAAAGAGACATGGAGATAAGACATGGAAACAAAAGCTATTGGATATCCTTTCAAAGCTGGACTGTTTTCTGCTCAAGTGTGTAACAATTGATATGAATATTATGTTCCAATCTCTGCAATATTACCACAACATTTTATTTTAAATGTGTATTTTGACATCAGTTTCTTAAAGCATATACAGCTTAACTGATGGTACATTTCCTTGTCAGGCCACACTCAATGACATTTTGCATCATTGATTAATTTTCAGTGAATTGGAAAGAGAAGCTGAGGTGTCAAAGATAATGAAATTTCTGCAAGTTCCATGAAGAATATTGCTTGGTTAAAGGAGAACACCAGAAAGGGAAAGACAGGCAGAATTCATATGTTATATGTCTTGTTTTGGCAGCAGAACACATGTACCTACTGGCCACTCAGCCAAGTGTACTGACTGGCAAACACAAATGTGCACATCTTTGGGTAGTCACAGCTAATGACTAATTTCATCTGTTCTGTGGTTCTTGAAACAACCTACTCTTATAGCCTTATCCACAGAAGTGTCGCAATACTAAAAGCTGGCAAAACTGTCAGTAATGTTGGAGACATATGTTATTCTCTGCTATCTAGACAAGTCAACTTCACATTACAAATAGCCTTACAAGTATATAAAAGCTCCTGAAAGCCATTTTCTGTAGCATAACATCCTACCAAATGCAGTGTTGAGATTCCACAGGGGTATATTCAGACTTCAAAATTCACAAGTTTTAACATCATACAAACTAAGGCTCGGCATCACTGGAGGGTACAAACTATCATCTTGTACCTTTAGTTGGTGTGTTAGGAGCACTGTGGGGTTCTGGAATAGAGACGTACCAAATGAAGTAACTGAGGGCACAGCTGCCTAATGTTGGAAGATGATCTGAAAGGCAAGTTTGACTCCAACCCATGTGATGTTCCTGTTCACCCCCATCCCATGATATCATTGTGCCAGCAAGCAATCACACACTTCACAGACCATTTTGCTAAAAAACACTTATTTTCCACTGGGTTTTCCTTCTAATCAGATGAACGTCATGATCAGGATGACCACAATGAGTGGTTCAAGAGTCCTCATCTAGCAGCAAAGGAGGAGTTTGCTCCTTTCATAGACAGGGCTTACGAAACCATAGTTTATGAAACCATAGCTCTAAGGTAATTCAACAACTTATTGTATTTCACCTGAGTGCTTTGCCAAAGGGACACATTAGGAAGACAGGACTGCAGAAGAGGTGCTAAGAAATATATCTGCCCTAATCTGCAATCAGCCTAGAATCTGCATCACATTTTCTGTACCCTGAAGGGATTGAAGTGGCGTCTCTGAAGAGATGTTTAGCAAGATGAACCATTTCATCAGTATATGAGAAGAATGTTTATACAGGAATATATATGTAGACAGAAAAATATCACAGTGAATAAAGATGCACTAATACCTTACTTGCAGCAACCAGGTGCAGTGATTTTGGCCCCATTTTTGTTATGGACCACAATGTGGCTTGCATAGTTCCTTAAAACATATGCTAGAAACTATGCTTCATGCCTGTGCAATTTTTTTAAAAAATACATAAACAAATATAAGCACTCATCTGGTCACATTGAATATCCCCTTATAACATAATATTTAGTGTTCTGTATATAAATTTGAACACCACAATAATAAACCTTGGCACTATAAATAGACTGAGTTGCAAACCCTGACTTTTAAAAAGCAGAGCTCTATTCCAAGCTGGAACAATATGTTGCCCTTGGAAGCCAATTTTAAAGCTTTTCTTTAAGTGCAGGTTTTCTTTGTTCAATGTTTTGTCATCGCAATGTAATGCTCCTATTGAGAGTAGTAGCAAGCGCAGAAAAGAGTTTTTTTCAGAAATTTTTTGTTTGTTTGTTTGGGTGTTTTGTACATATAAACATCATTGAATGCCTGCAATTTCATTTGAAGGACAANAGAACTTGCTGTAAATTATTAGTAGTCCAGAATTCTCAGATAATGCAATTTCCCTTTAATTTCATTTTACATCCTGTTCCCCAAACAATGTATGGAATAAGAAAGAAAAAAACATTTTAACAGAAAAAGCCTTCTTAAGTTTGGTAGTTGCATGAGCACGGCCAGGCCGTGGTTGCACAGAGGTCTATGTGCCCATGCCTCTAGCTGGGCTGCCTGCAAGCCCCCGGGGAATGCCACCTGCAGGGTAAGCAGCCAGCAGCCCCTGGAGACTGCTTCTCCAGCTACAATTCCTCCTTAATGAGAAGGGGGAGGGGAGGAAGTGTTCTGACTTACAAGAGCAGAATGGGAAACCCGTGGAGTGACAAAATGCTGAATTATTCCTTGCGCAGTTTCTAATTGTTCTTGAAGTTAACAGTACCATTTTTAGCTAAATTAGTACAACACTGCCATTTTTCCCTCCTCTCCCTCCTTCCACAGTAGTAGAGAAGGGAGAGAGAATGAAAGACATTCCTGAAATGCTCGCTGCAGTCCAGCAGTGAGGCAGAGCTGAAAACTAAATGTAGGTTAAATCCGAATATTGCCAGTTATCTATAAGCACACATTACAACTTCAATTCTGAGATTTAATAAAATATCTCATTAAAGGTCGCAGCAATTGTGTGCCTACATCAGACTGCTATTTTCACGTTGAGTAACTAACATCACGAGCTTCAGAGAGAGCAGCAAGAAACCCAGGGCTGAACAACTACTGGCTGAACTGTCCATGAGGAAAATGCTTTCCTGTCCTTCATGGAAGGAGATGGTCATTGGACAATGCTGGGATGCACAGAGATGTGCACTATTAGAAGGGAATCACAATTACACATGGCATTATCCAGATTAACCTACAGCTCCAGTTTGAATAGAACTGAAGTGACATCAGTCACAGTGACATTAGACAATAATAGCTCATTACATATATTAAGTAAGCAGTATGAGAGGAAAAATTACATTTAAAATGCTGGTTTTTTGAATTTTCATCTGCTATGCCCTAAATGAGTAAATAGCTAATTAGGGACATCCACTTGACACAGTCTTTGCGTGTGCTCATTCCTTTATCATTTCACATCTTGAAACTGTGTTTTCCTATCTAAATTAACTCTTCACAACCTCTGAATCCCACATTTCTGTTTTCTGAATTTCTGTCCTCTGACTCTAAGTTCTTTCTGGGTTTACTGTAGCTTTTTGAGATGGTAAGATTAGAACTCATTGATTCATGTAATGGCATTATACATGCTAACATGTTGTTTCCTTTTTGACCACCAATGCAGAATGAGCAAAGGTCAATTAATCTGACACCACTGCTTACCCTTCTGATCCATACTGCCTCATTGTTTCCTTGTTCTCCCACATCTGCCTGTCTGTTGGTACACTCAGGTTGCAAGGTTTTTCAGGCTACAGACTTTTTACTCTCTGAATGTAATGGATGTGCACAGCAGAGGTCTGAACAGTGTCTGGAGATTTTGTTGCAATACAAATGGTTAATATACAAATGACAAAGAACAAAGGGTTCACATTGGTGCCTTAGAAATTTTTTTTTTTGTTTTTCCCAGAGTGACTTCAGCTAATTTAAAACCCAGTAATGCGTATAAATCAAATTATTTATTGGAATATACATTACTTAGCATTTATCTTTATTGAATTTCATTTGCCATCAAGCTGCACAACTCATTAGATTCCCTGAATCTATTGAATACAGAGTGTCAGATGGATATTCTCTCGGTAAGTCTCTATGTTGCAGATATTTAGAAGCTAGAAAGGTATACCAAGAGGAATATTAATGTTTGCCTTTCTTCTTGGTATGTTCTTTTCCTACATGTTTGCTATCAGAAATAGACTCCTGGAGAAAGCTGATTTATAATCTGTCCCAGAATAGCTATTCTAATGTTCTTAGGTCTTTCTGAAGTTTCCTGAGTTGGTTAATATTAATAGCTGTGTCATATACAGATTTTGCTACCTTGTTGGTCTTTCCTTCTTAATGAATATTTTTAACTGTATGTAAACAAAATGAAAGGTCATGCAACCTCACTCTCTTTTTCTTGATGAAATTTGAATGCCTTTTGCATCCTTCACCAGGTTATTACTCTGTGAAAGTACTGCAAACCTGTAAACTAACTGTTATTTAGGTGCCCCAAGGACTTTCTAGTTGGGATTTAGCAAGCACTTTGAAAACCTCATTCAATGTTTCCAATCCTATTTTGTCTACCACTTTTTTTGCACACACTGGAAAATCCTAAGAGCCAAACACCCACTGTATTCTTGTGTGAAGTCAAGCTTGTTTATTTTCCTTTCACCAGGAAGTTTTAAAAAATTATATTTGAATTACTGTTTCAATCACTGTACCAGTTATTCGAAGATCTTTCTCTAAGCATTTTTAGAGATGCATGCATCATCCACTCAAACACTCACACAAACTTGAGAATTAAGAACTAAAAATCACTT
Organism: Bombycilla garrulus; assembly: GCA_013400315.1. Taxonomy (NCBI): domain Eukaryota; kingdom Metazoa; phylum Chordata; class Aves; order Passeriformes; family Bombycillidae; genus Bombycilla; species Bombycilla garrulus. The sequence continues at coordinate 326,091 of VXBU01003604.1, forward strand.
TAATTAGAAGTTACAAACCTCTGTTGTAGTCTCAGCAGCTTCACTCAGAAACTCCAGCACTCAGACACATGTACAGTCCTGTGCTCAGGACCTGCTGCTCATCAGTTAATCAATTTCTCTGAGTGTCTTTATTTCTCATAATATGTGATGCTTATTATTTTTCAAGACGTTATTCTCTGCAAGGGGTAGAAATAATTTATCTTCCCTGTAATGTTCTCTTTAATTGCTCTCCCTGATGTTCATGCAAACCAACCAATTAAATCCCTAGAAGCTTTTCTGTTTACAGTGTAGCACTAAATGTTAGTTATTTTTTTTCTATTTAGCTGTTTGCTATTCAAACTCCATTTTACTGCTACACATTTTCATCGCCTGTTTTATGTGTCACATCACCTGAGTTTCACATCCTGGAAGATATCTGTTTGAGCAATTTTGAAAGCCTTGCCTGGTACCCATGATACCCTCCCTTCCATAACATAGGCAAAAAACTGTTGAGTGCTTGTGAGCACTGCACTCTGCTCCCAGTTTATTGTCTGTAGTTGCTGTACATCCACTGTGGCCTCAGGATCCCAGAATTGTCTGATGTCAGTGCACCAGAACGGGTTCAGTGCCAAGAGCCACATACCTCACAGCTACACCCTAATATACAATCACAGGTATGGTCCTCATGTCTCTGATGTATTATTCATGAAATGTCTTTAAAGAAGCATAATTTTGAAGAGTGATATGTCTTAGCACTGTGACAGATTTAAAGAAACAGTACTTTGTCTTTCACTCCAGCTTTTCTGACAGTGACTATCAGTTTCTGTCTGGAAGGACTACTTTATCATACCAATTGTTGGGCAGCTTGAACAGCATCAGTATGTTTCAGCAAATTAACTAGATGGTCTCTAAATTAGCATACTCTGACTCTGCATGTTGTCCATTAACTGTCCATAACTGATTCATTAATTAGAACAAGGTAGAGCACTACCTACTGTTGCAAGGCAGAGTTTATTATGAAGTGAAGATAATTAAATAGATAAGTATGAAATCACTCAGAGCACCATATAAATACTTCCCTAGAGCACTCCCTAGCTTGGGCAGTTTAAATTAAAAGGGCTGAGATAATTCTTTATAACCTCAAAATTATATTTTCAAGAATAGAAGCTTTTATGTACGTTTAAGAAAAGGCAATTTGAAGGGCTGCTCATACTGAGGTGAAAACAATCTTGACTACTGAAACTTTCCTGATGCATCTGTTCTTATGCTGGTCACAGTTCTACTGGCTACATCTACACCAGTAAATTAAATGGGCCATGGATCATTCTGTGGACCTGAGGCCAGCTGGCAGTGCACAGCTGTTCTTATTGGTCCATAGAGCTAAGCACTCTTCCCTCCCAGAACACAGTAGCCAAGTCCAAATGGCCTATTAGGAATGATCTCCTGTCCCTAGTGACTCCCTAAGTGTGCCCACACACAGCTGGCACAGAACAAAACCAAGCTAGGGATCATGCTAACAATTAACAGTACTCTTAAGCACAGAGAGCTCTTGAACTCATTCCTGAACTTTTTAGCTTCCCAGCACAACTTAGTGATTGTGTTTCCTAAAGGACTCAATAAACACTTTTGATATATTTACAGTCTCCCAAAATAAAAAGCAAATGCTTCATTCTCTCAGAAGTTATTATTTATAAATTGTAATAAAACCTACAAGTGGTACTTGCAAAACATGTACTCTTTGATCCCAAAAATGTATATTTTCTCCTAATTCTACCTTAAATTATGAAGAACCTAACTTCAGAGAGCAGTTCAGCTGGAAACACTGTCCAGAAGATAGTGGGATGGCGGGTTTGCTAATAGAGAATAAGTTACCAACCACCAGCTGAACTGCAAAAAGCTGGTGTTTATGAAGGAAACAAGAACTGAAGGTTTGGTGCACCAAACTCAACTCATCTGCCCAGAATTTATGTCCATGAGATTCCAGTCATGGTAAGTCACTACTCTGTGAAGCCAGCTGCATCAAAGAACCTTTCTTTTTTTTTTCCATAGGGCTTAGGGAAGGGCTCTTAGACCTTTTAAGAGTAATACTCTTTAGACCCATAGCATAGGCTAAAAACAAGTGCCTGTGAGTCTTCTTACTGGAAAGTGAGAGGATGGAACAATACCTGCAGATTTCTCTCTATTTCATCATGTTTCAGAAACTTAAAGGAAGACCTTCAACCTAAGGAGAAATAAAATATTTGATTACAGATGAAGATGGATGGGAAACAAGTTTTCCAGTCTTGATATGGGTCTCTTTTTTTCAAGACTGGGAAAAATACAGAACAGCTTACAAAACTTTAGAGAGGAGGAAGCCAGTGTATGGAAGAGCTAATGACTAGGGCACTCACCCTGTGAGTTACCTAAGTACATGCTATGAATCTGAGAGAAGAGGAATTTCATCTTGTTTATCATACATGGCTTATGACCACCAGACTGATTTTTAATATGTGATTTTTCCCCCTTACATTTGGCCAAAAATGTGTTCCCTTCTGTGCCAGTTTTGATTGGGGTAGAGTCAATTTTCTTCACAGCGGCTGGTTTTGAATTTGTGCTGAACCCAATGTTAATGATATAGAGATATTTTTTTTTATTGCTGAGCAGGGCTTACACAGAGCCAAGGCCTTTTCTACTCTTTGTCCTGCCACACTGGCAAGGACACTGGGGTTGTATGGCAGGCTAGATCCAGATACAGCTAGGCAAGTGACCATAGCTGACACAGGGGATATTCCAGACCATATGGTATCATGCTCAGTTTATAAAGTGGGAGGAAGAAGGAGAAAGGGAAGGAGTTTGGACTGATGGTGTTGAAGGTCTGCTTTCCTGGGAATGGCTGAAGACCTGCCTGCCCATGGGAACCAGTGAATAATTCCTTGCTTTGCTTTGCCTACATGTGCAGCCCTTGCTTTACTTATGAAACTGTATTTAAGCCTAAGAATTTTCTCACAGTTACCCTTACAGCTCCCTCCGCAGTCCTGCTAGTGGGGAAGGAGGCAGGTGGCTGTGTGAGGTTTGGCTGGGGTTAAACCACGGCACCTTGAAAATGATTTTGCAGGTATAATACTGGAAGCAACAAACTTCTTTTGCAAAATTTTATTTAACTGAATTGGCGTTTTCCAAAGAGAAACAATCTTGGCCTGCTCTAGTAATGGGTCCACATTATTTTAGATTTTTTAAAGAGTTTCACTGTGCGAAGTGCATTGCAACAGATACTTTATTCTGAAGCACTGAAAATATTGATTAGATATAAATATCAACAAAATCAATAACTAATTTCTTTAATGCTGTTAGAATTAAAATAATTAAAGCACCAAGGAGAACTGCTAGTTCTCTTGTTTTCCTCAAGTGATGAACATCAACAAAGATAAAAAGAAGAAAAGACATAATCAAACACTTGTGCTCTACAACTGAATAGCAAACACACTTTCAAAACTATTCAAGTTATTCCTTATCCAGTCTTCTGAAATATCTTGCAGTTCATATTTTTTTCTTTAGTCACTTCTACTTCCTCTGCATTTCTATTTCTTAGATCTGTAACAATCTGATCTCATTTGTTTTTATGGAGTATTAACATTTTAAATTCCCTCAGTACTTTGACCTCTCTTTAGCCTCTGTGTTAAATCAGGTAATATTCAGCTGAAAGACCCATGTACTCAGAGAGATTTCCAAGAAATGACAGGTCAATTTCAGAGGTATTACCAATCATTAATGGTCACATTTGATTTTTTCCCTCCAAAATAAAAATAAGCAAAGTTGTTTCATTTGGTAAAGAAAGCAGTTTATGAACAGCTGCTTTCATGTACACTGTTTCAACCTTGCCCTAGTCTAGGGAATAGTTTAATAATATCTCATTCTAAACCACTAAAAAACAAAGCTTCTAATTTATAAATTCCAGGAAAAAATATTCCAGATTTGCACTGTATATTTACTAAAACTGCTTTCTTGGTCATGCCACTGAGTTTTCAATAGGCTGAATGTTCTCATTAACAATGAAGCATTTATAGTTGTTGGAGTTCTGGAAAATAAAATCGCTCCTTTCTGTTGTTCATCTTTTTTCATAATGGTTCAATATTTCAAGTTTGAAGGCACTGGAAGTAGTGTAGCACAGGGTATATTTTAAAAATTCTTTTCATATGGCAGCCATCATCATTAAATTGTATATACTTTAAATGACAATCTAAAATGTGTCAACTGTTCTATAAGACATTCCATTAATATATAACAATTTTATTGTGATATTTGCAAAACAAGTAGCATTTTTTGTGTTCATGTGACTTTTTTTTTTATTACTGAATCTGTTAACCTTGTCCAGTATAGCTACACTAAATGCATTGTCATTTCCCCTCCATATCTTCATCCAGCATTTAATTCTGTTCTTTGCAATTGCCAACATTATCAATGCCATCATATTTAATGTAAGTTATATTGGCAGATAATGACCTCAATTAAGTCAACAGGAAAACATAAAAAGAACATAATGATTAGATTAAATAACCATAGTGAGTGAGTGAGCATCCTATGCCTAAATCAAGGTTCTGCTTGCTCTGACAGAATCAAGTATGACATTATTCCTGTCAATAAATACAATAAATCAAATACATTGGCAGGTATCCTTTGCAGAATGAGGTTTACAGGATTCAAATGCATCATCACAAGATCACTCTTGTGACTCCAGTATTGTCTGCTGTCATCTGAAGGAGAATTGAAAAAATTAATTGGGAATAAATTATGGAAGAGAAACCAGAAGAAACCTTCAACAATTATTATAAATTTTTACTATATAAAAATTTACAACACTTTTATTTTTATTTTTTTTAAATGAAGGTGTCTATAATTCAAAGATTATCCTCCTTTACACCACGTCTTCTTTTAAAAAATGGATATTCTTATAGCTATGATACATATAAATAATATTTTCAAAATGCCATCAAGTTCTTGGCCTCTGTCATGTCTCACAGTCTTACATCTTTGTTGTTTTTATTAGTAGTTATTCTTCTTGCACTGACATAATGGAAAAAAGGTATCTGACAACTTCCAGTATCACTGTTTTTAAGGTATTTTGAACAGTACTCTAAGCCTTTGAATTTCAGAAGAACTTGAATTTTACCAGGCAACGCACACAGAAATGTGGTTTTGGGGGGTTTTTGGTTTTTCGTTTCATTGGAGGGTTTTGCCAGTTCTGAATAAGTCTTCATTCTTACAAGCATGACATAGTAAATAAGGTCTTCAATATCTACCTGCTGGGTGCCTGGCTAGCTCCTTTCTTTCACAGCAATTACAGTTTGGGCAAGTTTTTGACCCAACCATGAAACCATACTTCTCTCTGGCATATACTAAAATATTATATAGGGTAAATTAATGTTAATGATCAGCACTTATGTAGCTCTTCAAAATCCTTAAAGCATACTAATTGATTAATACACAGCACTTGCATTGGAAGTGAAATGCCTTCATAGTGAAGTCACAATGTACTACTAGAAAGTTGTGCTGTGATGACATAGAGCTCTTTCTATAATATTTATTTGGGATGAGTATCTGTTTTCCCCAACTGTTTCAAAACACAGTCAGCACTTACTTGCTTTATTTGCAAAGCAACTAATCAAGAATAGTCAATTCCTTCTATTTAAAGTAAGTTAGATGAAATTTTTACAAACTGAAGAAAATTATAAAATCCCAAAGTCCTACCAACTGTAAATAGGGTCCAGACCTCTGCAATGGAATTCTTTATGAGTTTAAACATGGAAAACACAATCAAATCTTTTTCTATTTATCACAAATCTATGCCAGAAAATCTATTGATCGTATTTTCCTGAAAGAATTAACACCTGGATGGATCAACCTAATTCTCAAATTTTTATATATCTTCAAACCCAAACATTGTCATTTTATTTATAAAACTGTCTCCTTCCTGTAATAGATGACATTTACAACATGAAAAATGCAGAGGTTCTATATACATGTCCATAAGCATATAACACCTGCAAAGCTAATGCTAAAAACAACACATTATGATTGCAAAGTCAAGCTTTCCAAACTTAAGTAATAACAGTTTGCCCAGGATTCATGATGCCATTCTCCATTTTATATCCAATATAGAAAAGCCCTATTCTTGGTTAGTGTAATATTTTTTGGTAAGACTGGAAGCTCAATCCACAATATGGACAGTGTTCACTTAACAGGCAGTTCTGTGATATTTTGTTTTTCTTTATTGTTCCTTGTGGCATTCTGTGCTTTGTCTACTGCAGGCCATTAAAATTCTTTGCAATAAAAGGCATCCCTTTGCTCACAGCCTTTTCTACCATTAACACCACTGTCATGTTTGAAAGTTTATTAATGCTTATACACTTTCATCTCAATATTGTGAGCTAAACAATAAGGGTTAGTATCGCAGATAAGGAACTAAGACAGTAAGAGACAAAAATGTTCATTAATTCTGCTTAAAAAGTCCTGGATGTTTAGAACTTTGCAGCCCTGCTAAGGGATATATGTATTCAATCATCATTTACCAACAATTTTGCAGGCAACTCATTCAGAAGAAAAAGTTTAAAGCAACTTTTAAGCAATACAAAGCAACCCTAAGGCATAACCAATAATGATTTTGTCCTAGTGTTTGAGACAGGATTTAATCGTATTACTCAGAGGGCAGGCCTTGTGCAGTCCCTGACCACACCTGTTTTATATCCATCAGGTTCTGTAAGAAATGACACATGATCCTACAGGCAAGAACATTTTTTCTTACACAGCTTTGATTTCCAGCCTGCACGCTGAATGGAGGCCTGGGGGAAAGCTACTTTAAAGGCTTTTTGGAAATCTCAGTTATGTGTATTTGAAAATTATGTTCTAGACCACTGGAGGTTATCTGACAACACTGCTTTGGTTTCATTTATGAATTTGACAGATGTGGTGGGAAAACTTTCATTTACAATAACAGTTTAAAAAAAAGGAATAAAAAAAAAAAAGGAACAAGGTGTTTTGGTTATGTCCATTTATAATAGGTAGAACCAAATATTCTACTGGGTTAAAATTACTTTATCAATCATTTTTATTACATGTAATCTCTTCAATTTTTATTATTTTTCTTGATCATCAGGGATGAAATTTTTGTTACTAAAACTCTTTCTCAAGTTTTACCTCTTACACAAAGTATAGCAGTAAATAAAAAGCACTACTCATGGAATTGAATTTATATCACAGGCTGCATTAATAATTACATTTCTGAAAACCTAACAAATTTATGTAACTAATTAATTCAATTTAATTAAAAATATATTGCTAACTGATCTGTAAAGTAACTTCACATATAATACATATTATACAGTAAGGCAGGGGGTCAGAACAAAACCAAAGTTTAAGACACAAATATGAAGTCTTCTTTAACAGTAACCCTTAAAATATTTTTTAGATATATTCAGTAGATTGCACTTAAGGAGAGAAAAAAAAATTTAAAAGGGGAAGAAAAGGAGGAGGGGAAACTATTTACATATTTATGCCAGTGTAGTTTCAACAACGACTTTTAGGCCGTTTACACCATGTTTGACTGATAGTATGTAATGTCTTTGCATCTTTTTCTGCTTACATATAAATAGATGTGAAGAATAATTTGAAATAAAAGTGAAACTAATCAGATAAGCTTTGCTGGTTTTCTACTTTGTATTTCACCCAAGTGCAAAATGAATTATCTGAGATCACATTTCTGCCACAGGGTTGAGAGACTGGGTAAAAAAATTTCCACTCCAGTACCCTGACCCTAATAATTATTTGCTTCAAATACTACAATACAGCACGTGAGAAATAAAACGCAACAACAAAAAACAAATCTGTTGCTTCCTAAACACTGCTCCAAAACTGCTTTTAAATATGCAAATAAAATTCTGTAAAATAACAAGTAGAGGGCTACGTGTTTTTTTGTTAAATTAAATATTACAATTTCTAGAAGGAGGAATTTTATAAGATAATTCTACTTATCTAATAAACACTGACTGTCCTAGGTTACAATGTAAAATGTGCCAGAGGGTCTGTATTCTATCTCCATCTTCATTAACTGTTCAAACCAGGAGGGGCAATGTTTTTCTCTGCCTCCTCCCCCGGACTATCTCCTGTTAATGGGCCATCAATGCCTTGCCCCATGAGTCATAGATAACTCCCTCCGGGAGCCATTCCTGTTTAATGGGCCATCAAGGACCCATCACGTGACTCATAGAATGAGATCAGCCTATTGTGAGATGCTCCGCCCAGGGGGAGGAGCCAATCATTCCCACCTGGATATAATGTGGGAATTGGGACAGAACAAGCAGCCCTTACCCACTGGTTTCCAGAGGACAAGAGCTACCAGGCCTGTCTACAGGATCGCTGCTTAAGCAAGATCACTTCATCTGGACTGCTACCACCACCCTAACTAGCAGGGTGCCAGGTTGTATTCTGACTCTGTCGGTGTTTTTGTTTTCTTTTGTATTACTTGCATGTATTTTACTTTTTCCTATTAAATTGTCTTTCTGACTTAGAGTCTCACTGGTTTTGCTTTCAAACCAGCACATTGACATATATCTTTGTCAAAAGTGGACATTTTTTTGGATGGACTATATTGTGTATTTATCAGAGCTGGGTTTCAAGGCTCCCTGATATAGATCCCAAGTAGAATATGCTTTGAAATTGCCCAGTTTTTGAAAGATTTCTGCTACACAGGAAAGGGCAAAAACTTGTATAAGTGAATCTTGACATTAGTACTTTATGTCAGGCAAAAGATTATGAAAACAGTTTGTCTCAAGTGGTTTCTGACACAATGAAACTGGCACTTAGAATCAGCTCTGTGAGCTTTTGGCACTAATTTGACTTCAACATACAAGCAGGAAAATGAGTGTCAAAATGAGAAATTTAATTTTAACCCGCTCCTACCCTACTAGAATCCCCAAATATATTTTTCTTCAGTTTTGTCTTTTTTCATACCATGCAACATCTCCAATTTTTCACAAGATCAACATGCAGATGTATCTTATATACATAGAGTATAAGGAAGACCACATAAATAAGTATCAGACATTTATTTTTAATTTTGATTTATAAAACAAACTTGAAGCAAAAAATAGAAAGAACAAGGTGTTTCAGTTGTGTCCATTTATAACAGGCAAAACTACAGATTTTGCTGGGCTAAAATGACTTTACCAATACTTTGTATTACATGTAATTTCTTCAGTTTTTATTATTGTGTTTGGTCACCAGAGATAAAATTTTTGTTACTAAAACTCTTTCTCAAGTTTTACCTCTTACACAAAGTTTAGCAAAAAGGAAGTCAGTTGTTTTAGAGGATTGAGACACAGAAACACATTGTCTTGTCAAAGTTAATAAGAAAGTTTTCACTTTTTTTGAGCTGTAGCATTTTCTGTAGTTCTGGATGAGTGAAGGAAAATTTAGTGATGTGAAAAATTTGAGAAAAAGTTATTTTCCATCTTTTTAGTAAACTATGTAAATGTTCCTGGAAATTCCCTGTTTAAGTACTCACTCTAAGTGAAGGACAAAAAATCTCAATTTTCCACACATTCTTCCTCCCTTGAACATCAATCAGAGAACTAAAAATATTTTCCTTCAATTTCTAGGACCTATTTTGGTGCCAAGAGTTGGAAAGAAGGTTGGGAACCTTCACTGGGATCTTCTATAATCCTATCACAATGAATAGATAGTCCAGCAAAGTTCTCCAAGACTTTATTTGTTTTCATAAGTCCTCTTATCTCATAGATGAATCTAAAGATGCAGAAATATCTCAAGTGTTAGCTTAAAAATCATAGCACTGCAGTAGTATATTAGATATTAATCCTGACTATCATAGCTAACCTGATTTTTCTCTATATAAATGTATATAAAAAATTTCAGATGGAAGATATATTTCTTCTGTCCATCAGAACTCACATGACTTTTGGCAAATGGAAGCATGGAAGTTTTTGCAGTTCAAGGCTTAGAAGGTAATGTGAAGGTACCTATTTTAAATGTCTCTCATGAACTTTTTTATATAATTAATTGCACTTCATTTTTAAGGGGGCACAAATAGTCAGTAAGTGGGACTACAGTGAGTAGTGTACAATGGAGCAGAAATCTGTTAGTATCTAAAGAGTTACAAAACATCAGGTCCAATGACAGCTGAATGTCCTCATGCCCCTTAAGTCTACGCTCTCTTCAAAAGTGTTCCTCAAGTTTTTGTGTCACTTACAAGAAGTTAAAATCCAGAATTGCTATCTTTCTATTGCAAAAGTAGAATTTATTCCATATATTAAATTTAATGCCCTAAAAGGTGTAAGGGCTCCCAGCTATTGCCTTTGAATGAAGAGAGAGGCCAGACTTGGAAAAATATCTTGATACCACCATCAGTTCTCTTTCCTACTCCCATGTTTTAGAGCCTTCACTACTGCTTAGAGTACCAGTAGTGGTCAAAAAGATAATAAAGAGGAGGGAAGGAGGAGAGTAACAGTTCTCCAAGTAAACAGGCCATCACAAATGACTTAAAATGTGAGTGATAAATTAAAAATCAATCTACAAAGATATTCTTAAATGTTATATGTATGTATGGCCTTTATTTATCAAGAATAATTTACAAATTAATAGCAAAACAATCACCCCTTGTATTTCTTCTATGGTTTCTGCATTTTGCCTAGCAACGTATTTGCTACTATGTGCGATATTTTAATGATTAATTTCACAGTAGATCATTAATTTTCTAATTATTAAACCGAATTTCCAGTAAGGCCTTCATAAATTATATGTGAGTCATTAAGGACTCATGAGTCACCTTTTTGTGCTGCTGCATAGGTTAATGACATTTATAATACCCCCAAATAATCTTTAACGATCAATTTTCTTATGGCAACTAATAGCTTATTTTTCAGTTTATCATGATCACTTCAGAAGAAAATGCAAACTATTGGTTTGTACTGGGCCTAGTTTTGGTCAGAGAAATTGTGGATGTTCCATCCCTGGAAACACTCAAGGTCAGGTTGGACGGGACTCTGAGAAACCTGATCAAGCTGATGTCCCTGCTCATTGCACAGGAATTGGACTAGATGGTCTTTAAAGATCCTCTCTAACTCAAACCATTTTATAATTTTATGATTTCAGACTAAATGAGTTATATTGGCTGCTTCTAGGCAAGTAAAACTCTACAAAATAATGAATCCTTTATGAAAAATATATTACTATAATTATATCAATGCCACTTAAGGGATAAAATAATCCCAGCAAGCTGCAGCTTATAATGTATAACTCACTCTTAGAAGCCTACAGGATCTCTCCAGTGGGTCAATAGTTTCTTAGCTTGCATCACTCTTTTCTGCCTCAAATCTGAAAATGCTAATTATATTTCAAACAAGATGCAGTACAAAAGTGTTTCTCAGCCTCCTGTCTATAGACTGCTTACAGTGTATGGTATCAGAACACATGCATGAAGTCACATCTATTTTGTCTTTAAGGATGTCTATCAGGGCGGCCTGCCTCAGCACTCCTGAGTGGTTTCTAGCAGGGCCTGTCTCTATCTGCAGGCATGCACTTTTAGATAGTTAAACCGGCAGGCAGGTCACATTAAATAGTTTTCAGTCTCAATAGTTTCAATGGAAACGCAGCTGTAGCAGTTACAGTTTGGTACTGAAAAAATAAAGATGTTTTCTTACATGATAAGTACTTTATTTGTCATTCCTTCTATACCTGCTGAATCATTAAATGATCATGAAATGCAAAATAATTTGCAGATGTGTTTCATAATGTTTAGGCAAAACAAAAGCTGACACTTTCCAGTATAACCTAAGAAATGGTTTCAAGGGCATGCTATCAATATCAAGCAGTGGTGCATCATATTGATATTAAGCTTGCCAAAAAAAAATTGTTCTGGTATCACTGCACAATTGGCTGTTTATTCTCTGAGAATACCACAGTCATCATTAGACAGCAAACACATATCATCATCTGCCCTTTCCTACCTGGTATTCTTGAGAAAGCAGCTAACTTTTTTTGTCCCTGGGGTCTGACAGCAAAGACATAAAGCCAGAATTTATCTACAATTTTATTAAAATAGAATAATATTTTAATTAGCAGTGCAAATTATAACAATTTGTAAAAGCTTTTAATTTTTTGCCTTTTTTGTTGTTGCTGTCAGTTTTGTGTATGTGCGTGTGCAAGAGTGGAAGAGAGTAGAGGGGTTTGGACTCTTTTCAAAGCAACATCTCTTTCTTTCTTTCTCTGTATTTGATACACAAAGAAATGAGAAACATGCCACCTTCTCTGTGGCCTTTATCCTTTGTGAAGGTTACATTCATTGTAACTGTAGTAGAACATGATATGTTATTCAGCTGGGATTCTTGAAGTCAAGTTGTTTACACTTCTCTTGTGCACTTGTAGTCTCAGTCCATAGGGCTGTTTATACTGTTCTTGCCAAGCTGAAAATAATTCTGTCACTGTGCCATAGGCTCCTACATAAGATTTACCATTTCTCTGAGTTGAGTCAGTGGCACTGGCAAGCAGCCAAGCTCCATTACCACTTCAGGTTTTTTGGCCCTTTGCTAGTGTCCAGGTCAGATTGCTATAAGAGATGTAGCAAAGAAAAGATGTGTCTTCTTTTCAAATTTAGTTTATTAAAGTTATTCTTTTCCCAGAACATTAGGTGTATATAAACCCTCCTGAATAAATTCATTACATGTAATAAAGTTGTATAACCTTGATTTAGATGCCTAAGGGTCACATATGGATCTTCTCATATTTGATAAAACTTTGATAAAACATTAAAATAGAGAAAATCAGGATCCTTTTCCAAGTTTCCTAAGTATTGATATATTCTCTGCAAAATAAAAGCTTGCAGGGAACATATAGTCTGGATTTAACACACAACTTGGTTAAAAATTAAGCAATTATCCCTGACTCAGAGGAGATTTTCTGTTATACATTCATTGTGTAAAACCTTGTCTCTTAAATTTACTAATGCTTATTCATTTCTACACATATTATACTAGCAGTTTCAACTTTATTTCTCTTTTCCTTGATGTTTCAGTCTATCTGAAAACTTTGACATTTTTCCTAGAAAATTAAAAAAGAAATGCTACCACAGCTCCCCTTACTGTCTCTCATGCTGGTGTTTGGAAGAAGTTGTTCAAATCTTTGCCATTAATCTTAAAGCATCTTAAAGCAGCTTGAGGTACATTTTATTGGCTAGAAGTTTAAGAGCCAAAAAGGAAACTTCTGTCAGAATTTGGAAGTCTTAAAAAGTGAAGCAAACCAAGTGTTTTGCAATGTTTTACACCAAACCATTCTGGAGGATAAACCAGACATTTTCATGAATCTCTGATGTATTCCAAATCAACTAAAGTAGCCAGTGTGATGCAAAGTGTTCATATGTGTGTAACAGTAACCTTTCAACTGTTCTTGGGCTGCTTGCTTCACATCACTTTGGCTCTTCTGCTGGCCATAGCTCTCTTGTGGGAAATCACTGACTTCCTATAGGGCTAAGTACAGCTGAAGTACAGAGCAGTCTGTCTTGGGAAATAGAATGGCTTACCTAACTCTCTATTTTTATTTTTTTTTAATTATGGTCTCCCCTCCCCCTTTTCCTCACTTCTGCCTTCCTTGCAAAGGTTATATCCTTTATGAAATGTTTTTCCTACACAGCAACACACTTATAGAGCACTATATAAAAAGTAGAAACCCTGTCTAGTTTATATACCAAAATACAAGATGCATGCCTAAAATTAGCATCATCTTATTTAAGTTTGCCAGAAGTTCTATGTCTAGTTTAGGTTGTTCATGTAGACTCACTGTCTAAAACAGAAAAAAAATAAAATACGTCTGTATGTCCAGAAATCAACCTATCTAAACTGAGACACGTTTTAGCTGAGAAAAATTGCAATCTGAAATTAATTTTTTTAACTTTTAGCTATAAAAGAAACCTAGACAAATTGTGCAGATTAGACAGCAAAATTTTAGATGGCTGAAGATAAATGAGCTGAAACTTCTCATGTGTTTTATCCAGACAAGCTTCAATCCAGCCAAGCACAAACAAAAAAGTCATCTCTGTAAAACATTTATTAAAAGAGAGAGGGTGAATACATTAAATGCTGCTTGAAGCTTTTAATACAGTGTGTGAAAGTGTGTAGATGAATTAGTCAGTGAGTGATAAGGGGATATTCAGCTTTGCAGTAGAAAGATCATTATCTTTCAAGGTCACGTAATTTCTCTACTGTAAATACCCAAATTGTTTTTATTAAAACAAGGACATGGCAAGCATTGTTTTGAATGGATGACAAAGCAGCACCTGTGTATATGAAAATGGAGGTATACATCTTAAATTCACTTAGTGCCTTATAAAATTTAAACAATTATGGGAAAGGGGAAAAGAAACAAATTGAGTCAAAATAGAACTCAGACTTATATTGAATCCAAAATAAATCTATTTATTATCTCAAAGACTCCATAAGAATAATTTTTTTTCCTGGGATATCAGTTTAAACTATGTTAACATCCAAACCATATATGCCATACTGTGTCTCTAAAGCCATCAAGGGGAGCCTCAGTGATCAACAAGCAGATCCATTCTGGAGGAGCAGCTGGACACTGAGCATGATTGCTTCTCAACCCTGTTTCACTACATCTGTCAAAATGATGTAACTGCATTTTATTTGAGGAAGAACACTAAAGAATTCTAATTTCTATTTCTCAGTAACCTAAAATCTAATTCAAATTATACTATAGCATATGGAAAAACATTAAGGCAGTCTGTTTTGCTCTATAAACTTCTTTTTGAAAGGCATGAAAAAGAATTAATTTTGCATTCCATGACATCTCTCTTTTCTGCTTTATTTGCTGATGTGTCCAACATCAGACAGACTGATCTGCTCTGCAGTTGCCCCAGAAGGCCCAGTATCAATGCATGAGCAATTGTTCTTGAGATTTGAAATGAACAGTAGTTTAGCTCAGTTTTAGGCAGGAAGCATATTTCACTGAGCTACAACAGTTTACCCCCTACCAGGCCAGCTGTGAATCTGGGTCACAGTCAGCTTCAGGGAATGGACCACTCCTTTTGTCCAGTTATACACAGTGTCAGGGAATAATAATAGTGCACAGCCAGTCAGTGCAATAAAGGCATTTCTCTTAGAAACTGAGAAAAGACTATACTTAGACTGAGAAATGACACTTTGCTTTGACAAATCTTACTAGCTCAGATTAGCTTTAGGAAGGACCAAATATTCCCAAGAACTGAACTTTTCTTTAATTTATTAATTCAAATAAGAAACCATTCCACACTCAAGAAAAGCTACAATTGGAATCATCCACAGAAAATTGAAACGAAACACTTGCAATCTTGTTTGCCAGTTTTTCTCCTCAGTGAATCTCCAGCTAAAGGTCAGATATGTCTATATAAACACACAAACACACACACACACACACAAATATGTGTATTCAGATGACAGAGAGGGAGACCAAGGAGAATAACAGACCAAAGGATTAGACTGTTCATGAGGTTACTTTACCCTGAAAGTGCATCACATTTGGCTGGTGAGGCAGCCTATCCAACTTTATGAGAACTATTGAGTCAATATTTTAGATCTCCTTCTACTTTTTAAGGCAGCAGATGTAGAAAGGAAATCCATATGGGAATTTTAACTGCAAAATTCAGAACCAGCTGGCATTTGTAAAACTGACCCACAACTGCAAAACAAAACACATGAAGAGTCTATTAATAATGAAATTACATTCAATAGCAAAAGGTTTCTATGGGAACCAAAAGTAAGACTCTTGCAAGGGAAACACTTATTCTGGCTGCAAGGAGTTCTAGAGTATCACATGGAATTCTGTTTTCATCTAATATGTCTGTTGAAAGGATTACATTATTAAATCCCAACCACAGTTTTGGATATTTTGGTATGAGAAGCCAGTACAGTAATTATAGTTAATGAACCTGAATAAATGTAGAGTCCAAGCAGGCAAGAAAGATATGTTACATCTCTGCATAATTAAAATTGTGCATAAGTTCATTTTTTGCAATTGAAATGTGATCTAGAAGAGATGATTCACAAACTCCAGCTTAGCACACAATTCTAAAAGCAAGAAAATGAACCAAGAGCACGTTATAACTGGTGAAACCACGTGCCAACTCAAAGAAAAATAATCAAGATTTCTCAGGACATGTACTACTCCATACTTCAGCTTTTACATGAAGATGGCTTAGGTAGATATGATGTGGAACAGCAAGTCTTCACACTGCAGCAGCTTTGAAGGAATAGGTTTTATTCCTTCCAAAAGCATAAAGAAAACAATTTTAATGTAATCTTCTGCAAATTGAAGAGGTTTCAGCAGGGACACCTGATGATTAATCACTCTCACAAACTCAAATTTCTTCATAATTGAGCGCTCAAAAAGGTTTGAGACTCAAATTAAAAAGCTGTTATATGTTTCTATATCTCACACATCCCTGTAAATGGAGAGAGCCTGTTTCTTTATTCTAGTGTATCTCTCTCTTCCTAAGGTTTTTTTTCCCTACCCTTCTTTCACTATTTTCCCTCCAGCATTTCATTCACTTTATTTCTTCCTTAAACAGATAGAAACAAGGGGGAAAAGAAAATTTCTATATTTTTCTAAAATAGTATGACTTCTTGTAGTGAATAGCTTCTAGCCTCAGAGGACTGGAATTGAGCTGAATGTAATTAGGCACCCAAAGAGGAGTTGTAAGGAGAACTGACACCTTTCCTTCACCTGTGTTCTGAGAAAGAGGCAGCAATATCTCCTGCCACCTGAGATACAGCCATTCTTTTCTATATTTTGGAACTGGGAGGATTAGAATCAAGGTTTCTCCTCTCATTCTCAGTTGTTTCTCCAGCTGTTGGTTTGCAGTAGAATGTGTTAGATAAATAGACATTTTTCTTTCCTCTTTCAAGGGGTACATTTTAGCCCTTATTTAGCTGAGGATAGTTTTGAAATGTTCTTAGAGGCTTTTCTCACAGGAAAGAATCTTCATATAAAAGTATGTCAAGACCGTCATTTCTTACTAAGTACAAGTACACACTAAGTATTATTATATTCTAAGCAAAAGAATTCCAGTTCCTAAAAATAGATTTAGTTAGAGGTTCAAAAAGCTTTCTCTAGCTGCCCTCTAGTACTACTTAAAAATGAAGAATTAATTGCTTATCTGATTTTATTTTTTTAATTTTTGTCCAGAGAAGAAAAAGAAGCCACCTTTCTTATAAGGTAATTTTGAACATTAAAAATATATCAATACCTATGTTCTGATGTCAATAAGCTGTAGTTGAAAATGACTGAAAAATGTGAGCAAATAAATCACATGTGATTTGGAAAAAACAGTCTCTGGTGTAACCCATAAGAATTTGAAATACTACCACTGTATGGTAACTTTTATTTGTGCAATGACCAGCTTTAGCAACCCATGATACTCACTTTGAGTTCTCTGCCGGTAGTCCCTTACAGCCCCACTGGAACCTTGACCTCTTCACATACTAATTTCCCCCAAAACTTCATGCCCTGTAGCTGGATGCTTGTTCTTGGGACCCAGACTCCCAAAATAAGCTATCCCCTTCTAATGGGAATCAAGACATCCCACACACTGTGCAGCAGACAAAATATTTATATATGCAGAAAAAAAATAACATTCATTTTTGTTAAGGTATTTTAAATAGGACAAATATATCCTCATATGACCTCCATCTTTATTTTTTAACTCTGAAGTTTCTTTGGTAGTAGAGGCAAGGTTTCATTCATCTTGGCTGATGCTGGAAAATATAATGCAAGCAGTGCATGATGCACATGATGCTTCTCTTTAGTTATTGGAAACAAGAAAATTTTTTATAGAAGACTTGAATTATCATTTTCAAACTGATTTTTAAATTTTTCTAACATAAGTTTTTAAAAATTTTATTGTAATCTGCAATTATTTAAGCTGTTATCCATTTGTTAGTGGAAGAGTATTTTACCAGCTATCCTCCTGGTGAATACAATGGTGAAGTTTTGATTAGGAATTTGGGGGAGGTTGTGAAAAAAAGAGTGCTATATTTGACATCATCAACTGATGACACCATAAAAAGGCCAATTCAAAGTTCAGTGTCATGTGCAAGCACTGATGACACCTTAGTTGGAATCAGTACAGCTGGAATGCCTAATGGTCAGAAAAGATATATTGAAATATGAACAGATGCAGAGAAAGTTTAAGAGAATAAATAGAGAAAATGGGAATGACAGAAGTCATTGTGATGACAGAAGTATTTATCCTTCCAAGTCTAGGAAAAAGTATTTAGTGAAAGAACTGTATGGCTGGGTTTATGCTGTACACACATGATCCAATTTATGTGAGTTAGTATGTCCAGTTCAAAGAAAATGATAGACTCACATAAAATCATGTCAGCATTGCAAATATCACACAGGTGCATACAAATAAGTGTCTTAAGCAATTCCTAGACTCCAGAGTGTGTCCGGTAGCTGGCATGTACCTGTCCTTCCAGCAGTAAGCCTCTCCCCACACAGACCCATATCTGCCCTAACCGCAAAATTTAAGTACTGCAAAACATGGCTACCAAGCTACTTAATCTACTTCGGAGCTAGTCCAACTTGATATTTACCAGCAATCCCACCAGATATGCATATCCTCACTCCAGGTGCTGGTCCCAGAAGCCCCAGACCATGACAGCTGTTCCAACTGCAGTTGCTGGCAACTAGACCTCCAATAACACAGATGCACATGGAATAAAGACCTCCCTCACCCAGGAAAATAGAAATGGAGTTTACGGAGATGCCAGGTCAGATGGCAGTGACTGGGGGCAGGACACTGTGAGACAGTACTACCAACAAGCCTATTTTAAACATATCCAGACCCTTTAAACCTCTTATCCTTTTACTTTCCTTTGCCTGATCCTCCCCCAATCACCTTCATCCCTTTCTTTCTTCACCTTTGATTCCTTCCCCTGAACAACCCATAGTAAGCTTTGAACAGTCTCTAAATGCTCTTCACTGTATCCTCTAATGTCACTCTGCACAGTCCTCCTAAGGTCTGCTCTTGTTCATTTCTCTTGAAGTGTTTCATAATCAATGCTGAAGCTCTCCTGGAAGGAGCCAGGGCACAGTGTCCCTGCCTCTGACTGGGCAGTTGAGGTTGTCCTCCCTGCCACTGCACATTTGTGCTCCTTCACATTTGTTTGGATGAGCCTCTTATCCAATCACTCTCCTGTTACAGCCCTGGGAGCAGCTCTGTGTCTCCATAAGACATAATCAAGCATCCTTTGCCTTATGGTCTGTGACCTGGGCACCCTGGATAGGCCGTGGTTTGACAGGCACTCCTGCAGAAGGACACTGGAGGAACTCTGCTCCCACCTGGCAGGGGCACTGGTGCTTTATCGCTTTCCATTTTCCTGAAATACCACCTGTCTTTAGCACCTTTTTCTACCCTGTCCCAGTTCCACTTTGAAAGAAAAATAAAGGATTACAACAATCCTACAACCCCACACTGCAAATAATACATAACACATAACACATGACACAGCAACTGCTAGAGCCAGCGGGATGTACAGAAGAGCTATAGCTACGCGTGATGTGTTCAAAGCTACATACTGTGTGCATTTCCTATTAACATACATACAGGGTAAAATCCATAAAGTTTCTTGGTTTACATCAGTAATACTGAAAGCAAATATAAACTTTCATTCTTTGTCTTGAGACATCTGGGTGCAAAGACAGAATTTCAGTGACCGATGTTAATCAGAGAGAAAATTATAAGCTATCAGAACAAAACTGAGCACCCACTCACATGTATACTCACATGCTGCCCAAGTGAGACATTGATTTTCTCCAAAATAAATTGGTGTTTTATTGGTTGGTAGTCTGACAATAAGCCATTACATCTTAGCATTCAACCTACCTTCAATTCAAACCATTATAAAAGTGTAGATACACACTCTACATAATACCCTGATGTGGATACTAGTTTACATAATATTGTGCAGACACATACTTATAATTTCTACAAGCTTGTAACAATTTTATGTCCTGAAATAAATATGGGTAGCATTTACAAAAGGTGTAAAAATTACAGTCTTTTTTCTAAATTTAACTCATCCATTTCAGTCCTTCTCCAGAGAGTCTGTCTGCAAGCTACCCCTGAGTATACCTCTTCTTTGAAAGAGATCTCAAAAAGCTCAAGCACAACTTTATAAATGCACAAAAAGCCAGCATTATGTCTAAAAACCCAGGAAAGGATTCATTTCTGAGAGAAATAGAAGCATTTTTTTATTGACAGAAAAACATAAATAGTGTCACAAGGCCACTCTGTCAGAACCTTATCACATTATCTGCTCTGTATGCATGAAAATCCTCAAACTACTGTGGTAAATTAAATAACTTCTTGATCTACTTTTTTATTCTAAGTATATTATTAAATATAAAACCTATCTTTATAACTTCAATATATGTGGCTCCTTACAAAAGAAATTTCTTTTTATAACTTTTTATAACAGACAGATCTGCATTTTTATACAGAGATATCAAACTAGTTTGGTAAATTCCTTCTCAAAAACTGTCTTGACACAAATGAGAAGAGACTATGCAAGGCATGAATCTGGCTCTGGATACTATACACCAAGCTAAAGCCAATTTGCCTGACTGGAGAATTTGTTTTGGAGACTATTTGTTTTGAGGGAACACCATCACAAATGGAAGAGCATGAACTAGAGAAAACAGCAAGATATGGTACACAATGGCCTAAAGGGCTTCAGAATACACAGTGAGGAAATTTCAAGAGATGCAATAAATGCCGTTATCACTTAGCAAGTCGACTTTGGAGATTCAGTGGTTTTTTACTGTAAATAGTTGCCATAAGAATGGTTTTACAATCTGCCAAAAATTAGAGGAAATCTTTAGCTGCTCCATGTATTCCAAATGAAGAGGAAAAAATTTCCCCAGCTTCAGAGAAGGAGTGAACTACTCCTCCCGCCCTCACCACCATTTCTTTATTTTATTTTGTGAGAATCTGATACAATGATATTTCCCTACTTAAATTATAATAAATTTCTTGTTCTATCAACTCATTTGAACAGTGGATTAGCTATTCCAGTATTTCAACTGGTAGTAATTTATTTCTATAGGTTAGTTTTTGAATATTAATATACTTAGATGAGCATGTTTAGAAGTAAATTCCTTCAAAAAAAAGGCTAACATGAAAAAATGAATAAAAATATTATTTCTCAACACTTCTCCATTTGACAAAAGCTACAGTGCTTTACAAAAAAAATAAAATAAAATCATGAATTCCATCTGTTTTGAAGAAGAGAGGAAACAAAGTATCCTACCCAGAATCATACACCAAATCCATTATGAGCAGGGAATTGACCAAGCTCATAACTGAAAAGCATGTTCACACCATATGTCAAAAACAGACCTCTTTTTTAACTGATGTATTAATTTGATGAGAACCTTAGGACATTTTTTTTAATTCTGTAGTTTAAAATCATCTCCAAAATAAGAACATGTATTTCACAGAAGTATATAAGCATTCAATATTTTTATAACTAAGATACTGGCAAGCCTTGACTTAGGATGAAGGATGAACATGACCTAGCAAAAGACCAAAACATCTGCGTGTTATCAACACCATCCTCAAATAACATCTACAGAGAAGAAATTATCTCTACCGTAGCTGAAAGCAGGGTACAATAATGTAGAAGTCAATTCTATTATGGACAAAGAAAGACAATTTTACAAAAATATAATCAAGAAATGGAGACTAGTTACAGAGGTTGTCATTTAAACCATACCACACCAAAAAAATACCAAAAAAACCCAAACAAACAAGAATTCTTGTATTTTGGAACATGAACTGTCAGCCCTTACTTTTGTTTTCAGGTGAAACTATGGTCTGAGACTGTGGCATGTTCAAAGATAATGGAAAAGAAGAGGATGGATGTGGTAGCCAGATAGATTCAGGCATCCTGAGTCTTATCAAAAAGATAATACAGCATGCAGAGTTGCAGTCTGACCTTATTAAGCAGATGAGGGCTGTATTTCAGTCCATGGAGGGCTTTCTGAATTCTGACAAGTGCATCACATCTGTCAGTCTTTTCATGTTTCTCTTGAAGCCTCATCTAACAGCTGTTTTCCCTTGGCACTGCCTTCTGTCCTTCAGCCTCACATTCCTCCATCCCTTTTTTTGTGTTGCCTTCTGGTCCTGTTGCCAGGTTTTCAGGAAAATCCTGTTCTCTTGGTGAAGGTAGCCCAGAAACTGATGATTTCAGAACATGCTTTTGATTTGAGGATATATGCTTTTATTCTGAGGGTATATACATAAATTAGCTTCTTAAAAAAGCTGCTTCAAGAATTGGATATCAGTATCCCTGTGATGAATGCGGAAGTAATGATAAACACACTGCTTTAAACTGAGAGGGAAACAGAGTCTGTCTTTCAGACTTTATAGCTTATATGTATAGGAATGTAGTGCATGACCCCAGGAATAAAAAGACAGATTCAAAAGTTAGTAGAGTTTTAAACAGTAAAGGGAAAGAAACAATTATGTACATAGATAGATCGATAGATACGTAAATAGATTGATTGATTGAAAAATTGACAGATGATAGATGAAAGATCAAAAATTTTTTCACTGATTTTTACTAATTATATAGTCATTATAAAAAATGCTGTATGATTTTAATATTTCTAAATTGTATATATTTTTTTCCTAAAATCTAGCCAGTAATCAGAAATAAAACTCACAGGGACTTCTTACTATAATTCTGATTAGAAAAAGAAATAATACATATTTTAATTTCTAACATTACATAATTAGCATGTGAAGAAAACAGCAAAACGGCTTTTTTAGTGAATTATAACATAATTTCCATATATTCAAGCACAGAAAAAGCCATTTAAGTTTTAACAAGTAAATTCATAGGTGTCATGTTATGCTGCTGGAAAGCTAAAGTGGTTAAGAGGCTAGATCTGTCAAGTAAATTGAATCATTCACTAACTTCCACATAAATGGAAGCATGCATCTCATACAAGACAGTCATTTAAGAGAGCCTGGAAAGAGAGGTGGGATACAAGAAAAATGGCAGCAGTGCATTTCCACAGAATATACACAATATTTATTATTTTTTTTTTCTTTTTTTTTTAATCATTATCATGCATGTCTATTTTGCTTAATGTGCATCTACCTTCTATAAAAACCATGAAAATGGTCCATAGCAAATCATATCTAGCACTAAATATTTTTGCCATGTTCCTCACTACATATGCACTATGTGTGACAAGTTTTCTCAGCTTGAGGAAGCTTTCCCACCCTTCTTCACTTCCCTTGCAAGGTTTTGAGTTTTGGAGGTTTTTTTGCCTTTGGCCACATTCATATCCTCTTACTGTCAGGAATAATTTATATGGATTTATTCCAAGCATCCATAAGTACCGGATCTAATCCATTAGTTGAACAAAATATCAGTTATTAAATATGTAGTGTGAGCATTCTTTTCAGTTATGGGCTTGGTCAATTCCCTGCTCATAATTGATTTGCTGCATGATTCTGGTTAGGATACTTCCTTTCCTCTCTTCTTCAAAACAGATGTAATTATTCTTCTCCAGAAAGAACAGAAAACCAGAACTTCTTGTAAATGATAGCAAAACATGCACAGTTCAATCTGTAACCATACTGAAAAGGCCTATGTTTCAAAAATACAGTCATCTTCAAGCTGCATAAATATTAAACTAAACTGCATAAAAATTCATCTATTATATATATATTGAATTTATTTTCCAATATCAGCACCAAAAAAACCCCTATTTTAAAATACATCAAGGAGATTGACTTTCTTCTGCTAAAAAAATAAGGGTTGGTTCCAGCTGAGCATGTCTTACACTAATCATTCTTTGCATGAATTAGGGTCCTGAGTGTAGTAGTGGGCCTCAGTTTCCCTGGTCACCCTCTATTGGAACCTCTGCCAACAGTTCCTGTCCATTGGCCAGGAGAGCTGGACAGTCTGGGTAGCTTTGCAAAATAGGCTTTTTAAATTGTTTTCTGTCCTCCTAATACTTTATATTATTCTTAGGAAGAATCAGTGGAGGAAAGCATGTATCTGAAATTTTGTATTTTGCATTTGACAACCCCCAGTAGATAAAGAGAAATCACCGGGGTTTAAGGTTCTCAGACAATATATCCCAGCTCCATAACTACATGAGCAATAGTCATCACTGTTACTAATTTACTCTTATTATAACAGTATTTATTATTTTTTATTATATTCATCTTCAAGCAGGAGCTTTCCAATGAGTAAATATGGGAAATTTTCATGAAGATCACCAGCAAGCTGGAGCATCTCACCTATGAAGACAGTCTGAGAGAGCTGGGCGTGTTCAGTTTGGAATAGAGAAGTCTTTGGGAAGTCTTCATTGTGGCCTTCCAGTACCTTAAATGGGCATCTAAAAAGGAGAAAGAGGAACTTTTTATACAGGCAGACAAGTGTCAGGACAAGGAGCAATGGTTTTACACTGAAGGAAGGTAGGTTTACATTAGATGTTAAAAAGATGTTCTTTACTCGCATGGTGGTGAAAGACTGGAACAGTGTCTCAGAGAAGCTGTGAATGCCCTTTCCCTGGAAGTGTTCAAGGCTATGTTGGATGGGACCCTGAGCAACCTCATCTAATGATCATAGAATCACTAAAGTTGGAAAAGACATCTAAGATTATGAAGCTGTTCCGGGTTATCATCTTCAGTACCTTCATTACAGATGAAAACACTTACAGAAGAACTGTTGTTTGGTTTAGATATTGCTTAACAACTGGAAAATCCTTTTCTATGAAATCTGAACATATTTGGTATGTAAATTATCAAGAGACAGTAACCAGGAAACCGTCTCTCCACCCAGACTGTCTTTATGAGCAGTGTCACATTTTAATAGTTTAGCTTTCAATACAATCAATACTGCCATTGCTTCCCCTTACTACAGCAGGAACTTCTGTCTTCAGTATAATAAATTAAAAAGTCTTGCACAGAGCAGAAGAGTTTTCATGGATATGAGCATGATTTGATACATTAACATGTCCTATAAAAATTACACTAACTTAAAGAACTTTGGATTTAGAGATCTAATAGCCATCAGGGAAAGAGATTTACTGGGACACCTTTTCCAACACAAACTTTTCTGCTGACAGAGTTGTGAACACAAGCATGAAGGCACTACAAAGAAACCAGCGTCAAGACCAAAACACAAGCAAGACTGAGATTTAGGAGGTTTGCATTTCTATAAAACACTTGTATTTATAGTATTAATTTAGAGCATTTCTATGCACAATCTTTTTTTTCTGAAAACAACCATGTTGATCAGAATTTGTTTCAGAAAACCTTCAATTACTGTTCTTCAGCTTTCTAAATAAAATGAATATCTGTGATTTCCTCTGGTGTTAGTGTTGAGAAATAAAATAATAAATTATAGGTATTAATCTAAAGTCTCTGTTCATTCAAAACCAAGGCACTGTACCCAATGTCATTGGATCTCACTGAAGTATAAAGAATAGAGGATTTTCTCCAGGATTAAATTTCTCTCAATTAATTGATAAAAATTTCATCCATTTTTCCCTGGACAAGAAGAAAAAAAAGCATTTTGATGTTGTTTAGCATGTTGACTCCAATAAATCAATGTCACTGAGTAAGGAATGTTAAGTCAATCACAGAGAGCTAGGGATTTGTGTTCAGCATACTGGAACTTTAGATAAGCTGATAGAGCCAACATGCTTGCTTTCAATATACAGCACTTTGCTATTGATTAAAGCAGTCATTACCTTTCTGGTTTTATAACCAAAAAGTCAAGGGTATGCTTAATTGATGTTTCCATATTTTTCTCTACAGCTGCAGATTCACAAACATAAAAAAGAGGTTAACTGTCTTTCTCTTAAATTAGATAATCCTCTACATTGACACCTCTACATTTAAGATTTGGCTTTGGTTCAAGTTGCAGAAAGTCCCATTTAGACAATAGCTTGATTGTCATACTGTAATTAAGCAAATAATCAGGAGGAATTTTATTAGGTTGTACACTGGCTCTAAACTCTTTTGAGAGTTTAGCATAGAACATGATAGAAATCACTACAGCATAGGGAAAGAGCAATAATAACAGAAGGGAGAAGCTCTGTAAAATTTCCAGCTCATGAAGATGGTACATACCAGCACATTCCTTTTCTTTGTTCCTCCACACAAGAATTCATCCTCTTTCCCCATCAAGTCTAAAGACATTCCAATAGGGATGGTAAATTACTGACTTGCTATGCTAAAGCAAAGAAATCCTTCCTTCCCCAAATGAAAGAACTTCAAATTCTCAACTTTCAGAATTTTATATGAAGATACTGGGTATTTCTCCCTTCCATAACATTGCTCAGGAGACTTCAGCTGGAATAAGGAAAACATGGCACTGTTAGATTCCCTTTCCAACTGCCCAGGTATTCATTCACCCAGTATCAATTCAGTTCAAAATCACTACCCAGTCATACATGGGTATGTTGCTTTTAGCAGCAAAGTAAAAAAATGAACAGAAATTTTCAATTTAAATTTATAAGTTTTGTTTAATTATTAGGTAATATGAAAAAGAAAAACACTGCAAGCAGATTTTCTTATTCATTTGTTGACAGTATAAGATGAAAGTTGTAAGCTCTTGCAATACCATGCGACCAGGATCCCCCTATACCAACTCTTGTACAGCCTACAGATGAAAGACATTATTTTCCACCCCAAGGAGTTTACAGTTTGTTTTTCCAATATCAAATTTGTGACAAAAACAAGACAAATCTCAGCACAATAGCCCTAACATCAGTTCTCTGAGAAGTTAGTGGCTATTAGATTTCTCACAGGAAAACTTTATCTAATAACTTAAAGAAGGTGGTGGGTTTTTGAGTATTGGAGAAAGTTATTCCTAAGTATGAAAGGTAACATGACAAACTTTAGACAATATGATATGTGACAAACATGTTATGTCTACAATACCTCCTCTCCAACTTTCTTGTGTTCCCTGGACTACTTCTACATCTATATTTTTTTTGTTTGCTTCATAGGATTCAACTACACTGAAAACAGCTGGAAGTTCTTTAATTCTGCAGAAAAACTCCTTTCATACATAACTTATCAGAAACGCAACTCCACGTGGTAGTAACAAGTGCCAACTTCCAATTTTTAGAGAAGTGAGAACTCATAAGAAGATCAAAAGCAGCCCTCTAACAAATTGATAACTCTTATTTTCAGGAACTTCCTAAGTTGTTTATTCACATAGCATAACAATTTCCCCAAACTGAAAAGTGAAAGAAAGCAATTCCTTCCATATGTCAGCTTTTTAATAATCAATTAAGTTAACAAGAGCTCTGCCATCTGCACCTGATCCAGGGACAGAATAGCACTCCCAGAGGGGAAGCATCTTCAGCTTGCATTTACCTGAATCACAACTAATTAAGAAGATAAACAGAAGAATCAAAGGGAATGAAAGAACAAGCAAGGTAAAGTCCCAGATGGATGAAAGAAGCAGAGATGGAACTTTACCTGACCATTTTTGGAGAAGATACACAAGAGCAAAATGCTCTCCAAAAAGCCCAGAGTACCAGAGGCCAATTTTTCACTCACCTGTAGGGATTTACTCAACTATAAGTCTGTATGGCCTACAATGGTGGATATAGTGTTGTGTGACTGATCTATTGTACTCTTCAGCACAACAACAACAACAACAAAATAAAAATAAAAAAAAAAAAAAAAGAAAACACAAAAAAACCTTTTTGCAAAAATAAATATGCCTGAATCCAGGTCTAGAGGAGAGGAGCAACAAATGATATCTGAGAAACCTAACTGGCAATTCCATTTGTTGCCCTGAGTTGCCCTTCGACTCTACATCATTAGAAAAATAGCTGAGCATCTTAATTTTGCATGGTCAATGAAGATGTTGGAGTTGAGAATCCACTGACAGCAAAAATACAGATAAATTACATAATAAGTTACAGATGACTTCTGTCAAGTGGCTTCTGTTATGGTTCAGTGCAGTAGAATTGGAGAGCAGAGGGCAAGCAGACAAACTAGCTGCTACATGGCCACAGCGAGGTAGAGCCCCTACAGCTGTGCCACAAGTTGGAGAGTGAGCTGAATATTTTGGAGAGCATGAGGGAGGGAAAATTGGGGGCAAGAGCAGATGATGTGTAGATGCATCTACATGGTTTGTTAAAGCAGCAGCACCTGCACATGCTCCCCACTGGCAGAGCTGAACTGGATGCCAGTCAACAGCCCCTGGTAAGCTTTTGGCCTGGGCCGAATCACACTCCTTCAGATGGCCATGGCTCATCATGTGAGCAGCTCATGAGCAGCCTGTTCATTTTGGTGGTTGATGCAAATACTACCATAGGTGCAGGACGTTTCCTTTTTTCAGGAATATACCTGGACATACTGAACTTGCTAGTATAGAATGTGCATTAAATGTACTTCTCATTGTCCAGTTCTCTCTTCCAAAACAACAGAAAACCATAAGGACAATCAAAAATCCTTTTTGAAAACTTTCTGAAAAGGATATAATCACCAACACATCAGGAGTGGCAACTGGGCCTCATGCTATAATCACCAACCACAGCCCTGCTGGCTCGGTGCTCCTTAAGCTTTTTAGTGAATAAGTGCAGAAAGATTGAAGGTCTTGCAACAAATCCAGATGGCTTTAAGTTTCTGATATATGTGAGGTCAAATCAGAGCTAGCATATTCAGATAAATTTTGATCAAAAATTAATTTTTTGTACACTTTCCTCACACTGAGGACCACTGCCTCTTGGCTGTAGCTATGAGTTCCTTTTTAGAAAAAGGCAAACATCTTCCACCTCACCGAATTAGAATGTGCTGCATTACACCATGTGACAGGGAAAAGGACTCTTATTTATCAAGCCTTTACCAAAAAAAAAAAAAAAAAAATAAAAAAAAAAGAAGTTGCCTACATACTGAGATAAATTGTTCCTAATTTCTAGTGAGACAAATATAAGATAGATAACAAAAATAACTGAAAGACATAGATACCTTGACAGAAATTGTAGCCAAATAACATGTGGAGCCTTCTCACGTTTTCTAAAAAGATGTGGCTCAAAAATATTCAGAGTTTACCTTTCTCTAGTCAGCTGAGTTAAGGATAGAGAAAGACAGCTTGGAGATAAAAAGTAGCAACAGCAGCAAACATGAGATATTCAGCATATAGTAAAAATACATATTTCTCCCTGTAAAGGCCACATACACTTACAAATTCTACTATAGCACAAACAATGGAAAAAGATCATTCTGATATTTTAAACTCTTTACAGTGTCCAGGTAATATTTACTGGTCACTATCATATCTGCAACTGGCCTTCAAATAAGATTGTTCTAAGATGAGAAAACTGTTCAAGATACCTGCATTTATTACAAATCATATAAAAGATGCTCAAATTAGGATTGAAGACATGTGTCTCTGATACTTTTAAAGTCTGTGCTAAAGAATTTATGGCATAAATTCACAGATTAGGAAGAAAACTCCCTGTTTCTGTAAATTTCTGTTTCAGTCTTAAAACATACATGACAATTCCTAACGACAATTTTATTTTTATCCCAGCTACTCTTTAAAATTCAACAGTATATAAGTAAAACAGTTTTTTAATCTGAGTAGTTACAACCTCAGTGTTAAGACAATGATTTGAACAGCAAACTTTGGCACTAAAAAAACCCTTAAATACCAAACTAAACTAAACAAAAAAAGAAGGCAGAAGACAAATTTTCAAGAAAATGGCTCTGATATTTAAACTCAGCTAAATTCTTGCCTCTGAGCCTGTCGGTGTCTGAGGGGTCTCCTAGGTTGAGACCACCCATAGACAGGACATTCCAGGTGGTGGTTCGAGTTTGTGCTCTTTTCTCCTTTTTCCCTTTCTTCCCAGCTCAAGCACCCAGGGAGACGCAAAAGCCGTTTTCCAATGTTTTCAAGGTTGTTTATTCTTTCTTACCTAAGGAATTTTATCTCTAAGTTACTGTTGCAGTGTAGCACCTCCTAGAGGCAGAGTGCTGAGAAGAAGAAAGGGGAAGCTGTCTTTGTCCCCCTTAAAAGGTAAAGAGCCCAAGCTTTCTTTCCCAATATGGAGATGTTCTGAGCCGGGACACTTCATTGGACTCCCTGGACATCATCCCACCCCTGGAGCTACCTGGATTGGACGAGTGCCAAAGCCCCGCCTAAGCCATAAAAAGCACTGCTTGAGGAAACCTTGTGGCATTTCAGGGGTGTTGTTGTAGCAGAGACATGGACCTCCAGTCTCTGGCACGGCTTTTTCTCTTTAGGGAGTTTGTTATTCTGGAAGTTAATGAACCTTTTTTTGTTTCCAACACCACCTGAGGTGTCTTTCCCCACTCTTTCTAAGCCGTGAGTATTTGTAAGACAAAACCCGAACGGGGATGGGAGCTCTGGGAGCTCATAACACCTGGCTCAAGGTGAAATCCCATCACGTTACAGCAGTCTGTCTTACAAGCTGGTCCAGGGCACACTCCCTGCCCAGAGGGCAGGTCTTATCATTTTATACCATAAACTACGTAATACAATATTTACTGTTAATTTCCAATCCGTGACCCTTACATTACATTGTCCAGTTTTCTGACAAACCAATCCAGAAATGCCACCCTGGCTCAAAGATGGATGGCAAGAAGGGAGGAAAAGAAATAACATACCACTTGTAAAAATCCTCCATCCTAACTCTTAAGCTTATCATAACTATGTCACAAACTCATATTTCTATCTTTTAACAATCTAATTTGTACTCTAATTATCTTTTGCGACTTGTAATTCTTTCTGCAATGATGATAATCCTTTCTTGGGAAGCCAGGGGAAAACCCTGGACTCCAACATGAGCCTTCAATTGTTTTTCATGTAAAGGGAGTTCTTTGTTCAGATTCACAGGCAGACCTCAGACATAGTCATGCCAGGGCACCATCAGCATGATTCTGTTTAGTGAAGATGAGGCCCAAAAGCTTATTTACATACCTAAACATGTTTCTACAATAAAAAAAGAGAGAATTGTTTCCCAGTGAAATCTATCCCCACATTCAAGGCAGGACTTGGTAGCAGAGTATTGTCAGGTGATTCTCATGCTAGACTGTTTTATGATCTGGAATATCTTGAGAAATTCCACATTAGAATTTCTACTTCTAATTTCTAATTAGAATGTTCATATTAGAAATTCCACATTTAGCTAGGATAAATAGCAATCTGCTTCATTTTCCAGAGATAAAAAATACTAAATCTGAATTTATTTCTTCATCTGTCCTTTTTTAGCCCAGGACTTGTATAGGTGGTAACTTAATCTACCGTCTACTTACAACCAAGGACTATTAGTCCTATAAATATGTTAAATAAATCATCCTCTTAATTTAGACCTGTTCAGAACTCTGGAGTAGGAAGCTTTAGCATGAGACATGTTGTGTGAAAGAGGAAAAAACAAACCAAACAAACAAACAAACAAAACCACCTGGTTATAAGTATGCCCCCTTATTTTAGAACACAGTGCTTTGGTGAGTAGGCAGCCTGCCCTTTGTAAACAGAGTAGTCTTGATCTGCTTTATTAACAATTTTAAGAACTGGGTCTGAACTAATGAGGAGATCTGGAAACTACAGCATAGAGGCGCTTGAGAAGCTCTAAAACTGAAAAGTCATTCACAGTCTTGCAAATCAAAGCTAAGTAGAATCACAGATGCTTTTAGAAATAACTTAAACATGGACATATTTCATTCTTCCACCTCAAAAGAGATAATATAGATTCTATTACACTAGGTTGAAAGGCAGCACATGGCTGCTGTGAGTCAATCCTGTCTGCTGTTAAAGCTAGCCTCAAGCTCTCATGTAAACAGACCTTAGTCTTCACCTTTATGTATTGCAAAAATTACACAATCTTTTAATCTTTTTCTATGTTAGAATATTAGCATGTCTTAATTCAAGGCTGAGGAGGTGGACATTTAGGCAATAGTGTATTACCAGGGCTGTAGCCTCTTTATTTTGCCATCCCACCTTAGAGCATACTATGTGGCAGGAAGACAGGAATTTGTCACCTTCTTCCTCAGTGTTTCTACTTCAATAGTTCACAAACTGGGGCTGTTCCCTGGGATGAAAAGAAGTCATGGACAGCACTGCAGCATCCCAGAGATTCTATAGTGGACTATAACATCTGCCCAGTAATCTTAAGGAGTTCACTGGTTCATCACTTTTACCTTTAGCATGGTCTGCTATCACCCTGTCTGCGAAAGGTGGCAAACAAATGCTTTTTTACAAAACAAACACACCTTTTGTGGGTCCCAAAAGAAACATCAAATAGCTGACCTCTAGGACAACTGCTGCTGACTCCTTCTAGCTCACTAGGTAATCGAAAGGCATATCATTTACTAGAGATTTCTTAGAGAGTTACGTTTAGAAAATGTCTGAAAGAGATAGGGATTGGAGAGTATGAACAGAAGATGAGTCCGTCATTGGCAAATTGTTTAGACGTAAAAACAGGTTTCACGCTCCAGAAATTCTCTACCCAGAAAACTCTTCGCATGTATTTATCAAAGACATTATTAATTTATACACATAAGATAAGCTGCCATCCAGAAAACATTATAGGAACTATTGCTGCTATTTTCCATATGGTGGGGATTGCTGGACATTTAATAATAGTCTGTCATATTTTTTCCATTGTTCTGACAAAATATGCTGAAGAACCTTTTACAATTTTAGAAAATAGAATGCATTTTGTCACTCTTTTTACAGTTAATTCATTGAATTAAATTTATGAAGCATATTGTCTGTAAAAACAAAGATAGACAAGTATGAAATCACATGTCAGCTACAGGACCTAAATTCAGTGTGAAGAGACAGTGATAATTCTGATTATGAACTTAATAATCCTCTAAAATATTTTTAAATGGCAGACAAATCAAAAGGATGTAATTTTAGCTTATCAGCAACCAACAGCAGCACGATAGCTAAATTTAGCTATATGAATGCTAGTCCTGCTGCAAGTTTATAGTGCTTAATCATAAGACCTTTCAGCTGTATAATGTGGAGAATTATTCCTAAGAGGTGAGCAACAAAAAATATTCTTTTCCAGCAGAGTGACAAACATTTCAGGTTTTAAAATAAGATTTGACATAAAGGCTGGTCATATGCAACCTGCATGTTTGGCATCTACACTTTTCTGGCCTTTCCCATCATCTGAAAAGTGCTCACATTTTCCAAGATCATGAGGTTCTATCTGACAAAGGACTCTATACTGAAACTAATTTCAAATCACTTTAATGCATAATTAACAATGCCCACTCAAGCAGTCATATGCCTATGATATCCAAATCCCCCAAAAAGGTCTTCATCTTAGGTTTCTTCAGCTGGGAGAAGTTCTTCCAATGCCTTTGCTGTATTTGATCAGAAATCCTATTCAGCTGTGCTTGTAAGTGAAAAATGTCCATC
The DNA here is from genome assembly GCA_013400315.1 of Bombycilla garrulus. NCBI lineage: Eukaryota > Metazoa > Chordata > Aves > Passeriformes > Bombycillidae > Bombycilla > Bombycilla garrulus. The sequence continues at coordinate 359,552 of VXBU01003604.1, forward strand.
TGGTAATGGTGAGCAACTCAGGATCCTTCCATGTTTACAGCAGTGGAGGTGTGTTGTATATTACAAACCAAACAAATGTCAGGGGAATTTTGTGATGGATTTTCATTCTTACATAGCAAAGTATTCCAAGTAGCATATAATGAAGCTTCATGAAGCACAGTGTAAGCCCTGAAGTATAGCAATTTTGGTGAAAGCAAGTGACATGACTAAGGCAGGGAACACTCAATGTCAGACTTGGACTCAGAACTCCATCAACAATCTTTCTACTTATGAAGTGCCATTGAAATTTAATCCAGCCATGTTTCCATTTCAGCACTTGTGCTTCATTTTCAACCAAGTTGATAGGCAACAAACATATCTGGAAGATTACAGAGTTTATGCACCTGTTGTTGATAAACTTGACTTGCAGCCAGACACTCCCACAGCCACTTTCTTATTCCCCATCTTCAAAAAAATAGAGGAAGAAAAAACATAAAAGTGTTCATGGGTCAAGATGAAGACTTTGAGGTTCAGCATCCCAAGCAAAACAGACTTGACCTGGGAAAAATGAATTTATTTTATTTCTCATTAAAATAGTTTTGGATAGCAAGAAACAAACAAACAAAATTGCTTCCTCTCCTCCTCTCTATCCCAGGCTCAATTTCATGCCTTCATTCTCAGCTCCAAGTGTCTAATGGTGGTTGTGGTCAGCCCATAAGATCTCCTTTCTGCTCATCCTTCCTCTCACTTTTCCCCTGCTGCAATGTGGGTCCTTCCCACAGGCTGCAGTCCATGAGCAGCTCCAATGTGGATCCTCTAAAATTACTGACCAGGCTTTCCAGTGATGTGAATTATATGAATAGAAATTTACTTGAAGTCAAATATGCTAGAGAGAAAAAAATAAAGGAAAACAAAAAATAAAGAAATAGAAATCCTGATATTTAGTTGAATGGGTCAACATGACCTTGCAGAAAGTAGGGAGGGGAGAGAAAACTTGATGATAAATATACCTGAGAGGATGAATTCCTGGGGAATGAGCTCAGAATTGTGAGAAGCAGAATACAGAGTAGAGAAGGAGGCAGTGAGTGACTTCAGCTAGCTGGACACAGCATTCAGCCAAAAAAACCCCTGCTATTGAAGTGGTATGTGTGAGGAAGGAACTGGCAGCCATTTGAGGAAGTGCCAGTGACAAATTCATTCACTCAGATAAAGAAGTAAAGCACTTCAGAAAAGAAAGATTAATAGATCATGGTGGGAAAAGCAGAGAGGCCACTGATGCTGAATTTTAGTTTAGTTGAGTGCGCTCACATAAATGGTTGCACTAGGAGTTTCAGCAAGGGCTTTATATGAGATGAACATTAGATTTCTCCAATAAGGAGTGCCTTCTCCTTTGTCTGTGCATGTCTCCACTCCTTTTGCTTTCTTTTCTATTTGATATAATAACATATTAGATGAAAATCAGTTCTTCCGCTTTTCCAAATAGTGAAAAATATATTAATTTCTTACTTTTCATACAAAAAGACATTTATGCAATGTCTTCAAACTAACGCTCTTGTGTTTTTTATTCCCATTATTCTGTTTTGGTTTGTCAATTTATTCTACAGCTACAGTTTCTTGGCTTAGGGTTCATCTCTTACTCTGCTTGGACTTTGTGCAGAAGGACCTGATAACTGAAGTGGAAAACCAATTTCAGATATATAGTCAGCAAACTTCCTCTAACCCAAAACAGCCACTGCCTTGGTCTTCCAAAACATTTCTGTGTAAACAGTATCTAATAATAGTATTCTCAAAATGACTGAGTAGTTCTTTAATGGAATTAATTAGTGTCTGTGTTGCATTCCCTCTAAATCATACGCAGCTTTCATCAAAGAAGAAGTAAAGGACTTCATGCTACATTTACTTAAGACTAGAAATAAAAGTGTGTCTTCTGTTATATGCTTTAACACATGCATCCATGGCCAGGTATGATGATCACAAGGCTAGAAAAATTAGTCATTTTAATCAATTAACTTTTCAAACAATGAAGATAATAGGCTCACAGCAAATAATTAAAGTTATTAGAAGTGATATTCTTTAACTGAAATGATCAAGAGACCTTCAAAAAACTGGCATTCAGTAATGTTGTTCACGAAAATGACCTTGACACATTTCCCAGTCTCAATTATCAAGAGAAAACCACATTTACATGTTCAGTATGTGGTGAATCATATCTTTTATTACCTCCAAACAGTATAAATAGTTATTGCTGTTTATTCAGTGCAATTTTAATCTCTTTTTCATAGGAAAACATTTTTAATATGATTTATAAATATCTTGTAATGCCAGGTAATGCCTGAAGTGTCAAAATGCTCTGTAGGTGTAATATGATGCCTGCCTTAAAAATTGTTTTATAAATATTATGAGTTATATTAGGACAGGCAAAATGTAGATATCAAGCTGTTTAGCAAATATCTATTTTTATTGCTGTTTAGCAATTAAATATTTTGAAAAGGCTTTTAGATATTTCTGCTAAATTTTAAATTTCTGTGATAACTGATGGCTTTCCTGATACATTCCTGATTTCAGCAATTTTAAGAACTAAATAATGTGTTAGATAATTCCAAAAAATTAAATATATCTTCATTTTCAGGACCAAGATCAGTAATCTGAAATGTCTGTCCTGAATATTGAAAATTTTAAAGCATCATAAGATATATATTATCATTGATATAGTCAAATGGAAGCTGCGAGAAGGGCAGTGTTAAATGGAAAAGCATATGAGTGATTTTAAATAGCCTTCTGGAACTTAATTTAGAAAGCTTCTGACTTTTTATTATAATTATTTTTAGCATCCTCTCATTTATTTCCTGCTTCCTTCAACCTGGAAATGCAATCTTTTCTAAAGAAAGCTCATCACAAGTAACAATTTGTTTATGTAGGATCTTGAACAATTAAGCTATTGCTGGCCTACAGCTACAGCGCTCTAATTCCAGATACACTCACATGATGGTACTATAATTAAAAACAGAGAGGAGAGAGTGTAAAAACAATGCTCAGTCACACTATAAAACATGTCTTCAGTAGCTACTGAAGAGTCACACATTTATAATCACAGCAAATTAATAAGAATCTAAAAATAGTTGTGCTTGTTTCCTGTGCATTGCGCATTGCACATCACTAATAAATAATTTTCACACTCTGTTGCAGGTCACTGATAAATTAGCTATAAACATTCTGTCCTCCTGAATAGATTAGCTTATCATTAACTACACGAATACTTTTCCACATGATTCTTAATTAGGAGTTAAGAAAATTGTGCTCAGGGGTTATCACATCTAATCCAATACATACAATCGGTGCTATAAAACCATTATAAAAGAAATACATTCTTGCCATTTATTACTTTAATGGGATTAATTGATCTATTACAAAGTTTCATTATATGGGCGATTTTAATGAGTGTTTTATTCTTGTACATCATAGTCCAAACTTAGAGTGTAAATAAAACCACATCACAGAAAGGCCTTTTCTAAATTACTCCCCTTGATTCTGTTGAAGAGTCCTTTCAAATACTCAAACTAGAGTTTATGAGAGGCCTTTTAAAAAGACCATAGAAGTTATTGAAAAGATTTACTGTAGTGGGCTGTAAGTCTAGATCAAATCTAGAAGGATAATTGCGTGTATCACATTTGTGTTGTTTCACTCAGTAGAATGTGATGATTAGATACCACATGGCTCCTTCTTTTCCACTGAGCAATGACCATTAACATGGCTGTCATTACCACTGTGTTTTAATCTTCCTGACTGCTGTCATGGACAAAGAAGTTTTTTCTTCAGAAGCTATAGATGATTGTCAAAAAGGAAAAGTGACACTGATAAACTTTGAAGGAGGTAGCATGTTTGGCGAAAATTTTGCCTAGCAAGGAATATGCATATAGTCTGAAAGTACATTTCTGGTGTGGGATTGAACAGAATTCTCCTGCCACTTCATCATCCCTGCAGAACTGAAACAAAATGCCTTATTCAGCAGAACTGTCTGACAGCATTTCTTTCAAACTTGTCCTCTGCACTGAGGTCTACCTGTATTAAAACTGCTTTTTAAATTTCAAGTTACTAGAAAAAATTGAATTAATAGCTTTTACCCTCCATGCAAATTGTTGACTGTCCTTCTGTAAAACACAGAACATCACAAAAAAATGCATCAAAATCTAAGGCCTGCAAGCAGACATGATCCTCTGGACTGCTGTGTTATACAGTGATTTCTGGTAGCAAAAGAACAGGGCCATTTTTTACTCAGAACTATGGCATAAATTAAAAAGTTTTGAGATAAATTTTTTATACGGGTTATATGAGCTGAAAACTGAGTCAAGATTTAAGATTTTCTCAGGCTGAGGAAATGAGAGCTTTGCTAGCAAATGAAAACACTCTTCTGATAAGTATCTCTATGCCAATCATCAGATTCTTCTCATGATTAACAAAATTGCCATCGTTTTTTCTCTAAAGAACCAGTTAAACACATCAGAATAGCTGCAGTCCTTGAATGGCATGGAAATATATTACGCTCTAAAATGACAATTGAGATTTTAGCTCACAAACCATATGACTTTCTTTAAAGTCAAAATGCATGCTGATAAACCTAAAGAGGAAGGGAAATTAATCACCTCTACACATGCAGAAAAACAGAAGCTCCTCCCTTCCTATCTTTCCTATTTATCTCTTACTCTTTCCTGCTATTTGACTCCTTTCCTTTTGGAAAAATAAAGATCCTACTCAGTCATAGGTAAATCTCATTTCATATTGTCTTTCAAGAAGTTACCAACCAAAAGCAATCAGTTGTAAATCACAGTTAGACATTTTTTTTACTGTTATTAAGGTGTCCTTTGAATAGTTTTTTGTAATTGGCACAGTTCTCGAAACCCAGCCAGGTTAAAACAGTTGCAAAAAAGAGGAGGCAAACAAAAAGAATAGGCAGCTCTGCAGACATCTAAGCCCAGATAAGTGAGTATATTCCAGAAATGAAAGAATTCAGGCCAAAGTAACTTCAGCAAACTGCCCCCAGAGAGAATCCCAAATTGTTTCTTGTTCTGAAACTGTTTTTTGTTCATGCGACAGACAAAAGAATAGGAAAAAAGTGTCAAAACAAAAATTTTGGTTGTCGTTTCTTTGTCATATTTCTTTACATAGTAAAAATTCCGTAAAAATTGGTGTTGCTGAGCAGCAAAAACCAGCTCAAAGAGATATGACTTCAAACAATACCAACTGTTCTGGCAGCTAGTAAAAAATGGGTTAAAAATTGTAACTAATTATAAGAATTTCAACTTAGCAATTTTTTCAACCTTACTTGACTTGAAAACATTGCTTTAGGCTGGTAAGACATTTACCTAGGAATTTATCTAGCAAAATGGAATTAAGGTGATAAGTGGGACATGGGTTTGGCACTGGAAACCTCATGAATATAGCCAATTTGCCTGTGGTGAATTAACAGAAATATAAACCTGGAGCTGGACAAACCTGGTTTAGAAACTAACAAGGAGAATGAACACATAGCATCTAACAAATATAAATGCACCATCCTGCCATTCATAGTAAATTCAGGTGTAACATGCAGCCACACACCAGTGAAGGAAGAGCAAAGGTGTGAAAGTCCACCAGCAAGCATTAAAAATTATTCCAGGTGGAGAACAGAGAATGAGAAAGGAGAAACTGGTAACATGAACAACGTTTTCTTTTTCAATGACCAAAGCAGCAGATGAATATGGAGCATAACACCATAATGAGGGATAGAAACTGATATGCATAACAATTTTAATTGATTTTTCCCTTGGATTTTTTCACAATAATTACAAATAATTTTGGCTAACAATTTGATTAGCAATTATTCTTTAATTAAACTGCTGAGATTTTATTTTTACTAACTATACATTGTTCCTTTATATGTAGATGTACTATCTTTTTGCCCATAAAGAGGATTTTAATAATCATATTGGACAAAGAATCTTCTTTTGAAGCAAGATACTCATTCAGATGATGCCAGTAAATTTAAGAAAATATAAGAAAAGCCTCTGTCTTAAGTTTTTTAAGCTGCCCCACCATATTGGATGTATATATTTAGTTGTAGAAATATATCAGATTTCACCTTATTGACGGACCAAAAGTAGGCCCTTTTGTGGGTAAACTGCCAATTCCATCTTCCTCGCAAATGATAGCTCTTTTTAAAAAGAGCACTTTCACAGAGCTCAAGTACCAGGTTATTTTGTGTAAATATATATTGTTTTGTATAGCACATTTTAGGCTGAAAAATATTAATAAGTTTACATATACAGGAAATTCTATTGAATCACTCAGTCCTTGTCTGAATGGCACTGTCTAAAAATAATTCTCTCTTTTCTTCAATCTCACAAGTTTTTGTAATAAAGCTCTGTCATTATTCCTTGGCTGCATTGCAAAAATGCTGAGCAAGGTTTGTTTCAGACTGGTACAAGTTCAGGATCTCATAATCAGGCCCATAGAGCTCATTGCAATATCCAGTGGTCAGCAAACCAGCCTTCAGATAGCTTTAGGTTTATAACAAGAACAAGTATTACATTATTCAGATACGATTGGAGCAAAGGTCCTAAGCAATCCTTAATGTGCAGTAAGCAACAGGTCAGCTCTTTTTTTGGAAGAAAAGAATTACTATTCCAACTGTTCCATTGTGCAAGAATGGGAGCAGAGGGTAAGATAATTAGATTTCTGCTCCTCCTGGAAAAAAAAAGAAAAAAAAGAAAAGAAAAGAAAGGAAAGAAAGGAAAGAAAAGAAAAGAAAAGAAAAGAAAAGAAAAGAAAAGAAAAGAAAAGAAAAGAAAAGAAAAGAAAAGGAAAAGAAAAGAAAAGAAAAGAAAAGAAAAAATAAAAGACCCCACAAACATTATTTTTAACATGGTTTCTGTTTCATTAACTGTGTTTAGCTGGACTGAAATGTGAACCCTGAATGTCTCCAACCCCCATAAGGAACTTAATCACACATTACGTTAAAGAATCAGCCTGAAGCTCAAGATAGACACACTGCTGGACACATTCTCTTTTATTGGAAGGAAGAATATTCTGAGTCTACCTTAAAATCCCTATTGATGTCTTTTGCAGAGGGCCCAGAAAAGTCAGCATATCTGACGAACAGGAGCAATCTAGAGGAAACTTAGCTGTATACAAATTTTTAATAAAAAAATATTTGCCAAGAATATCTGATGTGAGTGCAGCAAAGGCAGCAACAGATGAAGAGAAATATTCTTACAGCTGGAGCAGACCCACTATTTAAAACTTGCAACTTCCTTAAATTTGACAGACAACAAAAAGCAATGGCCTTTAGTTTGTGGGGGCAAGTGCACATCTTCTGCTTGGACTATTGCAACTCCTAAAGTGTGTGCTCAGTACTACTTTTGTTTGAATTGATATTTTTACATTGAAAAATGAGAGGACTCTGGTGTCAAATTGAAAAATACCCATTCAATCTCCAAAAAAAATCCTAGAATTATTCAGGAATGTTAGTAATTTTAATGTTAGTAATAAAATTTCATCTTCTTTAAAGGCCATCAATGTCATTTCAGTCTCAGGCTTCAATCCTCATACACATTAAAACTTCTACATGCTAAAATATTGTTAAAACTTTTGAAACATTTCCTTTCTAAGATATTAGAGTAACATGTTCTGGATATTTAATTGCTAATATGGGATGCAGTAAGTAGAAAACCATGTCTGGTAATAGATATGGTTGCTTTGTTGTAAGCTGTTTGCAAGTTCATCACAGAACACTATCAGTGATAAATGTTCTGCTGTGCTGTCCTTAACCAAAAATGTGTGAGAATGCACAGGGATCAAAAAAAAATTTCAAAGCTTAACATTTGTTCTTTGACACTGTGCAGCTCTGAGAACTTGTACCTTACTCCAAAATTGCATTTCCAGCATCTCAGTAGGAACTTCTCAGTTCCAGCTTCTCTGAGTAAAGACTGACTCCATCCATGCTCAGTTCCACCCATCTAACTAATTTCCCTTTTTTTCCCAACCAAGGGATAGGTATCCTACCTTCCAGCCCTTTATGTATCTCTACATAAGTTAGCCTTCAGTCTAGCACAGGCCTAGGTAAGTTTTCTATGCATGATCTTAAAAGCAAGGTATTTATCACTGAGCACCTGAGAGGCACTGAAAGCTGTTTGACCTGCCCCAACATATGTCCCAATCAGAAAACCCTCAAATAAGAAAATTTTTCCATCTAACCACAGCTGGCAAAATTCATGGCCTCCTGGGAGTTTCAGCTGGTACACATTGTGTGGAGAGAGGTAAAACTGAGTGGGTGCTATTGTATCAGGAAAGGCAGAAGGGGATGTTGAATTTCCCATAAGGAAGGGATAAAGAAGTGCAAGAATCTTATTAGAAAAAAAGGGGGAGCAAGACTTTAAAGGAAAGGAGGGACATAGACATGGTTAAGATATTGTGGGTAGAGGTGCTACTGCAGAAAGGGAACACAACAGGCATGCTTTTTGTCAGCTCTTTTCTCCAGAAATAGAAAACAGCAGTTTTACTTTGTTGCTTTTTTACTTTATAAAAATACATTTTGAAAGGTTTTCCAAAGGTTTTGGGGCCTCAGGCATAACTTGTATTATCATTTCTCTCCTAAAGTGTCAGGTGCAGAAGACATGCTGCTTAAACTGCACTTAGATCGTTAACCTCCAATCCTACTTATGCTGCACAGATGAAATGCCCCTTATTTCAGAACTTTACAGCTCCCAAGGTTCAGTAAGAAGAAGACAGCATGTGAATGACAAAAGACTGGCCTCTTGCAAATAGCAACAGGAAAATATAGCCTATGGAAAATTTTAGGACAGAGGCCCTCAAACAAACTGAAAGAGTATCAGTTTTTCATGTTGCAGAATCCACAAGAGTTCTGCCAGGGTAGCAAAGCACTGCTGCATCTAAACCTTCACTGTGATCTGTAATCAGTAGGTACAGGCACTGGGATTTCTCTTTCCTTCTGAGCTTTCTACTGCACTACAAATAATGAGAAAAAGCTAATTAAATGAAAGCACATTTCTGTTCACTTTTTTTTTACTATTATTTAAATACAGTACAGATTTGCAGTGAGGTATGCGGGTTCCTCTTTGTGTGGAATAAACTCTGTTATTCTGCCTCTTAGGAGAAGATAGAAGAAGGCAGTTAACACAAATATACAACCTTGGAAATAGAAGTGATATGGCAAAACTCCTTATCCTGTTTCTCTGCTCTCAGGAAGGACACACCAGGCTGGCTTTGAAGTGTCAGCAGGATTAGAAGACAGCAGCATGCCCTTGCTTCCTGATAAAGAATCAGCTTAGCCAGCACAGGACTTCATATCCAAGCAGCAAGGGCAGTACATACTTTTCTGAGCTGTTTGTTCAAATACCACTGTTGATAAATACACTTCAAGCATGTTTGAAAGCTATCAGTGAAAATATCTCAGGCCATTGATGTTCTCCAGTATAAACTCTGAGTTTCCATGTAAAATTAGCAGCGCCTCAGCTTTCCACCTACTACACAGCTCCATGATTGATAAAATTAATCTGTGAACATCTTGCACATACACATCCTACTCTTGTAATCTGTTCATAAAAACACCTTCACAACTGATACTCAGGTTACAAGAAAGATGGAGGAGGATTTTTTACAAAGGCATGTAGTGACAGGACAAAGGGGAATTAATTCAAACCAAAAGAGACTAAGTTTAGACCAGGTATTAGGAGGAAGCTCTTTGTTTAGAGAGTGGTGAGGCACTGGAACAGGCGGCCTAGAGAAGCTGTAGATGTCCCATCCTTGAAAGTCTTCAAGAGCATGTTGGATGCGGCTTTGAGCAACCTGGTTTGCTCACTGAATACTGTAAATAGGGAATTTATCAAGTCTGAATTTATATTCTTCAGTAATTATAGTGGCTGTAGGAAAAAAAAATCCCATTTCTAAAATGACTGTTATGTTCTTCCAACTCGATTGATAAAGCATATATAAGAACTCCAGGACAAAATCTGATACAACAGAATCAGAATGTAACATTTTGATCAATTTCTCTATTGTATGGTTTTATAATCTTTTTTTATGCTTCAAGGAGAAAAGAGGAATTATTAAAACTTACAATTTATACAGAAGCCTGTAGCAGTCAAACTAAAATTTTATTTTAATACAACCCAGTTTTTCTTTCTGACATAAATACAAAAATCAGCAACACAGCTTCTCATGACCACCACTAAAAGCAGATAGCATCATACCATCCTCCTTGTTTGCAGATGATCTCCAAGATTTCTGCCCTTCAGATCCAAATTGTGTAAGTAAAATTATTTTTCTTGTCTCCTGCAAATAAATGTTTCTCAATGCCCACTCCTTATTTCCTTTTCACGCATAGAAATACATGCACTAGCAAAAAACTATTTCAAAAGTGAGAGTAGGTATGGCCACAAAAATATTTTTCCTACCTTTATTCCAAGAATGAGCATTTTGAAGATTGCTTACTCTAATATTATGCAATAAGAAGAATCTCTTCAAACTCTAAACCAGATGTTTGCCTTCTAGTGTCATTTATGAAGGAATTGGACCCTTTAGTTTTCTCATGGATTAGACATTTTGACATGCATTAAGTTTTCTGAAAAGCAGTTCTATGGGAGAAAAAATTTACAAAGATAATTTTAAGTCTTGAATGCTCTGATTCTTAGACTCCATTAAAAATTTTGCAAAAAAGCATCAAAGAAGTAATGGAGAGCAGTATAAAACACAATCTGTAATTCACCCTGAGTAGAAAACCCTGCATTTTTTTTAGTAGTTTGATTCCCATTAACAAGCTATATTCATTATTAAATTACATGCATTAAAACAGGTAAGTCTGGGTTAAAGCAACAATTCTTTCCAACTGCTCATTCATATTCAGGCAAAGATAACAGTATGCAGCAACACTTCTCATTTCACACAGGAAAATGAAATAATGACCCCTTTTTTTCTCACCTCTTAACCTCTATAGATGGGAAGACTGTAGGGGTCAAAATAAAGAACTGAAATTGGGTTTGGAGTGGTGAAGAATGACAGCTGCCCACCCCCCACCTGCTAGGAGATGGAAATGTGCAAGACAGAAACAAAGACCTACACTCTAAGCAACGCTGGGAGGTGATCCCCTGGGGAGTAAGACTGACAAAGTTATGACCTAATTAAAGAACATCTACACATTGTCATTGTTCCTGCAAGTCTAGGACAAAATACTTCTTTCCATAATGTCCATACAAAGACTGGAGACAAGGTACAGCGTTACATTAACATCGTGTCATGCCTCTAAGGTGTATGTGTGTAAGACTAAAACACAGCTCCCAGTATCACCTTGCATTTAGTTGGTTTCAAAAAGATATACTAGAACCTTGAAAACTATTGTATTAGTTACTTTTTATTACCATACCAAATTTAAAAGAATTAATGTTAAGCTCCTTTTCCTGTTCAGCTCTGCCAGAGGTGCTATTTTGCTTAGAACTCAGGTATTAGAGATGAACAGTGAAATTAGGAACTACTGCAAAGCTGTAGTTCCACCACCACAATAAAATTTTGTAGTATGGCACTGTGAACAACTGAACTTCTGCTTCCTATGCCTATTTCTCTGTTTTACTTCAGCAAAGATCATAGTGTATCTGAGTGTAAGCTACATAAGATGTCTAATCCAGATAACATTAAACCAGGAGGAAAAGGTTCCACTCGCTAATGAGGTCACTTGGACCAAATGAAAAATCATGCCTTTTAATTGGAGGCAAATGTAAGCATGCCAAGCCTATCAAGTGTAGTTGGTGTACTCACATTGCTAATTAAGATACGCTTTTTTTCAGTGTGAACTCTGCCATGTAGCGCATCCTTGTATCTATAATATTTGTCAGTATCTAATTTGTTTCATTAGCATTGTACAGTCACAGTGAGTATGCAGATTGATTTTTGCAGCAATTTTTAACTTCTCTCTATTGCTCTTCTCAAAAAAATTTTTGTGATGTGTTTCTTTGAGCACCAGGACAATAAAAGTAAAGAATCTGAAAGGATCTTCAGACATTTTCCCCTCAGGAAGCATCAGAATATTTTGTAAAAATTGACAGGAACCAATGAACTATATAGGTTTTACACATTTTTTAACAGTAAAATGAACTCTAAACATGTTTTAACTAATCAATAGAATTGAACATTAAATGTCATGCATAGTTGCTTTGAGAAAAACAAAAGGCGCTAGCCAATTGTGGAGTAATTTTTCATTCATAAGAATTTACTTCCAACTGTCCAATGAATTAGGATTTCAATAAATCTCAACATGACCTTTCTATATGATTTGCACCTGGCATGGTTTGACACCAGCCAAGGGCCAGTGTACCCATGAAAGTATATTTATCTTAATTTCTGCTGTGAGATAGGACCAAAAAAGGAGCACAATTGCCCAAGCTTAAGGTATAGAGAAGAAACTTTATTAACTAACACTAAAAGGAAGAAGAAAAAAAAAATAGAAACCAGAATGAAACTTCCAAAACATCCATCGTCACCCCCACCTGCTGTTCACTCTCCCACTGACAACATGAAAAGACAAAACCTAGGATTTTCAATCGATCCACCCCTTGAACAATCATTTCTCCAATCCATTAGGAAGAGCAAGAGTTTCTCCTGCTTTGCTACAGATTTCTCCACAAGAATATTAGTCCTCTTGTGGCCACACAGTTCAAAAATGACTCGCCCGCGGATTTGCCGTTGTGAGGCATCGCCCTACCCATGGGACAGTCCTCTCACAACTGCCCATGGGCTGTATCAGCTTTTAGGGTACAGTTTAAGAATGTCTTTTTCCTAGTCTAAAACAAAAACACTCTTCATCAGCTCAATCTTCATCTCAAGGAATAGTTATCTCTCATCCCTGGGGCTGGGGATGACAAAATTTAGTGCTTTATTAGCACCCCCAAAGGACTAGGATATCCCCCTAAAAAGCATGATACATGTTATAGAAGCATTCAGTCCATTTTCTATGGCTTTGCAAGTGAAGTTTATGCCAACCTGGCCCACTCCTTCATTCTTCCTTCCCACTTTGGATTCTTTCCTCTCTTTTCCTTGACCTCAGGTCCCAGGTTCTGTCTTTTATCTTTTTTGAGTTGCTTCCCTTTCAGTTGAGCAGGATGCATGCCTTAAAAAGATCCATCTGGGTAAGAAACAGTTAAAACCTCATTTTCTGGGACTTCTGCCAGCGACTCTGACTGTTTATCAGCTCCTTGATCTGCAGAGCTTGTTGGAATGCAGGAGAGGGAGCCAGGGAGGGGGTGTGGAATTCTTCTCTTCTGCCAAGTTGAAGCCAGCCTGTCCCTCTGTTCCCCCCGCTCCCTGCTGGGACAGTTCCTTCCGGAGAAGCTCTCCCAGCCCGGCCTGGCCCTGCTCGACTCAACCCCCCCACAGGACATTGCAGGGGGAACTGGGCCGGGGCAAGCTCTTCCTTTCCATCCTTTCTCTCTCTGCCAGGACAGCTCCCTCGAGAGAGGCTCCCGGCACCGCCCAGCCTCCCCCTCCGTAGGCCTCCATGGCTGTGGGAGGCGGGGGAATTGGGCCAAGGCCGCACCTGTTCCAAGCCAGAAAGAAAGACAGCAATTCCCGCGCAATCCTGTGCCAAATGTATATCCTACTGAGATGCATTTCACTTTTGATTGGCTCATTTCCCTGTCTGTCTTTAAAACTGCCCACAATTGGTTACACTGGACTCATGGGAAATTCACAGGCACACCTCACTTCCAGGAGTGGCTATTTTCCTGCCCACTAAAATGTCAATCAATCTTAAACCAGCACAGCACCATGTTCATGTGAGACATGAACTTAAAATAGAAATTATCCATAATAAGCCCAGTAAAAAAGAGTTATTTCCTATTCTCTAAAATGAGGTAGTAAGTTCTTTTCTCAGTCTCAATCAATTATAAAGGTTCAGAAATAGTAGGTTACATTTTAAAATTTCCTATTAAGGGATCTTATACATTTTAGATGAAAACAAAATTAAGCACACTTACTAGGAAGAATTCTATATCAAACTATACTAATTTTTGCTGAGATATCCTCACCTACAGTTACTGAGAGTAGATGTAAAGTAGATGGGCTTGTGATGCCAGAGAAGACCAGCCAAAGATTCACCTGCATGAGGAAAGTGTGGAATACTTTGTAAGTTATCTAGATAAAGATGGAGTGAGTTGGGGTGACCCTTGAATACCAGCAATAGAGGGAAGGCTAAGACTGAATCCAACAAGACACAATAAGATCCATAAGACTAGGCACAAGGACACAAAGGCATTTTGTTCATAAATAATACAGCAGTAGGTATGCTTGAAGTTGGAGATAATTATGCAAAGTAAAAGAAATTTAGCAAACTTAAACACCTAAATACTATGTTTTCATTCATGTCAAGAAGCATATGGAGGCAAAACAATATCGTGGACTATCAAATACAGTGTCATAGATCCCGCCTTTTTTTAAAGAAATCTCTAAGCTTTCAAATATCAAAACTGAAAGAGGAACTGCCTTGGTCTTATATTTTTTACTTAAATATATATTAGTTTTCACAGCCAGGGAAAGGTTTCTGACCTATAAGGACTCCTCTCTTCACCAAAACATTCTTATGCTTTACTACATTTTTTCCATACTGTTTTTGACAGAAACTCATTGGGCCATCATAAAATTAATTCACAGTCATACATCTTTAGTGCCTGGTTTGTTCAACTGAATATGTAATCAAACTGGTTGTATTAGGAACATCTTGCTATTTTTTCAGAGATCCAGCATGGTATTAAAAGACAAACCGATAGTTACTTATGTAAATACAATGCAGATGGTTCCCTATTGATGAACAATATCTTTCAGAGAATAATGAGTTTGTCTGGTGTGAATCAATGTTCAGCACATGCTGTTCCCTTTGTCAACAGCTCATGTATTCCAGAGGAAACTAAATGTAAGTTATCTTATAGTAGGTGATCATTGTATGGGCACAAAAAGCATTCACTTGGTGTCCATATGGACCACATATAATGCTTTGTGAAATCTGTGTGATTATGGCTAATATACACATGAACCTGAATCCACTGTCTGGGAATGGGGGAGAGATTAATATCAAAATATGAAAATCAGAATAATTTGTCGTATTACATCTGTGTCATTCTGGTTTGCTTGGTTTTGGTGAGTATTGCAAAAACCTGTATAGCCTGCATCTTCCAGTTGAATTAAAGATCAAGCATGAAGTCCTATATAAACTGTAAGTGGATATTTAAACCCTATAAAAAGCCTCACTGATATGACTCCTTTAAAGCTCATTAGTTTTATTATGATAAACACTAAATATGAAATTCTCAAAAGAACTCTATGCAGCTAAACCCAAGCAAGTAGAGCTGGAAGACACCTGCAAAAATCACTGTCTTCATTCCCCTATTTAAAGGACCATCTCTGTCATTTGCAAGTGCAGACAAGGTGTTATGAAGTCTTGCTAATCCAGGACAAAACATTAGGTTTTCAAGGTATTTTAAGGCCTTGTGTCTGATTTTTCCTTTTCTAAATTTGTTTTAATGCTAGTGCAAGTTCAAATTACTTTTTAATTTTATTTGTAAAATTTAAAATATCTTTGATTAGATAATTTTAGTCACAACCTTATTTACACAAAAATCAGTATAGCACACATAAAATGTCTAAGAATCATATATTAGAAAATCTATTCATTTACAAAGTCTTTATCTTGGATAAAATCCATCTGAGAATTATATTTTTTCATTTGAGGTTCCACATAAGTAAATAGTATGTGCCCCATCAATTCATTATGGGGGAAGAGGGGAAAGAAATCCAATTGCAGATGACAGAATTAGTGTCTTTTATTATCTCAGTACTACTTCTGAGAAGTAAATAAACAAAGTATTGCAAGCTCTGATACTAAACGCTGAACTGTTTTAGGTTCGGCAGCTGGTAAGCCAGGCCAGGTTAACCTAACCTAACAGTTAGACTCATCAACAGAAGTGTTTTACTTCAGGCAAGGAGTGCATTTCTGACAGTCATCTGGACATTGGTCATATGTCAGAACTCTGCGAGCTTGAGCTTGAGTCTTCTGGATGACATTAATCTGGACTATGTGATCCAGAATCAAACAAAGTGCCCTCTAGTCACCGGTGGGCATTCAGTCCAATGGAGGATACTACAGTGAGCCTGAAGTTAAGGGAAAGCATGAAATTTCTATTTGTAAAATAGTTCCTCATCACTATTTCATTCTGCACATCTGTTCCTACTAGTCTGTACTACTTGTTAATATAGACTTTAGCTGTAAAATTTCTACTTTGTATGAAGTGCTTGTAAATTCAGCAAATTGAAATGTCCTTTTTTAAGAATGCACATTTTCCTCATTTTCTAAGGAAAGGTCATCTATAATAATTTAAAGTTGCCTTCCCCTAGGAGATTCCCAGCTATGTCATTGACTTACAAGAAAAAGAAGCCTACTTTCAGAACAGGCCTCAAGCCTTGCTTTGAGTCCAGTATTTAATTCACTACGGATCAATGAGAAAAAAACACGTTTTGCACACTAAATTGTAATCTATATTATAGAGGCGTAGCTGTCTTCCAAGAATGATGCTGTGTCGTTTTATTTCCTAAGGAGGGAGTACCTGCAGATTCCAATGGCAAATTTCCTTTCTGCATGTTTAAAATCTGCTAACCTACCTTACAGAAATAATTAGGTAACTGGTGAAAAAGAAAAAGAAAAAGAAAAAGAAAAAGAAAAAGAAAAAGAAAAAGAAAAAGAAAAAGAAAAAGAAAAAGAAAAAGAAAAAGAAAAAGAAAAAGAAAAAGAAAAAGAAAAAGAAAAAAAATAAAAAGGAGCAAGCAAATAAAATAACTTCAATATCATAAATTGCTTGTTTTGTCACTGCAATTTAGTGCAAAATGCCAGTGTTGGACCAAGGAAGGCAAAGAAAATTCTTCCCAAACACAGTCTTTGAGTTTTATCAGGTTTGGTTTGGTTTTTCACACTGCTAATTTGCCATTCATGAGCAGCAAAAATTTTTTAGCCTCACATTCTCCAATTTGTTGTCCACCCCACTTCGAACCTGGGAGCTGTTGCTACTCAACAGTACACCCAGAGCAGCTTCATTAAGGCAATTTCCAACACATGCTGTGAGAAGCATACCACCTGCTGCTACTTCTGCTTCTATTACTCTCTTGCAACCACCTTTGGTGCCAGGGAGGCTGAACATGAGATAGTAGAACACACAGCACAAGATAGAGACGTCTATAATTGAAGTTCCCACATCTTATTTGTATCTTCACTGTTGTCCACGCTATCTCTGTTCTGTTCCCATCAGCACAGCACTGATTTTTCAGTTTATAAGCTTCTTTTTTTAAGATTCCATTAGAGTAGACATACCCAAATATATATTTGTTCCCTGTATATATTAAAAAAAAGTAAACAGAAGACCAGCTGACCAAAGATCTATTGGAGAAGGGCAGAAAAAGAGACCTTCACACTAGATTTGTCATCTTTTTCCTTTATGCTACTAAGGAGTTTCATCATAGTGGTCAAAATGAGCCACTTTTCCTTACCTTAATAGTTTGTTTTAACTACTTAACAAATGCCTAAAAATATGCTAATCATTGGAATAAGTAAGCCAAAGGCTATACATGTATATATAATTTCAATTGTTTCTAATCATCCTCTAGTAATTAGAAAATAGAAGCATTAATTAATTTACTCCATGATAAAGGTGCACAACAAGGTACAGGACACCATCCACAGAAGACCCTTGGATGAACCTTGCCTGGTTCACCACCCCGAAGAAATCATTTTTTGCCTTCTGCACTGTAATAGCTAGCACTGCTGTGCAAACTTTATAAACAGGTAATTGCCCCATTTGCCCAGGTGACAGGATGTCCTTGGAGGCCGGGAACCAGAACTAACATATTTTTGACTGAGGGAACTTTCTTAGAATGCCAGTGCTTCACTGGTACTTTTTGTAGAACAAATATAGAAAGCCTGCATTTTTGGTTTATTTTATTTTGCCCTGGTCCTTGCAATGAGAGACTGTTAACTTGTTTTGACTTTCAGGTCTGTGCTAACTAAGAAGGGCAAAGTTGAAATGAAATTTATTGCTCTGCCTTCACTGTAATATCTGCAGTAATGCCATCCTAGGATAATGCAGTTTTGTTTTCACTTTGTTTTGCTGACACAAGATTCTCTCATTACTAAATTTTTTTGAGGCTAAAGTTTCTCTTAGCTTCACCACCCATGGAAGGACAAGCTAATCCTCTTGACTCACTGTGGTGAGACATGCTTTGCACAGAAAAAGGTTGTGTGGGGACCAGTACATAGAGGCTTTGTCCAGCTGAGGTCTCTGGTGCTATGCTTATATTCTCATTATTTAAGGACTTTGGGAGCAGGACCACATAGGTGCCCATTCGGAGACCTATTTAAACAGCAGCAGAACTGAGCAATAGGCTCTTGTAGCTCTATACTACTAAACAGTCCACAGCTGGCAAACATCCACACTTGGTAAATACCAGCATAGTCCCTAACACAAACTTGACTCATGCAAACTACTCCTCTTTCAGATTACATTTGGACATTGTTTGGATGTGCTGTACATGTCAGAAACTATTCCTAAAGATATGTGACAACTGTGCTTGGGAAGGGTGAAAATCTGACCAATGTGAGATAGGATACAAACTCAGAGCTAAAAAGCAACTTCTCTCCTGCTTTATTCAGGAGTGGTCAGTAGATCAGCTTAAGCAAAGGCTGTTGGGCTGTTGTTTTGTAAAGTACTCAAGATCCTTATCCCAGGAGGTGAAGAAATTCCCTATAAAATTCAAGCATCAACTCTACAGATGATTCCTCCTAGAGGTTGTAGAGTCAGAATGGATGTCTACTTCCAACACATGAGCTGGTGCTGAAGGACGCAGTGTAATAACTTCTGTTAGTGTAGTCTAGAAGAAATCTGTGTTAGATCAGGAGTTCATGTCCTATGTACAGGGAGTTATCCTGAACTAGACACCTCATGACACTTAGCGTTACAGAACAGAGTACAGTCTGGCATTTGGGGTTCAGTAGGTGACAGTGTCAGTGAGGCTTCAACAGCAATATTTTATAAGAAACAGAAATTGCCTCCATGAGGTGAAGGTTTATATCAACAGTTGTTATTTTCTGACAATTTGCTGTGTCAGCACTTTTTACAGTATAACAGAACCAGCTCAACTTCTACATTACTGAAATAGCATCTGGAAAATTTTTTTGTCCCTGGCTGTTTTTGTTCTAATTCACAAAAAATATTTACAGTGTCTTCATAGTAAAATGAAGAACATTTCAGTCTCCACTGCTGTCATGAGCTATGTTCACCCTATCAGCTGCACATACTTCACATGCAGTCAGGCACATACTTGGTATGCCACTGGACCCATTGTCACCTGCAGAGACATTAACTTTCTGATTTAAAACTCCATTGATCTATAAGCATTGAAGGTCTGTGAGTAGATGGGGTTTTTACTAAAAACCAGTACAACATGAAATAGTCTGAACGTTTTAATTAAAAAAAAGGTATAATTGCTTTTCCATGTTACTTGGCTGGGTTTCCAGCTGAAACACTGAAAATATGAAAGCTCTTTTGGATCTATTGTGGGATCCTGCTTTATTCCCCAGCAGTTTTGGGCATATAGGTTCATTATACTGCTTAGCCCTTTGCCTAGTTAAAAACTGCCCATTACTTCCATTAGAGACATCACTTTACAAAATCCTTGTACAATATAATAATCTTCAGCTTTTCTTCAGTTTCTGTTCACTGGCAATCTATGAACAATAACAAAATAAATCCACTAGGAGTACAATGATCTCAAGTACATGAATCAGGGACATCAAAATGTAATTACGTGTAGGAGGCTATATGAAGCATCTCTTATTTTTGTTTCTTTTTATGGATGTAACTTCTGATGCTTTCGCTTGCTAAAGTTCTCATGAAATAGACTGTGGAATTCTGTGATGGCAATTAGTACAAGAGAGAGGAGAGCTATCTTAACAGCAGGATATTATTGATTTTTTACCTCATAGTAATTATCCGAACATTTTGTAGCCTTATAGATCTAATCTTTATAACATTTCTTAGTGATTTGTACAGTATGGTGATAATAATAAATATGAACAGGTTTTTTCAGTCTTCAGCAGTTTTAGTGCATGATACTAAATATAACCTAGCCTGTTGTAAATTCTGTCTTGCAGCTCTCCTATAGTTGAAAGGCTCACTTCCACAGAATATTCCATAACGGCAAACAAACAGAAAGCTAAGTCTGCAAAATTGTATGTAGACAGGTATGGATTTTAAGCAGAGCATACTGAAAGGTAATTGAGTCACTTTGCTACTCTACATCATTTGCAATTCTGGAAAATAACTGCCAAAAATAGATTTATTTATTTATTGCTAAAGATTCAGCTAGTTTGGTGAAAAAAAAAAAAAAAGTTAACAGTCAACCCAAATCATTAGTTGATTGAAATCACATAAGCATTAAACTGAACTTATATAGACATTTTCATCAGAAATATGATTTGTATATTCATTTGGGTTGCAATTTTTAGGCTGACACTTTTCCACGTCTCTTCAAGTCTTCAGTCTCCATCCTTGGAGTTACATAAAAAATGTGTAGATGTGGCTCATCGGGACATGGTTTAGTGGTCAACTTAGCAACATTAGGTTTGCGGTTGGAATCTCTAAACATAAAGGTCTTTTCTAACCTAAATGATTATAGGATTCTATGAAATTGAAGAGTGAGGATTCCCCTCACTCTTCAATTCTAAGATAACCTTAGCTGAAGAAATTCCTGTACAGGGCTATTGTAGTTCCTTGAAAAACATTGAATAGTAATGTCTGACAATAGATTGTAGTTCTCTGCATGTACATTTATAAATGCCTGATGCACAATGATGTTCTGAGTGGAATCCAGTCATACTAGTGGAAAGATTACTAATGGGGATGAAGCAATTATTGTTGGGTTTACATGTACAAAAATATCATCTGTCCACTCTGATGGCTTCATAAAGCCAGCACAGCTCTGTGTAGTTAAGATGATCGTTTTAGTCTGTTCTGAGGAAACAAAGGCAGGAAGAGGCCTGAAGGAGCAAAAGTAGTCTTGGGACGTAGTAGTCCTCTTTTTAATCTGAATGTTCAAAATAGCTTTTTTGAAAGATGTGGAATCTATTCCCTTGTTACAGCATGAACAAATCGGGACACTCAGCATTGAAGTCTTAGTGTTTAATTTGGTCACTTGCCTCTTAAAATTGAGTCTCCCGGTACTCTGCAGTCCCTACTGTCTTGAAAAATGTCCCAATAAAGAAGGAGATGGAGAAAGTAGGGCCACCACTTCTCAAAGAGGTGAAAAACACGTCTTGCTATATAAAAAGAGGGTCACACCATTTGTCAGTAAGCAGGTGGTGATGCATGACAGAAAGCCAACCTAACCATAGTATGGGGCTGAAGCTGCAGCTACAGGAAAGCTCCACGGGAGGTGCAGTTACGTTAGGATTGTTGCTTTAGGAGAGCAGAGAGCTCTGCAGCTCTGCATTTGCAGACGTGATGTGTCTCACTAGGGTGAGATTGCTGCACTGAGAAATGGACAGTGGCTTGAGGCTAAAACCTTCTCAACATTCCTGGTTTATTAGCACCCAAAAAAAAAAAAAAATCCTGCTCCACACAATCCTCTTGCCTGTAATGAATCCAAACACCCAAGAGTGTATGCATGTACATGTGTGTGTGTACAGGTGTATGTATGTATATTTGTGTGGCATTGTCTTTACATATTTTTACTTCTCTTTTTTTTTTAAATTACACTTTGTCAGAAGATTCAAAAAAATGGACATTCCAAAGGGTTTTCTTTCCTGAACAAGTTCAGCCTGAAAGTCCAAAAAACCAAAATTACTATATAGTAAAATATATTCTGCTGAAAATTTAACCCATAGAAACAATCACACTTCCAAATAAAACTGCTAAATATGGTATATCAGATCCAGGATCCTTGTTTTGTTTTCGTCATAAAAAAAGCGCTTTCCACAATCGAACAGTTTTTTTAATTTTACCTATTGACAGCAAGGATGGTTTGAGATCTCAAAACCACCACTGAAAGATTAAAGCATATTTAAAAATCCCTTTTTTTTTAATAGAGATCATGAATTTAAGGTCCAATATGGAATTTAATGGGAATCCTTTCAGCAGTAACTTTAAAATTAAGCATGAAATCTCAGTAATGTTAAAGTAGATGATTTTTTTTAAAGGAGCAATTCAGGTATAAATTAGATTTTATGTTGACCTTCCCTTGCCTCTGAACATGACTAGAGACATAAACAGCATCCATATTTTATTTATTCACAATTTATGTTAGGTCCCTACACTATTGTGCTAGGTGTTGCATAAATTTCTGATGAGACCTGGTTCCTAGATAAGCTATTTAAGACAACAGGTAGAGGGTGAATAGGCTGGGTCAATGTCAGTGTCAACAAACAAAAAAGGAGAATGTAAAAATCATTCAATAACTGAGACAACATTCATAGAAAAAGATGGGCCAACTATTAAGCATGACTAGGGTAGGCAACATTTAAAATTCCTAGTGTAACACAGCCAATCATGTGTTTAAAGCATACCTTTCACAAATCTTTATTTCATTCAAGCCTATTCTCTTTTTTCTGATCTATTTATTTAGTTACTTCTCTGAAGAAAGTGGTGTTTTTCAGGTTTTATCTCTTGGTCACCATACTTGCTTCCAGCAATGGGTGTGCATCTTACCACCAAATAGGTGTGATAGGAATAGTACCAAACACACTAAATGGTATTTCTCAACTGTTTACTGAAAGGACCAACTAACAACCCTGGAAATAAAAATCCACCACCTATTTTATGTTGCAGTGTGGTCTGGAAGCTTGGGGGAAGGGGAATGATGACATTAAAAAAACAGCACAGCTTTGCTTACCTGTTTCTTGCTGCAGAAGATGTAGTTGCAGTAGCAACTTGGCTGTGACAAATCTTGTGACCAGTCACCAGCCAACATGTGGTGGATTGTGTGTGGTTTGAAGAGTTTTGTTCTCTTTAACACACCACCTCCCACAAAGCATGTCTAGACCAGCAGTGCTGCTGTAGAGGGCAAGCTGCCCCTCTGGGATTCTGAAAGCTGAATTATTGGCAGCACTCAGGTGTAGCTGCCAAGACAAATTGTGGTTCCAGAGTTCAGTAAGAGGAGACAAGTCAATCTACTTAATGCAACATTTCACATCTAGCTGTTCTGGGGCAGATGTGAATAAGGAGATAAAAGGGATTGTCAGCTACCTCAAAACTACCAGTTTATTCCTTCTTAGTGTGACTGCCTCAGCCTCTTAGAATTGTTAACACACATTGTCCAGAATAAAAAAGAAATGTGCTGACATCAGGTCCTCATCTTTGCAAGCAGAGATATTGCATAGATGCTGTTCTTCTGCTTATGGATAGAATTAGGGTGCTTTGGACTTTTGTAATACTTCAGAAGCTCTCAAAACAAGTTCACAGATGCATTTCGTGACTTCTAATTTTGACCACTGAATTGAAAATTTAAGTAATAACAGGATTAAAGCCTTTATATTATTTACTCATTTCTCAAATCTGTGAGGTGTAAAAAGTCATACTGTTGATAGATTTGTTACACTCAACCTAACTCTTTGCTTTACATGCCAATGACAAACCAAACTGTGTGTTGAACCATGACTAGACCATTTATATGGCATCATAATGACAGTGCCAATAGCAGTACTTGTACCTTTCTGAGCTAAGGGGAATGCCACCAATGTTTTTCAAATACTTCAAAAGACTGTGGATATCTACAGCACAATATTTTGTACCCACCAGGGCAAAGACTGAACCAAGCATCAGATTTAGGTTGAGAGCTTTGTCCCTTTTATTGGATTATCTAAAATAACTTTGAGCCTTATTTCTAAAAAATTCTGTGTTCAATCACTACAAGTTCAAGTGTCTGGATTCTTGAAGTTTTGACATATGTTGTACAGGCAGGCATATAACTGGATATTAACATTTTAACATCTGTTGCATTTTCTAGTCCAAATATTGTCTTCCTTTTTTACTTCCTGTGGTTTTATTTGTCTCAAGATAATGTACAGTATGTGAGAGACCAAACTGCCACAAAACAATCAGAGACAGTAATTTTCTTTTTCACAGATAGATGAGTTTAAAAGGGATCACAATGGTCATTCAGCCTAATCTCATTTATTGCTTTCAGACAATGATTCTTGCATTTACCTAGATTGTTGCCCAGTTTAAAGGGTTTTCCTGCCTCTGAGATTTAGTCTACCCTCTGGGAGTTATGTTTGATATATGATTATTCTCACTCAAAAAAAAAATAATAATAGGGTAATTTGATTTCCAGTTTGAACTCTGACTTGAAATTTTAGACATTTTGCACGTTTTTGGTTTGGTGGGGTTTTTTTCTGTTAGATTATAGAGTTCTTCACATAATTTAATGATCTAAGAAATACACCATAAAAAAAATATTCCCCTATGTCATGGCCTATTCTTACAAAAAATTTATTTGTGTACATCAAAACTGTAGTTCTAAGTTTGTATACTGTAGTATACAAAAGTAAGCAGAATTCTTGTAGATTAGGAAGCCAAATGTATTTCCAAACTGACGATGTCCAATGAGTCAGTTTTTACTATCAACAATAAAGTGTGTGTCTCCATCCAATTTGGTGCGAGACCATATTGTGTGGGATGTGTTTAGTGGGCAATCGTGGTTGAAATAATGAATACAAGTAACAGATCAGCAAACACTGAAGTGAATACAACCATTTAGAATTTCTTTCTTCTTCAAAATTAAACACATTGTAACTATGAGTCCTGTCTGAGAAAAGGCAACTTGAATATAACACAGACAAATTTGAACACAACTAGCACAGCATTGTTTTCAATGATAGAGATATTCTTCTTAGGAGCAAATAAAATTCCATGGAATGAGAATCCCTGGGTCACCTCCTTGGACTAAAATTACATTAAACCTCAAACATGAGCAGCGATAATATATTACGTGTATATTAAAAACCCACTCTTAAGTAGTGGGTACATATAAAGTGGTAAGATTAGAAATTAAAGAGAGTGCAGAAATTAACATAAAACAAATGATACCACATGGCCAGTGGCCAGAGCTTAACATAGGATCACTCATTTTTTTAGGGAGTTGATTGAGTAATGTGAAAACAAGTAAAAGTTGTCTGGCTTGAATCATCTTTGTTTTAAAGCAAGAAGATGTACAACTGGTTAACATTTCAGAAAAAAAACCTNGATAGTATTTTATATCATATTAATTTCCATATTTTGCATTTTACGTCTTCATCTGTTTGGTTTTTAATCATATATGCATCACAAAGGCACATCTGTTGATATGACTAGTCAGGGCAGATTTTGTAGAAGTGACAAAACTGCAAACACTGAGCTTCAGATTCCTCAAATAATTCTGTGTTTTGCAAGACAGGTCAAAAATGGTTTTCACTATGAAAATATTTTCCATTGGGTGACAGGATGGCATAAAATAAAATTCTTACTGTTCAAGATGAAGAAAAGATGGTCAGTAGGTCAGTATTAAGTCAGTAGTCTAGTAGAGGGAACCATTAGTCATTAATAGTATTTATGCACTTGGGAGAGTTAACAAAATTAATCTTTCTGCAAATTGCATGCAATAACCTGAAAATTGCAGAATAAGCTTTCAGCTTCAGTAGAATATTGTCCACAACTGATTTAAAAGCTCACTAGCATAGACAAGGTTAAAAACATGCAAACATGATATCAAGAGAAAAACAGTCAGAATTAAACAACTCTGCGAATCATACATAGCTAGCGCAAAGCAAAGGACCCATTATCCTCTGTTTATTTCCTTGAGCCCTTTAGCATACATTATGCACTCCACTGAAACAGAGGTTTTAGTTGAGCAATCTGGGCTTTGTCTCAGCTTCAGAACTGGTGAATAGAAACAGTAACCTTAAAGGTGCCGCTCGCTACCCAGCAGAATTATACCTGGATCTTGACAGAATTATATCTTCTGTCAAGATTTAGTCTCGATTTGGATGATGTGGGAGTAGCTGCAGACCATTTGACTAAGATTCCACCAAGTTAATTGTTAATGAAATGCTAATAGGGCTCAGTAAGAGAGGAAACTTTTTGACTTTTTTTTCCTATTTTTGTTGGGTTTTGACAAAGTATTCAGGCTAAATGTTCCACTGTCACACAGACCATCTCACAAAATTTATGTCTATCACTGTTTTCTCAAAGCTGTACAAGTTTCTGAGTTTTGAAATCTGTTGATCAAGATGGCTGACAGTGTGGCAAAATGTAACAGATGCCTGGCGTCGCAGTCTGCAGAGATCATCATTAAGTCATAAACAATTATCTACAAATAATTTCTGATAGCCTCATACAGAGGTTTTATCGTCCCCTAAAGCAAATTGATAGGGTATATAAATTGCCAAGACTTAGTCTGTCTTCATAAATTTTCCTGAGGAAAAATATTTGCAGATTAGAGTAAGTCCAAATACTTCACTCCCAGCTTTAAAAACTAATATTCTATATGGTACATATCCTTTTTTGAGACTACTGTGTGTTTTTCTGTAGTAGAAAACAGCTTGACACTTTTGAAACTCAGAAGCAATTTATGAAATATATAAATATATACTTCTTAAATTTACTAAATATTTCATAAATATATTGAATGTATGAGATAAAAATCTTTAACCTCCTTCTAACAAACTGAATTATTTCACTTGCCTTGCAGTGGACTGGGCCATCAGATTTATTTTTCAAAAATAATGTTAATTTTTTTAAAAAGCAGTGATCAATATGATTCTGCCCTATTTTTAAAGTTCTGAAATGAATTCCTGCTCTGTGACAAAATAATGAGTTGCCTTGGTGTACCCAATACATACTTCACAAAGATATAGTCTTATTTATTAAGCTTATTGAAACAGGAATTACAATAAAGCTTTAAAAAAAGAATTTGAAGGAAAATATAATTATGAAGGCAAACTTAAAATTTAAAATGCCTTATATTTTGTTTTCTAAGCACCTGATTTTCTTCCTCATCTACCAAATAGCCAGTGATATTATTTAGTGAAAAGGACAGAACCAGTCACTCTCAATAAGCAGATCAATACATATTGAAGGCAGATGAGATGTGATTTTACTTCAGCAAGTTTTAACACCAAATATTTTGATCATTCATCATTCCCCTCTCTACATCCACGTGAATAAATAAGAATTAAGTTTTGTGGAGTGACCAATGTCTTCTCTTCTCACTTCTGATTCACTCTAATTTCTCCTTTAAGGAAAAGAGATTAATTAAGCAGGGGAAAGAAACTGTCCAAGAACGATTGGGTGAGGGTCAGGTTGTTATCTGCAATTTCAAATTTATATTTACCACTAAATAAAAACCATGCACAGCTTGAACAAATGTGGAAGAACTGAGGGGACTACAGAGGCAACAGGAAATAATTCATGTTAATGTGGTTCCTCCCCATCTCCCCAGTCTCTTTTTGCACATGTAGTTATTAAGAGAAACAGAGATTTGGGATCAGAATATACTCTTTCAGAAATCACACACTTTGATGACTGGGGTCCAGGCAGGTATCCAGGGTCAAATCAGTAGTATCTGATCTAGTTAATTTCAGGAACTTGATCAAGTACTAATGAGGGTCGTCAATTTTTCCAGCAAACAATGTCCATATTTCACATAAAGTCTGAGGAAAGGGAGGAGCTGGCATAAGTATCACTGCTGCATTTGGAGGTTTTATAGACCCTGCAGTGTCTCTGTGCCATTTTTCAGAACACTCTAATGAAATTATAGCCCTTGTCTCCAGGGAGAGGGATATCTAGAGCTGTATATAGAGCTATCAAAATGCCATCTGCTAAGAGGGAAAGTGTTCCTACCACTTTTGTTCACTTATGAAGGGTTTTAGTCCTTAAATAGAATGATTTTTTTCCTAAGCTCAAATTTGTAGGAGTAAAGGAGAGAGAACCTGGCTTGCCATAAGCCATTTATCACCTCTGAAACTACATTTACATTTTCCAGGGTATGATTAAAACCAGAACTTTTGCCAGAGACATTTGAATACATGTTATTGCAGTCTGGTATTTGTGGAGATTACTGGGGTGTATAACCTTTAAAAGTGGAAAAAAGCCAACATTTTCAAGTTGTTTGGATTGTAAACATTTAGAAATTACATACTCATGTAAAAAAAAAAAAGGGCACTTTGTTCTATTTACATAATCAGCCATTAAATATGTTATAAAGAAAGCTCTTCAAGCTGATGTTGTGCAGTCTTAAAAATTACTCCAGTTTGCACATCTTATGTTGCTTTTTATAATACCTTTAGGCATACAACTGTATTAGAAGGGTCAAGGAGCAGCACCTCCACAAGAGAACCCCGGGGGATGAATAAATGGCTTTAGAAGTTAACACACTTCCCTCTCTTTCCTCTAATTCCTAGGAGTATGGGCAGTCATGGGAATTGGCTGATATCTAAATATTGATGCCTCCAAACCATCTCTTTTTGTATCATTTCAGAGGCCATTTCTGAGATTCCCCCTGCCTGAGAACACAAGCGCATCAATCAGAGATAGACATACACATAAATCATAGAATCATAAAATAGTTTGTGTTGGACAGGACCTCTAAAGGTCATCTAGTCCAACCCTTGCAAGTGAGGTTTCTCAGAGACTATTCCAATCTAATCTTGAATGTTTCCAGGGATGGGGTATCTAACACATCTCTGGTTTAGTGTCCATCATTATAAAAATTAGCTCATTAAAAAAAAAAAAAACAAAGAAAAAAAACTTTTTTTTTTTATATCTAATTTAAATCCACCAATCTTTGGCTTAAAACCATTGCCCCTTGTTCTTTCACAACAGGCCCTGCTAAAATCTTAGCCTCATTTTCTTATAAGTCCCCATCTTTCTTATAAAGTCTCATTGAAACCTTCCCTTCTCCAGACTGGAGAACCCAGCTTTTATAATCTCCATGGCCCTAGTCTGGACCTGCTTCAACAGGTCTTTTCTAGGCAGTCTGCTTATCTGAGGAAAAAAATTGTCACAATCTTTATATACTTCAAAATAATTTCCACTGGAAGTGGAAGCTGAAAGTCTGGAAAAGATTTAGACGTGTAGGACATAAATGCAGGGGGCAATTTAAGCCACAAATTTTCATTAATGAGTGTAAGATTAGCAGTTCCAAAGAAAGTGAGGCTTGCATACCGTAGCATCCGGTTCCTACAAGGAACTTAATATGGTCAAGCAACCAGACATTCTCTTTTATATGATCAGAACAAATCAAAACCTGCTGATCTGACTATCAGACAAGTTACAAGCAGGTATATTTGCACAAAAAGTACTATTTGTCCCTTAGTTTTGTTGTAGAAGTTCAAGTTAACCACAGACTGAACTTGTCTTCAATATTGTAAGTCGAAATCTAGCAGACAGGTCTTTGCACAGCTAAAGCCACTTCTGTGCTTCCAAACATCTAGATTAACTAAGTCAGGCTGACAAGAACATTTACTAGATGTATTTTTCTCTTTATGTTGTGCTCAGCCCACAGACATGGGGTCAGGGAATACTTTCCATTTTGATTTAGGTTTTCTTGGCCTTTTATGTGTAGTCTAGTTGGTTTGTTTATGTACATTTTTAACTAAGCTAAAAATTATGCTTTTTTCATCACTTCTGTTCCTATTGCTGCTTGTCTTGGACATAAATCTGGTCACAGAGGGCATCCCTTCTACCAGACATCTTTGTCAGATAGACGTGGCTTCCTTGCTACTGTGGATAGCACCTCCATCTCACGTATTGTTGGAGCAGTGTAACAGGTAATTCACTGGAGCCTGAAAATAATCTTAGTTTGGTAAATAAGATTTGTATCTTTTCTACAGAATCCTCATCTTTCCCCATTTTTAACTATGTTTTTTTCTATCCTACTTTTTTATTAAAAATGTTCCTTTTTTTGTATGCTTTTCTTTTCCACCTACTATGTTTTCAAGAAGATCAAATCTCTTGAAGGATAAGAGTGCACTGTAATAAGGAACCATGGGAGCAAGGCCAGGGAATTAGACTATCAGTTGAAATATATCGGAGGAGATGCTGAGCTTTTCTTTTTGAAAAGGACTGAGCTTTCTTTTTCATTTTGCAAATGGAACTAATCATCTAAAAGAGTGCATCTTCATTCCAGTGCAAAGGACTACATTAGAAAAGAGTAAAAGTGACTGTTTGCTACATATACATAGAAATTTGAGCAGCTTTTAAAAGGAGTTTCTTTCTGAGGGATCTTCACCTTTCTGTGGAGATGTGGGTAGATTAAAAGAGGTGAAAATGTTCAGAGAAAATAAAGGATTACATTGCCATGCTGTTAACCCCTGACTCTAGTGAATTGCTGTACCCTGCTCATGGCATAAACTAAGCTTGTACTAAATTATGGACAGACAATAAAAGGGAAGGTTGTCTCATTGCAGGCTATCAGACCAAAGTGTGTAAGTACTTGTGTGTACACATCTGTCTATGTTTGTATGGCCTCAACATAGTACTGACTGAAAGGGCAAAGTGCCGATCCTTATGGTGTGCATGTCAGGAACTGGTTTTATAACATGTAGGGGGAGAGCACATCAGGCATTCTCTTGTTTAAAGATTTAATAAGCAGGTTTTTCATTTTCATAAGCTGAATTGGTATCCTACAAAAAGGAAATGTAAATGCAGACATATTATATCACATTACTGATTAGTTTGTATTACAGAATATTAATATGGACTGTTGCAAATGCACTGGATTGTCTCAGTTAGGTACACACTGTGAATATGAATGGCATTTGCCCCAGGATTTAGGCAGGACTTGAAGCTGAACAGCAGAAGAGTTAATTTATGGCACACAGTAAGACTGCAACACCTTGAATTCTCCATCAGGAGAAGAATTGTTGGAATAATTTAACTTAAGGAACCTGGGCATGCAACATGATCCTGGAGAGCTATGCAATTAATGTTCTGTCTGCCACATTAAAGATTTACCACTGAGACGGTCCATTTGCATACAACATACCCCCAGTGCCAGGAAAAGCTTCACTTCCTTTCACCACCCAGTACGGCACCAGACAGCAATAGTGAGATGCTGCTTTGATTCAGTTACTGCTCAGCTGTATATCAAACATGTTAGAGAAACAGGCCTTGACTTCAACGTGTTTGGTTTGGATCAGTGAATTGAGCACTTGCTGAGCTCTGGAATACAAATGATCAACCTATCTGTCTGAGCACTTCCCTGTTGGTGCCATCCTCTCGCTGCCTATGGCTAATGCAGTAATATGTATGCAGTGCACAGCATCCTATGTGACTGCCACTTGACAAAATGTGCCAGATCATCATTGTCTCCAGACGAGACAGATTTATTATAATTCAATATGTTCCTCGTGAGCACTTTTTTCTGTCTTATGTTACAGTCTGCATAGCATTCAGAATAATAACTACATGCTCTCATGACATTGCAGCACTGAATTCTTGTGGTTGAAAAAATCATTTCCTTGGCTCTGACAGAAATTCACCCACAGCAATATCTTCCTGTTGCTGAAAATTAATGTGGGATTTCACCGCTCCATCCCAAAATAATATGTTCATGAATTAAAGCTAAGTAGAGTGATTTTTATTTTTTTCTTTAATAAAATGTGTTCAATGTTCAAAAACTGGAAAGCCAGCTTTGCTGCATCGCATTGCAGATAAAAGCCCATTGTACAAGGGAGTCAAATTACAAGATTCTAGATGTAGTTTTGTGTGATCTCAAAGTCAAATAAGGCATAGCAAGAATCAAGAAAGGCTGGGCAGGACTAACAGCTGTTCGTGCTAAATTAAAGCTACTCTATATGTTGGGACTGTCACCTGATAATAGAAACAGAAGTGTCTACAAGTGGTCCACATAGACTACTCAAAAATGCACAGGTTTCACACTTTCTAAGAGAATGGTGATCTTTTACAGTGAATCACTCATTTCCGTTGACTTTAGATGCCAGGATGACCTTTACAAAGTGGTATAGATAATAACATTGAATATTCAATACACCAAACATGAATATTGGCACAATTTGGTTCATGAATATTTACCATCAAGACTGCTCCTAACAGCATCTCAGCAGCCCTAATCTGCAGGATGGCAGTCAGCCAGGTTTCCCACTTTTCCCAGACATAAGGAGGAATTTCAGCCCTACTGTCCAGGAGGCAGAAAAAGATCTGGCATCCCAATTTGATTTGCACTCCATCTGTTAAAAAAAATAAATCTCTTGGTAGAGGTAATGATGAAAATAGACTGTCTAGTATGCACCACACCCAGGATCCCCCTGCAAAGCCTGTTAATGCCATAGTGAGCATTGCAGCATCAGGCAAAAGTGTACTTTGCATACCTTTGTAATTGCCCGAAGACATCAAGTGTACATTGATCATTTTGAACAGAGCTTTCTTGGGTGTGGGTGACCACACCCCTTTGTGAATATCGGGCCTAGATATTTCTGTCATATGCTCCTGGCTGTATATAACACTTGGGTTGTTGTGCTTCCCTGACAGTAGTTCCCTGTATCCGCCATAATAATCAGTCTCTTTTCTCCCTGACCATGGTTCTCAGCCTGGAATTGATGGGATTGATCCAGACAGTTTGCACCTTAGACCTCGGCTCAGGCATGACCAGCCCTGGGCAGCCTCCTCACTGTCTCACAGCTTCAGCTTTTACCCACTTTCTTCTTTCCTTTACCTTTGATGTTGATAAATAAATTGATAAGTTACTTTTCCCACTCCAATGAATGTGAAGGACAATGAAGCCAGCGACTAGTTAATTGACTAATTAATAATTATTAGCAATTATTATTAATATTCAAATTTCTTATCTCCCTCTGAAGATTTTGGTGGGCTTTTTGTTTTTTAAGCACCCTATCTTCCATCTCCTTACACTGTTCTCACTATGTTAACCTCCCTTCACGTGTCATTTTATTTCTGTTATTGTTGCTCTCCCATCTGGAGCCCAGATCTGGAAGTGTAAGTTGAGACTGCACTTGTTTAGTGGCAGAATTATCTGCTGGATGAGGTGTAACTGGATGCTGGATGTTTTATTGAGGCATCCCAGAAAGGAGTTTGCCTCTTTGAGAGAAGACTGCATTAACTAGCACCTGTGAACTCAGATCTCAAGGCTCAGTTCCAGTTTTGCAGCACAGATCATTAGCTAGTTATTGCCCATTTGGTTTGTCCTACAAAAGAATCATTCTTCATTGCCCTCTATTGAATTTCATCTTATACATCACAAATCCTACATAAAATTTCCACAAAATTTTGAAATTTTAACTTCTATCTCTCTCCTCTTCTCTCTGCTAATTTTAACCTGCATTGTATTGGCATTTTAAAGGATATTTCCTATGATACCCTTCATATAACAGTCATGATTAAGTAAGATTCAACAGCTCCATCAAAGTCCTCATTTCATATCTCCTCCCATATAAGGCAAAAAAAGCTAAGGATAGCTGCATAGGTTTTCAAACAGCTGTTTATCTACTCTACACTAATTTCACCAAACCATGACTTCCTACTTTAGATGTGCAGGATCATGTCTGCATTAGCAGTCCTACTGAAGCCAAGACAAATCCCATCCCTAGTGTCTTGGTTTTGAAAGACAGGTGCCTGCCAAGGAAGGCAGGAGCTTCTCTTGGAATAGAAAATGTAAATCCCCTCCCTCCAAATTATTAAAAGGGGCTCTCAGGCAAATATATGAGAATAAGAATAACAGTTCTTTAATATGTATAAACAAAATAAAGTAAAACAAAACCCAACAAACTACAACCTAATAGGAAAATTAGAACAAGATGCAGTATTANTTGGCTCCTCCCCCTGGGCGGAGCATCTCACAATGGGCTGATGTCATTCTATGAGTCATGTGGTAGGTCCTTGATTGCCCGTTAAACAGGAAATGGCTCCCGGAGGGAGTTATCTATGACTCATGGGGCAAGGCATTGATGGCCCATTAACAGGAGATAGTCTGGGGGAAGAGGTAAGGAAAAAACACTGCCCCTCCTGGTTTTAACAGTTCATGAAGATGGACATAGAATACAGACCTTCTGGAATATTTTTACATTGTAACCTAGGACAGCTCATTTTCCTCTACCTGCTGGACTAATTAATTAGCTAGATAGGAAATGAGACTGCTTGACTGACCAATTTTTTGCTTTTTATAACCATATGACTCTTTAGATGTACACACACAGATCATACCTTTTGTTTTGGCACTTTTCTGGTTGGGGTAGATTTCTGTCTTAAAGGCTAGACTTGTCCTCTTCTTTGGAACAGTTGATTTTTTACTCTACTCTTCAGCCAACTCTAAAAGTTGTCAAAGGTCATCACTAATGCGAAAAGTACACCATCTTGTTTCACTGATGCTTAAAGGTGAATGTCATTAGCTTAGCAACACTTCACTTTTAAATATTCTTTAATTTAGTGATTTTACTTGTATTATCTTTGCTTGTCAAATTTATATTAGGCCTCTAATCACAATCGATAGTTTAAGTGGTTTGAGAAACTGAGTATTTTACTTTTGTCTGTGACTCATGTTTTTCTTACATGTATAATAACAGACCTTAATATTCAAGACCTTAATATTGAAGTCCTTCTGCAGTGACTCAGAAACAGCATCAAAGGATGAGCTGATGTTTTAAAGCATCACTAGTAACATACCTTCATTTGGTTCAGAATACTCAGAAAATTATATTAAGATTTCTGGTGCTCTGTGAGCTCTTTTTTTCCAAAGCAAGTACGAATTATAAAACTTTATATTTTAAAACATGCCTTTAAAACAGTAGATTTACTGAAGAAGGGGGGAAAAAAAAAGGATTACACATAACAGGGCAGCATGCAATAACTGATTCCTAAAGTACAGCTATATTACTTTGAAATCACCAGATGCAACCACTGGATGCAAACAAACCAGCTACTTTCCCTTTTCTGCAGTAGTATCACATTCAGCACAATTAGCATATCCTCCTGGGTAGCAAGATCTGATTTAAGCTGCCACTGATCTTGTAGTGAACCTTTCTACAACAGCCACTTCTATTCCTCATCAATCTTCTTGTTTCTAGTCCTGGTTCCAATAGCTGGACCTTTCCTTGCCTACCCTCAAAGCCTCTCCTGCTAGCTGTGCATCTCTGCTCCCTGCCCCACCAGCTGGAATTTGGATTTTAGGTTTGTATTTTTTTGCTGATTCTTGCCAGAACTACCAGCGAGCGAACTGAATATTTAGCATTTTTCTTTTCAACTTTTCATAGCAAAGGCAAAGAAAAAGAAACCTGAAACCTTTATGAATTGTAGGTTTTTTTTCTTTTTATGGCAAGTCCTTATGGCCTCCTTCCTAATTCTGCACCAAATAATCACTTAAATGTGCAAGTAATGAAAGCAGCGATCACAATGGCCTTCTATCACTTATATTTGTCAATTTGCTTTTGCCCTAAACCACCTACACCTCAGAATTGCTAAGATTTAAAATGCTTTAATTCCTCAGTATACATTTTAAAACCACAGAAAACTTTTAGCAGAAGTGTCACAAGAAAATAAGTAAGTTGGATGTGCAATAATTTAATAATGACTCATTTCTATTTTTTTTCCCCTGAGAATCACCAAATTCTATCAAAACACAAATGAGTCTCTGAAGTAAACCTCTGAGGTCAGATATGTCCATATATTGCATAACACAAGCACTAATAAATTTAAGGGACACACAATGTCATAAAGCTAGATAGCTAGTCACAAATAGAGCTCAAAGAACTCTACCACCACCTTCTTCTTGAGCCACTGGAACATGCCAAATTTCCTACTTGTCTGTAATTTGCTTGTGCTAATATATTGCTCTTCCAGGGCTTACTTGTTTCTGGTATTTGTCTTGGTGCCTAAACAAGACAGAACCCAGGAGGTTCTTCCAACCTACACACACACTTGCCCTCAGCAATGCCAGGCTCACTGCAAGCCCTGTGAGTGGCCCCTCAGGCAGGTGGAGATGCTGTGTCAGGTCCAGTGTGTTTCTCATCACTCCACCCTTGTCTTTGCATGCAGACTGCTCCATGTGCTGCTCTCAGCTCTCTGCTCTGTCAACAAGAACGTTCAAGATTAGAGGAGGATCAGCCCTGAAGTATTCAGAAAGAGCACATTATGTATTAGAGGAGGATCAGCCCTGAAGTATTCAGAAAGAACACATTATATATTAATGTAAGAACTGTTCTGGCAAGCATCCATACATATTTGTCATAGTCTCATTTCTTAGTACAAGTGTCTGCTCTAAGACACTTGTTGGTCTGCTTTGCTCTAAGACACTTGCTGGTCTGCTTTGCTCTCAGTTTCTGAAGATGTGTGCCGGTGGCAGCAAGGTCAGTACTTTACCTTGTCCTCTGTTGAATGGTGTGGCCCAGACTATAGTCTAAACACTTTTTATTGTAAAGTCCACTTTCCATTTTAATTGTAAAATCCTTTGTTATTTTCCTAACAAAACACAAATGCACTATATCTCTTACCCGCTGTCCCAATCATCACCCTTGTCCTTGTTCATCAACTCAATGAATATTTTTTCCCTTTTTTTTTAATTTTTCCTGTGTTTTTTATTACTTAAGATGAAATAGTATTCTCCTATTACCGCCTACAAAGCATAAAAGAGATTTCATTTTTAAAGGGAGAGATATTGGAGCCCATCTAATAGAACAATGGCCTTGAAAAAGTAAATAGGATTTCTATCCCATAGGAAGTGACTTCATTTCAAGATCATCTGCTAAATTCAAGGGAGAAAAATTATTTAATTTATAAATTAATACATATCAAAGCTTGCTTTTAACTTTAACATGAACATCCAGAACACTGTTCTGATAAGAAAGAAGAAAACTAACTGAACAACAATTGACACTCTTAAAGATAGAATAAATTACAAAGTGGAGAAATTTCTCTTGCTCAGTCTTGAATCCTCATTTCAAGAAAGCTATACAATCAGCTGGAGAGAGTTCAAAGAAAAGACATGCAGAAGGGGTCAAGCACTGGAAAACAAGGTCTCTGGGGGGGGATTTCAGGAGTTATCAGAAAAGAAAAGCTTGAAAGTGATTACACTGTAGAGATATTTTACATTCAAAGAAAAGAAACAAGACTGTGACTAAAAGAGTGACTCTTCAGCCTTGCTGACAAAAGGCATAAGGAAATAAATGAAAGGAAAAG
The DNA here is from genome assembly GCA_013400315.1 of Bombycilla garrulus. Lineage (NCBI taxonomy): Eukaryota > Metazoa > Chordata > Aves > Passeriformes > Bombycillidae > Bombycilla > Bombycilla garrulus. The sequence goes on from VXBU01003604.1 coordinate 396,784, forward strand.
CTGGATAAATTCAACTTTGAAAATCTTACCCATAAAGACAGACAACGTATTATAGAGGCAATGGAAGAAAATGCATCTCCAGGTTTGGAAAACTTGAGCAGAGAAGGTAGTTTTAACAAAAAAACATAACAAACAAAAAAAAATTTAATCCAGTTTTTCATATCATTTTTGTACCGGTTTTGCACTACTCTTGATTGTCTCTATCGCCACTCTCTTCAAGAAAATACAATTTATAAGTGAGTTTGATTTTTTGTCAAACTCATTCAAATAAGAACACTCATGAACACTGACGTTTTCCTCCTGCATCATGAACACTGATGTTTTCCTCTTGCATCAGAAATTAAATTTATGAAACAAAAAATCACTGCAGCACCCCTGCATTTTAGCATCTTACCAAATGTGCCTTGGTACTTAGCCGGCATTTTTACACAGCATAGACTACCAAGATCCTTCCAGAGCAAGAACTATTCAGTTCTTCATATCTTAGGCCCTCAAGACCTAAAGCAGTGTGCGGCAGTGACCTAAAGATGGGACCTGATAAGAGAAAATATATAAACTTCACCTCTTCTCATCACCCTTTCCCAAAACACAATCATCCTCTTTAAGGATCTTAAAAGAGGATAAAGAAAGAGAAAACACATTTCCAACCTTTTTCTCTCAGCATTTTATTTTTTCAAAGAATTGCAAATATTTCCTAGGAGATGGAAATTCCAGTTTCCTCTTGGTTTAGTATATACACATGCAATTATGTAAGCAATAAAATGATTATCTATGTGAGCAATTGTTTAAAACATACCATGAAAGTTTGATTTCCAGCTTTCAATCAAGTTTAACAAGACTGGCGAGACCTTCATCTTTCCTGAACACCACATATGTCTACAAGTCCAAAGTAACTCTGAAAGGAGTACATATCAAAATATTTAATTAAAAGACATCATAATTATCTACTAGCTAGAAACTTTGTGATGACGAAATGCAGAACTGACCTTTGGCAAATGTCCTGGACATCAGCACTTGTTAAGACATGGAGAATATCCAATGCAAGTGGCTCTAATGTTCAAAACTATCTGGAATAGCATTTCCCTCCAAATAGATAACATTAAAAAGAAGATAATTATAAATAGTTTTTAAAAACAGAAGGAGTCAACTTGAGAAGAAGCATCAAAGTGTGAGCATTTGTAATGGCGGGTAGAGACCTTTTACCAGTGTCAGCAGCAGTCAAAACTTGGATTGATACTGGGACAAGCTGCCTCCAGCATCTCAACCTAAGCCTGGATCAGGCAGAGCTGCTTCTCTGTTGGATGCTATTCACTGTTTACTGGCTAATTATGTGTCATTAGTAGATCAATAATCTCGTTTGATACTGTTTTAATTTAAACTACATTATTTCAATGGGTTTTCCTTGCAACAAGACCTAATAAAAATCAAGATATATTTCTAGTCTTCCTATTCACTGAAGTCTTCCACAACATCCGTTTTCCACTAGTCCCACACTTAGAGGGATTCCCTTAATTCCATTACTTAGCAAGTGCAATACATCCTGTACTTACCCCTTTTTTAGGTTGGAATATAGAAGTTTAGGTGCTAGACCTCAGAAAGGCAAGGTTGTTTTTAATAATATCCTCATTCGAGTGACAGAAATCAGGAAAAAATTATGATAGATTTGGAAAAATAAATCTTCAAACCAAGCAACGAAACACATTGGTCAGTCTGGCATCTATTCTTCCCTAATATACCTACACTTTTAATTCCAGACTACTTTAGGCTTTTATTTGTTCGTCCAGAAAGTGTTTCACTGTATCATTGTTAGGCTGTTAGAGAAGATGTTTATTTCTCACACACACAGTACCCTTAATTGAAAGAGCTTCTTTGGACTACACAGAGCTATACTAAAACTCGGCACTATGCAACATACCACCCTAGCCATTTCCTTTAATATCAGGAAATTATCTAGTTTGCTGTATGCATCTCTGTGGGAATGCACTCATATACTGTCTCAACTTTCAACAAATTCCATTCCATCGCAAGTAAGGGAAGAAACAGTTTCATTTAGAGACAACTTTAAGACATCCTGATATTTTGGCCATCAGGTACCTGCTACTAAGATATTATCTGATGAGTCAGGATGACCTGACCACCAGCTAAGAAGCAGGAAAGAATAATGTCATGAGAGAGAACGTATCTATTTTTATCCTCCAAAAGTTCTTTCATTACACTCACAGATCCTCCACAAATTCAGTGGGGGTCATTTTTGTAAATAAGCGCCACTATTAGGTTTTTTGTCTAAACTAGGTCTCCTCCTGACTTAAATTGTGTCTCTATATATTTAAGAAAGCTTTAGCTGTACATTAATCTCCTCCCCTTTTCCACTTCTTAACCAAGTGCTTCCTGCATTTGAAGCACAACACTGACCATTTCTCAGGCTAATGAGCCAAGAACAGCTGCTTAGCATGCCAAAATATAAAATGAAATATATAATTCATTCACTCAAATATATATATGAAGGTTTGCAGAGCAAAAAAGGATGAGCCTACCAAGCCCTGCCAGTATCAAGTCCTTTTCTCCACTGCAGCCTTGACCTGTATTCCTTCCCTTCTGACCCAGCCAGGAGGAATGTCTCATAGCATAAGCATGGCAGTATTCACCTTACAATGTGATGGCCACAAAATATATGTCAAGTCCTCACTCAGTTTAGAGAAGTATCTTCCTCATGCTTAGCAGGTCACCTTGTCACAGTAACTGCTACATTGGTATGACAGATTGTCTTAGAGTACTTATAAATGTAGAACAGCACTCTCAGTGTGAGAAGAAATTCAGGCATTTCTTTTTTGTTAGGTATTCATTTAATTTATTTGTTGTGGGCTACTGATACACAAATTTATTTTTTGTGATTCCTTTTCTCAGACACCAACTAGAAAGGGATAGAGAATATTGTGAATCTCTTACAGAACTTAAAGTAATGGCAAATCCTTGTTAAATTGGGCAAATGTGAAAAAGGGTTGCAGGAGCTGAAAACACGGCAGTGCTGCAGAGTTAACAGCCGCAGAACTTTTAGCAGCACTGACTTATTTGTTCTGTCATCTAACAGTATTCATTTTAGAGAATCCGAGATTCTTTGGACATAACTTTGAGTGGAAACAAGTATTATTAAGAGACTTCAGTGTGTATCTATTGTATGACAAAAGTATTAACCTTTCACCCAGTAAACTGGAATTCTGTTTAATCATGTATTTTATACTGTATGTATGCCCTCTAATGGTAAATAAGAATTATTCCTATTGTTTCAAATGGAGCAGTATTCAGCTCCTTCTTGACAGCAAATTCTATCACTTTTTCACTCTTTCCTTCTCCCATCTCAGTTGCAATATGATTGAAGACTTCTGAGAGACTTATTCTTGCAACCTGTGAGGTTTTCTTCCTAATGCAAGACCTGCTGTTGGAAAAGGTCTGAGTTGAATAGAAGCAGCGCTGTATTGCAGTGGAACAGGCAGTGACCTGAGGAACTCTAATCAAAGGAATCCTTCTAGTAATTCTCAGTGTCAGACTGCACTGGGAATTAACTAGCACAGGCTGGGAAATTCAGCATTTCAGCACCAATTGAAACCAAAATACGTCTGAGGAACTGGAAGTTCAGAATCACAATATTCTTCTCTGTATAAATTACAGCAAGATTGCTCCATTTTACCTAATTTCTAGTCTAAATTAAGCTTCAAACATAAAGTGCTGAGGTCAAGTTGAATGTATTTCAACTACAATTCTTTTGTTGTTGTTGTTCTGCTGGTGTTATTACCTTAAATCCAAAAAACATGCCTTTGTAAGTGTTTGGATATTATTTCTCTAAAGTAATCCTTCCAGAAAGTTACATGATATTACATCATGGTATTAAGAATCTAGTTTTTCCTCTTACTTTCCTCAGTATAAAATTATACTGTATGGGATCCATTTGAGTCCAGCCTCGAAGTTCTAAATGTCTGTCATAATGATAAAGTTATGCATTGAAATATTAAACTAATAATAAATAATCAAAAAACAAAGCTAGTATTTTATTGGTTAGCAAAAAGTAAAAGGGTTTGTCGACCATTTTTAATTCAGAATTTAGCCACAGAAGGAATGATTCTCAAATAATGCAACCAAGGCTGAATTAATTGTCTCCTGTATAAATCTGTCACTTAGCACATTCTTTAAAAATATTATTACTCACTTGCAAAGATAAACACCATAAATATTCCACCTCTTTGCAACTGTAAATGTTTAGGAATTATCTATATTATTCACCTGTCTTAAAAGTAGATTTTTAGCATTTTAGTGTAGGAGTAGGACCAATAAATACTTTCAGATGATTTTCACCGGCATTACAGACTATTATGATCCAAGCCTTTTTTGTTGTTGTTGTTGGGTTTTGTTTGTTTTTATTTTAACATTTTCATCCTTAACATATTGTTACCAGTTAAGAACAGTTTTCCTCTTAGGTAGCTGTGTTTGTCACTTCATGATGCCCCTCTATAAAAAACTTCCTACAGGACAGAGAGGAGACATGGTAACCCTCTTCTTCTGTGCAAGCTGTTGTCCAAACATGGGTTTTCAACACAAATAGAAGAATAAAAAAGAAATAATTGGCTTAGATTGAAATACAGACATGATAAAAACTTCAAATATAAAAAATAATGAAGCACTGGATCAGCCTTAGAAGGTGATGGAAATCTCCAACATAGGAAGACTACAGAGACAGGCTGGACAAACACCCAGAAAAAGTAATATCAGTGGGCTTTAAAAGCTTTTGAAATTATTCTGTCCTTACAATCTTTCTTTTACTTTTTTTCCCTTTCTTCATAGTAATTTATTTCCATATTTTTGTGAATCAGACACTATTTAGTACACTGTAAAGAAAGTGGAAATAAAAGGGTGGCTGGGTGGATGGAAGAATAAAATAGATGGAGAATTGTATGCATATTGCTGGATTTCAAACAATAGACTCTAAACTAGAGGATCTCAGTTAACTCCTGCCTCACAAGATTAAGTAATTTAATTTAACTATGCTTCAAACTTCAGTCTCTAAAGTGACATTATAATAATTTATTTTTCCCTTTTCAAGGAAATTACATGCTTATATTCATATTTGGAATAAAAAATGATATTGTATCAACTGGTTATATTTATATTGTTTCACTAACAATGTCATACTATTAGGCACAACAACTAAATACCATAGTAGCTATGCTTTATTCTTATAATCAGATAATTTACAGTTCTGTAAATATGAAATGAATAGTGAAAGCTACAGAATTATTTAACTCATAAACATAAAATGTTTGTGTAGAATATTTCAGTACCAAGTTCTGGTAAGAACAGACTTGTTATTCAAACACTGAAGATAATCTGTAGGTCTAATTTTTTAGACAAGTTAATTTGTATATTTCCATCATATATGAAAGATGTGAAAAGACTTCTGACCCCAAGGCAAACAAATCTGAAAGAGGGAAACATATTTTTCCATCATTTGAAAAGAGAAATATCATTTCTACAGCTGCAGTGAGCGTCTGCCACAGATTTCTTCTCAACTGAAAAAAGCCAGTTCAGACTGTGATCTTTCAGCATTAGCCTTTCCTGCCAGGGAGACCTGGGCTCTTGACATTACAGTTGAGTGCTCACTCTCAGCCCTGACTCCTTTAATCTGTTGGATTCTGCAGAAGTGAATTTCTGAAAGATTTGGGAAAACCAGTTATTTCAAGGAAACTCCTTCAATCAGTATGAAATACACAACAGAGAATTTGCATATGGGAGAAAGTGCACATATAAAGTGCACTTTCTACAAGTAAATTATTTCTTAAAGAAAGAATAAATAGTTTTCAAACGGTAATATTTTCTTTCCAGTTAAAATTTTTCAACTAACCAATGTTCATGGAATTTGAGTCAAAATGCATCGAAATGGATGTAATGATAAGAGCCAGTCAACTTACTATTCATAAGGATTTTACTAATTTCTATTTTTCTGACAATTTAGAATTTTTTCTCTCTTTTTCTGTCCTGAGAAGTTCCATTGCCCTTTCAGCAGCTGCTTCTGGAACAAAACCTGCCTTTGACTTAATTAGCTCTTGTAAGAAGTTAGAGCCAAATTCTGATCTCTGACAGCTGCAAATATGGATGAAAGAGATTGGTTTCAGGAGAATAAGTTATATTTTAAGTAAGTAAAAGAATAGTAGTAAAAGCATTCTTTTACTTTTAAGAAGTAAAAGAATGAAGTTCATGAACTTTGAAAAACATTATTCATGTAGTGTCCATCTACATAGCTTAAACTCCTAAAGATGAAGGAATGGAAAATATTGAAGTTTTAGAGACAACATTGTTTTGGTAATGTCAGTGTTTTACCATAAGCTTTACTTGACTCCATGTGCATCTTAGCAAAGGGTATTAAGCCACACTGCTTACTATTTTTGAGTTTTACTATATTTTACATAAAATCTTTGAGACCATTATATGTTTGTGTAGACTATGCTTAGTTATGGCTGAAAAAAACAAACAGTAACCAAAAAAATTAGATCTATAGGAAGAGATAACATATCTGTGCTAAGCTGATCTGTGTTCCAGGAAAGATCAGCCAACATGAGGCAAAATAAGAAAGAAATCCATATTTGTTTCAAGATTTATCTTTTTTCATTCTTCACAGAACTACAGTTACAGATTATTTCTCATTTAGTTTGATAACATAAAGACAGTTGATATTCCAAGGTCTTTAAAGCCTGTCATGGCCCTAAAGAAGACTTAGATAAAATCAAAACAGGTAGTGGCAAAATTTGTATGCGTACCCAGCATCTGTCATTAGAGAACAAAGGATCAACATGGAAATATGACAAGTAATCTTTACACTCAAAAGTACATTAAAGGGAATGTGAAGAGCAGTGTTATTTTTGTGCTCAGGTCAGTACCCTACCAGCAGTGAAACCATTGATGACTGCATCAACTCTGCAGCCAACTCTGAATACCAGTCATATACATATTCACCATGCAAAATACAATTTAAAAGATACAAATTCATACTTAATGCATGTGTTAGTGATAAAGATTTGTAATGTTAGGGTTTTTTGCCCCCAAGATGTTCCTCTAGAGCTGTTCTACATTTAAGAAAGAATGGAAAATATGATTATAATCTGAGAGTGAACAAATGAGTCCGTGCTCTTCTTAGTCCATGGGTGAGCATTAATTCGCTTTTGCAATCTGTCATCATAACCATCTAGATAACATTATATAAGAACAGGCATACCATAGCAAGTCAAGCACTCAGACTCCTATCTCACGTTCAAAAACAATTAGGAATGGATGCTTAAAGAAGAGTATAAGAAATAGACAGGTATTTAGTGATATATTTCAGGCTACAATCTCTTAGGTTACTTGATTCTGCAGTTTAGGAGCTTCCTACACCAAATTTAATATTCTTCTGTTCAACTGTCTTTGATGGATTTTTTTTCTCCACTCATTTATCATACTGTTTTTTGACTCCATCTAAATTTTCTTCATCTTTAGTTTAGAGTCCCAAAGAGGCCCAACATTTAACCAAGTGCTGTATTTTTATGGCATAGGTCACAGATTCCAGAGTTGGGCATACAGGCCCCACAGATCATATCATGCATCTATAAAATGATTTTATGAGGATCCTCAGCTGCAACAGTAAGCTGGAGAGATAGATTTAATATTAGGGGAAAAAAAAAAAAGAAAAATAAAGACATTAAATTATTCTGGAGGGAAAAAAATTAAACAAGACAGACAAGATATGGTGCAATTGAAAGAAAGAAAAGATGAATGTGGCACAAGCAGAAGACTAGAAAATGTTTACAACCCATGGGGAATTAATAAAATCCTGATAGTCTGGGTTTTTTCTATACAGAGAATAATGTAGAACATGTTTTCATGTCCACAGATATGATGGCTATTTTTGCTCTCTGAATTACATACAAATACAAATTTTCAGCCCCTCAAAAATCCACAGTTACCAAACACAATTTATATCAAATAGTATCCAGACAAAACAGCCTCTGAAGACGAATGTGACGTTTTTTTACTTCAGCTTAAATTTCTTATGGCTTCTTAGACTATTTTTTGACCCCTATGGCATAGACTCAACACAGTGCACATATAGCATCAGTAAATATTTGTGCACTTTTTAATGGACACAGCATTGAAATGTAGTCTCCTCCTCTGCCAAGGAGTTACGAAAACAAATGGTAGTTGGATAAAACAACAGCAAAATGTGAAAGATCAGAAAAAGAATGAAAGAAAATATCAATATGCTGGACCCTTGATTTCCACATGAGGAACTTTTACTGGTACCTATTGTCCCTGGACACAGTTGCCAACACTGCAATTTTGTTAGAGTACACTTGGCTGCCTTTGTGCCTTTGTCAAGCCAGCACATTTCACAGCTGTAAATATGTGGGCATCCCAGCAATACGCAGCATTGTTGCCTTTGTTTCTTGTATAGTTTGCACCTCCACTGCAATGTCAGATTAAATGTCTTTTCTTGGCAGGTATTCAATCACTGGGTTTGCCCAGAGAAACTCAGGATATCTTTCACTGCCTTTGGGGATGGAGAGGGGAACAAGAACTTAGCTGAGTTTTTCTACTGAGCCACATTTGCGTGATCACAGGGACCGAGTTGCTAGAAGCATTGAAAACAGATTTGATGGCTAGTCACTGACACACCAATGCAGCTAGTCAAGCCATGTAGCTATAATGATCAGTTTTTCCAGCATCAAAGGTTCTGTTCCTACAGCAGAACTGGTTCTTTGTCATGGGGAAAAACAGCTTAACTTGCATGGTTTAAATGAAATCAGGATGGAAGCAGTTTATTGATTTACTAATGATATAATTAACCAATGGGAGGACTCTACATTCAGGATACGAATCAGCAATAAAAAAGGCACCACCTGACTTACACAGCATGGGCAGCTCCTGCCCACCCTGTCTGCCCCCCTTGCTCCCTGGGGTCTCTCCCCTGTAAGAGATCCTCATGTTCCTTCTTACTGCTCTATGAGCTACCTCTTTTCCTGAGAGTTTTATTGCTAGTCCCTTGGTTACTGTTTAGATAATGGTCAGCTTAAGCCAGTCTGAAATTTTTTAATTGCCTTTTGGCATCACCAGTTTTGGGATAAAGCCCCTTTCAGAACAAAAAGTTTGGAGTGGCCCTCACACACACCGAATGTTTGCATTCACTCTTCCTACCCAGGCCATATTACTTTTCTAAAATACACCATTGTACCAGCTCAGATTGAGTGATTAGTGCAGACATGCTCTTCTGTGGGCCAAGTTTAAAAGAAAGTAGTATAAAGCCCCGTTTTCAGCATGCTTTCGTGACATAAATATTTTCAAACAACTGTTTTCAGAAAGTAAATATTGCCAGAAAAACTGTGCAGTGTATACCAGCTCAAGAAAAATAATGACATATATTCATTCATAGTCCCCTGGTAAAGGCGGATAAAGCGTAACATTTTTTGAGTAATTTTTGGCAGTGCAGCTTGAATTTCAATTAGGCCATTGAACAGATGCAAAGCTTTGGCTTTGTGGTTGGGCATCAACATGGGACTCAACATTTGAATATTACAAAGTTATCTTCCTTGCACAGCATCTGGCAAGTCCAATCATCTGCACTACTAAGTAAAACAGGAAATAAAGTAATGAATTTAGATTCCTTCAGACAGATTTCAATTCAGTGAAACAATGACAGCATACATATTACAGACTTTTTTCCCACAGGTTTTACTCCTTTATTTTAACTATTTCTTTGAGAAACTGCTTAGATTTCAGCAAGAACAACTTGAGTGGTGTAAAACTATTTCTGAATTGAAAAAAATATATAATTCTATTGACCTATTGATTATGAAATTAAATTAGTCATCTGTTAGAAGAGTAACAGTTTTAGGTATGAGAGGTTGTGGGGGAAAAATTATAACAGCTGTTACATTGGCAAATGAAATAAGACAGCAAAATTTTTGGAAGAAGCAAGAAAATTTCTGTCCCTGAAAGATTTATGAATTTGCAATTGAAAATTTTGAACTGTTGTACTGTTTTGCTTACTGCATCAGTAAGCAAAATTTTCCCTGAGAAACAATGGAAGCAAGTTGATTCTGATTGAGAAATACTTGATGTATCTTGAACTGTAATTTCCATACAAGACACCTTAGCACAAAGGATGTACAGCTGGATTGTAAACTTGAGTTTTGAATACCACCTCATGCCTCTCAGTTCCTGACCTCCATGCACCTAAAACTTTAGAAGTCACACATAATTTTAGATTTACAATTAAAAAATTGTACAGAAGATTAAGCAGTACTTGGAGAAGCAACTGTCAAACCATCTCAAAAATGGGAAAGGCTAAAGGAAGATATATTAATAGAAAAATGCAGAAGGAAGTGGACACATGAAGCCAAATGAGGATCTAGAAGGAATTCAGAAATTTAGACTAGATAGGGTCAGGATTTAAAGAAAAAAAGGACTAGGCTATGCTGGGGGGTAAGCATTGCAACCTTTAATGAGGTATACTTAAGTACTTTTGTGGATGCAGCTATCATATCCCTTTTTACTACAGACTTCCCTACTGATCAGATCAGCATCATCATCTAGAAAAATATGCAACTGAGATCACTGCAAATGGTTACAAACCACTTGCTTGACATTGCTCCATCTCAGTGAATAAAACCAGCCTGTCCTTGAAGTATAGCCAATTTTTAAATTGAAGCATTCTGTCAGAATTGGAGAACTGTATGAGTTGCTGATTTCTCACACACAAGGAGAGAAGTACTTTGTCCTTTCTCTCCTCTTCCAGATTCCTGCAATATAGTAGGCTATTATAACAGTGACACTGCATGGAAAATCAGCTTCCCAACAAAACAACCTTTACCAGCTCCCACCACTGCCTGGAAGTGTCCTGCACTGAGATCACGGTGTTGTGCTCAGAAAGATTCAAATCCTTTGATTTGTATCCACTCTTACACAGTGGCATGGCCAAGGGCACTAGGGTGTCTAATTATTCCACTAATGAAAGGACCACTGAATACAGAAGGTGAAAGGGGAAAAGCACAGCAGCAGCTGCTGTGGGAGGGAAATATGACCCCTCTAAAGTGGTGTTCAGTCCCGTGAGTGGGACTGACAACCCAACCATGCAAAGGAAAGAAAGCATTGTAGGGAAAGGAATGGTACCACCACACAGGGACACCATCGTACTTTCACTTGCCACACGGGAATAGCAGAAAAAAGGTTTCATCTGCTGCTGCTTTAGCTGAGTGCACTGGAGTGCGATTTCATTTGTCGGGTGCATGTGTGCAAAAGACAACAGGAAGAAGCACTTAGTTTGATTGCACTCTAACCATTTGCAGATAATGTGGTTGAAAGCAATTGTGTCTGATAATTTATGTTTTTAAAAGCCTGACTTGCAGTAACTGCTTTAAAAACACTGAACAAGATTAAAAGAAAAAGGTGGGGTTTAAAAAATTAAATCTGTAAATGGAAGCTGGAATTGGTAATCTATCATGCAGTGGGATGAAATTACATACAAATCACTTTGTATGTTAAATTTTATGTGAAAACAAAGATTTTATGTTTCATTACACAGTTACCTAATAGTCTCAAAACATGGATGTCTTTCCACAGGAAAAAAAAAATGAAAAAAAATGAAAAAAAAAAGAAAAAAAGAAGAAAAAAAAGGTAATTTGTATGTTTGCTTGTCAACTTGTCTGAATGCCTGAATAAAGGTACTGAAGATATTTGCTGTGAGAGTCATGAGGCACTGGAACAGGTTGCTCCCAGAAGTTGTGGATTCCTCATCCTCCCATCCTTGGCCAAGTGAGACAGGGCTTTTGAGCAGCCTGGTCTAGTGAAAGGTGTCCCTGTCCATGACATGAGGGCTGGAACTAGATGATCTTTAAGGTGCCTTTCAACCAAAGCCATTCTATGATTCCATCATTCTATGATATTCTTCTTGACTGCACTGTACATAAGACACACTTCAGACAGCCGAGGGATAGATAACAGCTTTCTTAGGGACAAAGTCAAGTTCAGATATCAGCTTTCACTGTACGAGACCAAAAGGAAAAGCTCCTTGAGGAAGGAGAAGCACAGAGAAAGAAACCTCCCATGAGCAGGAACAAGTAATGAAACCTGGCTTTCTCACAAACCACAACTTTAGGGATGCATAATTTTCCTAGAACTTCCATCTTCTCAACTGCTATCTCTAATAAATACATGCAGAGCCAATTCTATTGTCCTGTCCACTTTCTTTGCAAATACGGGCTCCTGGATGGTGACCAGCAGAATGATTCTTATTTGTGCAAGACTGCACACTTCTTACCTCAAAAATGGACGAAAGAAATGGTCTGCACATACACTGGCCCCAGGATTACAGATTTTTATTTAGGATTTGTGCTTCAAATGGGCACCTCAATGCACATTTGTTTTTCCAGAAAAAATATTTAACTGGTGACACTGAATCTATTTTTAAAACAAAAACAATGTCTATTGTTTCACTGAGCTTCTTCTCTGTATTCAGAATAACTACCATATTTCAGATATCTCTACTAATATAGTTCAGGTTCTAAAAGTTTAAAATATAGAAAACCTTATGTCTGTACCATTTGAACCTTCCAAATTTTAAAAAAAAAGTTTGAGTTAGGACGGTAAATACTGAAACAGTTCAAGGCATAAGTTGTATTTGGTTGCAGAAATAAAGTTTCATTATAAAGGAGAAAATATAGGGAATGGAAAATAAAAATAAAGTTGGGCAGTGCGTGTGGATACTGTAATAGGTTTCCTCCATTAAAAAAAAAATTAAAAATTAAATCTAAAAGGACTAGGTAGTTAGTTATGGGACACTTACACAGTGTCATATATCTATATTTTGTATGCCTTTTTAGTATTGAGTAATTTAAAATGTAGTTTTAAATGTTGAAATGAAAGCACTAAAAAACCCATAGACCATAAGGATCACCCTTTATTATGATCATTACCTCAGAAACACTTAATTCAGACTACAAAAGAGCCTCAAAGAACAGTTTCCTTAAACACTCATATTTTTGAAGCATCTTTAAAAGCAAGTTCCTGAGCTATGGCTTTCTTTGGGAGGAAAACCCTGAGAGAAAATTGTATGTTATGCATGTGCTTTAATCCCAGATATCCCAGGCAGGAGCTTTTCCTGTGCTACTTGGTACACAATTCTCCAAGTCCATTGTTAATGCCATTTTTGTCTTGCACAGCTCCCAAACTCAGATTAACAAATCATCCTTGAATGACCAAAGTTCAGAAAATTTCTTCTTTACATTCAGGCTCCTCATTATTGTACTTCAGCTAAAAGTTTACTTTATCACTTTTTAAAATTATAGCAGTGATCTAACAGCTGGACATTTACAAAACTTAGGTGCTGTGTTTAATTTTGTCAGCTATATGATTTAACCACAAGCTGTTCAAATTTAGCAATAAAATCTAGGTGGGGGGGTGGGCAGGGGGAGGAGAGGGGAGAAAGAAAAAGAAGAAAAAAAATACCATTGCATCATTGTTTCATGAGTTAATGGATACCAATTAAATTAGAACACCTCCACACTTCACACAGGTGTAATAACTCTGCAGGATTTTTTGGTTTTAGATATTCAGTGATCAGACAGGAGTACTCACCAGCGAGAGAGAGGTCTAGCCTATGTTGTCAAAGTACAAAACCTAAAATAATATCCTAACTCTCCTGTTTACTGAGGAGGATGCCCAAGTTTCAGATGATATTGAGTGGCTTGGCACAACATACATATGAGACAAATACTTGCCCCAGTATTATGACTACAGATTTCTGTATAATGTGTCAGCAGATGGTTTATAGTGACAGCTACTTATCATTCTGACTAATGTTGCTTTTAATTGCCTTTTGTTTCATCACTGTCATGTCATCTCCACCTGTTACCTGCTTTTGTGTGTTTGGGATTTGTGAGGAGTATTCCTGCACTGTACAAAGCAGGTGTTAGTGTTGTGCTCAGTGTAAATGTGCATTCAATAGTAAGGGCGATTTCCCCTGTGTTCTGCAAAATCAAGGTGAATATTCCTATCAGCCATGAATTAATTTTCTGAAGAATTTGGATGCCTGTAGAACATAGGAGAGAACAGTTACAACAGAGCTGTGTAACAGATTTTTTTTCTCTACAGGTAGACAAAGCAATCAAAGACATTTCTCAGATCTATGTTTGCTCAATGAGGACTACAGTGGGGAAAGGTCTGCTTCATAGCTAGGATCCTTCATTCATGTAAAGACACATTTCCATTTTCCAAAATTTATTGATGTGTCAAAAGACAGCACATGTCCAACATCACTGGCCATTTTTTCTCCTGCAGAAGTATTGGATATTGTTATATACTACATAAAGATTTAGTTTAATGTTTTCATCACTCAAACAGCATGTTTGCGTATCTATAGCAGTCAGACCATCGACCATATTAATGACTTTTCATCAGGCTTCTCAGTGTGTTGGGAGAAAATGTATCTCCTGCAGGTCACTACTAATACCATTGCAATGAAATGTATGTAATCACTTTTTGCTGTCAACAGTGTAATAGCAGAGGTGTTCACCCTGTAGATGATCTATTTTATTTTTATGGGTCTGTCTGGGAGGTTTTATAGGACTAATCATAATCCAGGTTGCTAAATTACATGAAGCTGGTCTGAGTGATCAACTTGAAGTCTGAAAAGAATCAAAGAAAAGATGTTATTAAGAAACAGATCAATTTTTATTATAAAGACATCAAATAAAAATTACCTGACTACCGTTTGCTTTAAATTAAAGAATCACCTAGAATAAACCTTGTGCTTTAATACTTTAAGGCACCAGTTTAAATGTCTCATGTTTAAATGTCATTTATTCAATTTAGTGTAAGCTGAATTGAGTCCCACACACTTTTGAAGCAACAAAAGTAAACACTACTTTGTATAAATAAATTTATCTAATTTCAAAGGAAAAAACAGGACATAGTTAGGTTCTGTTATTTAAAGTACAGGCTAAAGACAAACTTATTATTCCATAGAACGAAAAGAAGCAAGCCAGGCATGACACAGATCACAACTGAGTGATAGAGACATCTAACTAAAGCTCCTTATTTCATTTCTCATGCTCATGCTAGAGTTGTCTTCAGCAAAGATGCTATAACTGTCAGTGCATCAGAGGCAGCCCCAGAAAACTTGTTCCTAGAATAAATATCTATATGTTCTGCTTTCCAAAAAAAAAGAAAAATGCAGGGACTCCACAATCAGATTGCATGTTTAATATTCTCTTTTTTATTTATCCTGCTGAGAGGAAGAGTAACTTCAATGCATCCTAATCAAAACTTTAGTTGGCTTTCAAATGAATGGAGCATGATAAAAGATAATTATAGTAAGATGGGAAGCAGTTGTCAGCCAAAAACTGAAATGAAAAGGAAGATATTGGAGGCCATTTGTCAAACCAAGAAATCAAGAAGGAAGGCTTTTATTGAACTTGGTAACTTTCCACTGGGGTGACCAGGAGGTAGGACAGAGAATTTTCATATAATGCAGTAAATGTACATTTGCATCTGAGGATTGGGCCTTCTAGAAAAATGGGGCAGTGCAGTCAGGGCAGTGACTCTGAATATGCTGTGAGACTCACAGGGATAATGTTCATTGTTCATGTGCACCTGAACTTTACAGGATACCCAAGGAGTCCAAGGTTTCCGACATACTGAGTTCACACCACACAGGTGGTCTGCACATGAACAGTAAGAGCAGTCTGCAAAATATCTCTTGAATTCACATGTTGTGTATGAATGTGTCTCCAGAAAATACCAGAAATAAATTAGGAAGCCTAAACTGAAATGCCAGTAATGTGCTGCGGTTTTTTCCAAAGTTGCCTTTTACTAGAAGGCAACTTCATTAGAGGCAGACAGCCTCACCCACACGTATTGCAGGAAAAGTTGGGGAACAAAAAAGAGGAAAAAAAAAGAGTATGGAGAAGGGGAGATAATGGTGAATAGGGATGTAGGTTACTGTCATAGGCTAGTCCTTGATGGACATTTGCCTTATCTCACCTTTATCAGCTACAGAAGAACCAAAGTGCAGAGTCATGTAGGTTTCATCAACAGAATGACAGTAGAAATCTGCATTAATTCCAGAATTCTGGAATCTCAGTATCCGTCTTTGGGGTATTTTATACCTTAGTATAAAGTTAATTTAATCAGTACGGATTTACATATTTTAAGGAACATTTGCTGATGATACAGCTCAAAGTTTCCAGCATTCAAATAATTATGTTAGAGAATGGCTGGTCAGATGGCACAGTGAGCTTATTCTAAGCTTTTTCTAGAATAGTTTAACCAAAAATTTCAATATACTCATGTGGGGGGTTGGGGTG
>VXBU01003605.1:2794-31396 GCA_013400315.1 Bombycilla garrulus
TAAAGAGGTTTTTTTCTTTCAAGGAGATTAAACTTTTAAGAGCCGTTAAGCAGTTTTCATTTGGATAATTCATTTCAAGTGTACCAATTAAAAGGGTTGTAAATTTGTACTTAATCCTTCAGGTCAGGTTTTGGACCGGGTTCTGTTAATACTTCTGGATTGTGTGGCTCCATGTCTCACTTTATTGCTACAGTAAAGCAAATTAATAGCTAAATCAGTCTTACAGATATTTTTTATGGATAATTCTGTGTAAAAAATGTTGGCTTGTTTAAAATTACTTGGGTAACAAGCAGTAAGACCTGGGAATGGTCCCACAGAAGTGTCTTGTTGGCTTCAGGGGTGGTTTGATTCTGATCACGTGTTCAAGTACCATGAGAGCAATTAATGTAAGATTCCTGTAACAGTATTTCTGTTAAAGTTTATGATGATGAAGCTTGCACCTTCTCAAATGACAGGTATTTCATATCCAAAACTACCAAAATAAAAAGGATCTAGGTCTTTACCTTAAAGCTTCGTAGACTCAGTATTCTCTTTTCTGTGTGACAGCTCCTAAACTGCAGATACTGTTGAGAGTAGAATAGGTCAAGATCCTTTTTATTCTTCCATGAGTCTTCTTCTGAGCATACTCTTCTATTTGTAATATCTAGGATGTCTTAACATGTGGAAAATAGAACTTGTTTCTTTCCAGAACCGTACACACTTTTAAGCTGATCCTTATTTTATTGCTTTGCGCCGAGCCGTCTTTGAGTTTTCCCTTTTGCTTTGCGTTTGGGTTTTTTTCCCTTCTTGTTCTTCTGATGCCTCCTTGAGCAGTTCATAACCTTTGAAACCCTGTACTGTCACACACCTTAGCATTACTGATACCCTCTTACAAAAAACCAAAACCACCCTCTCCCTTTGAAGAACCACAACCCTTCAAAAATATTAAAAAGACTGACAGTTTGTGGATCTGAATTAGCTGTCGAATCAACAATGATCAATAATAACTAAGTTATGGCAATATTTGAGGGAAGAAAAGTACCAATTTATAGCAGTGATCAGGATTAGGTTCATATCTAACTTGTTTTCATATTGCTATATTGCATTCCTTACTTTCAAAACAATTGTAGTAGCTATTTGCAAGTAACAGATCAGGAAATCTGAGGGGAACATTTTTTGAAAACAGGAAAACGTTATTGAGTGAGAGAGGCTTTTAGGTCTGGAGTCTTTTGCAGAGTAAATAAATTTTGAAATTGGAGTTGGGGAAGAAACTTATTTTGTGTCGTACTCCCTCCTTTGCATTAATAATGTATAGTTACAATATGGTTGCCTGGGAGAGTAGGAGAGGAGGAAAATGCAAAGGCACACTGGGTATAGAAATAAGCCAGTAGAAATTGTTTAGCTCAATTAAAAGATTACATGCTTCAGGGAAGTTATTCCAGGTATAAAATATTATCTGTACTGATTCTTGAAATAAATGACCTTTTTAATATGTGAATATAATTATGTGAGTAGAAGATACTGTTGTTCTGCTCTCATATTACTGGCATCTATATCCAGTACTTTTGCAACCGTGCTTCATTACAGCTCAATTCTATAGTAAGGAAAATGGCAAGCTATGCCATGGAAATATTTTAAAAATATTAATTTGGCCTTTAGGCAAGGAATTAGGTCCAGAGAATAATTCATATTCAATTTCTGCATTTCTCAGGGCTTTGACATGCTTAACTTCTATTCAAGTGCTATTTTGGTAATAGTATCTGAAGTTTTAGCCAGCTGTGTGTATCTGTGGCTGTTAAAATCATTCTGGATTGGCAGACTTCCTACAGTATCTTCATGGGCTTCCCAAACAGCTTCCTGAAACAACTGATCCTGTAGCCTTGTAGGAGCTAATGCTGGCACAGAGGGGTTACAGGCACTCTCCTGGTAAGAGAGGAGAACATGTAACAGACTTAGATCAGCTTTTGTGAACAGCAAATACTCAAATAATTGTGCTGTTAAGTGATTGGCAGACTGTTTATGCAACATCATGGTATCACCAACTGCTGCCAATGGCTTTCCATATCACTTTTTGGTGTAAAGTACAAGGGATAGAGTAAACTTTTTATTATGTCAAGTGGTACTTGTGGCATATGAAACAACTTTTGTGATGGAGGTGAAAGTTATTTTGGACAAGGGAATTTTAGCAATGTTTATGCATCACTGCTTGCAGAATGTGATTTGTGGTCTTTGGGAAGTTTACATGTTTATTGTTACTACAGCATGGCTCAAAATGATGTTCAACCAACCAAATGAACACAAGTGATATGGACACTTAAAATACCTGTGCCAGATATTGGTTAGGGAGTAGTAAGACCTGTGTTAGATATTGGCTAGAGAGTAATAAGAGCTTTTGATTTTGACTTAAATTCTTAGGAGAAAATTAAGAACTCTTACATTCATGTATTTTCTTTCCTCTTCCTTAGAGGCTGATGAGAATGTCCATCTAAACAAAGTTTAACCTACAGTGTTTAAGAGTAGTTGTTAAGAAGAGGAAGATGGAAGAAAACAGAACTGCAGAATAAAATATATCAACTATTAAGGGAGGGCACAGAAAACACTGTCTTTGTTCTGTAACTCATCCTGTTTGGGTTATTTTAGTACACTTTGTACATCTATTTCCCAACTGACAGCTTTGGCTACTAGAACTGTATGTTGAGTGAAATGAGGCTCAGGATTGAATGGCCTGAGGTGTGTAATAGAAACAACATTCTTGCACCTCATTAGACCTTTATCAAAAATATGATTAAAAAAATCAGCCTTTGAGAATCAAAACTGGTGTTTATACTGAGAGAGTCAAAAATCACAAATAAGAGCACGTCTCAGATGTTCACAAGCATCTGAAATACTGGTGCACATCAGTGTGTTTACTTAGGTACACTTTTTATTCACGAGTACGATCAGGAATATTTTTAACATGGATTGAAGTTGGCAGCCTCTAAAAACACTACCACAGCTTGATTTCTTCTTTAACTCAAAACATAACTGCAAACTGTAGTCTGTAAACTTGTTTCATGTGCCTGGAGAACTATAATCTTGCTTGGAATGCATGAAGTTAGACTTTGATCACAGTAACAGTCGTTAACATTGGCAAGAGCTAAGTAGAATCAATGCACTCTGTTCCCAACTGCTATAAAACTTGAACTTTCAAAGATCTTTGGTTCCCTGGGGCATAACAATTTATTGTTAGAGAAGAAACATAAAGAGCTTCCCTTTTGCTCCTGCCAAGAGCATATGGTGGTTTTTTTTCCTTAAATCACCCATATTCCTTGATGTTTCTTCTGAATAATCCATAGTCTTCTAAAGGAACATTTGCATCTTGAGAGAATATAAAATCAATTATGTAACTGTTTCATACATGATTTTTAACTTAGCATTAGAGAACAAGCACATAATCTCTCCTGTAAAGGTGGTGAAGTTGCCTAAAAATTTTAGATATATCTTTTTCTCTTTTAAGTCTACAAAGTAAAAGTGTAAAAAAAGAGCTTAGTAGAATCATGTGAAATGTTTTGGAAATTGTGCTTGGTTAGTCTGTGATTCATTGCATTGCCATGTCATCTAATGTGTTAGCATTTGAGACCTGCATTAATCTGATTTCCATACTGAGCAAATTGCTAATAAGGTATTAATACAGTATAATTGTTATTCTGGATCTTATGCTTAGCCATAAAATCTGCATGAAGGAATTCTGATTCCTAGGATGAAACATAACTATAGAGGATATTCGCACCCATAAAGCCACCTATGGATTTAAATAATATGTTTGTAAGAAATAAATAACACAAGTGAAAAAAAGTTTCTACAGTTTTGCATCCAACATCTCTACCAATCAACTGCCATAAGTTTGTTTGGTTTTCTTTTTGTTTATTTGGGGTTTTTTTGCATCTCTCCAATCCATAATGCTTCCTGTGCTGTTCTTGCACTATCTGTAAGACAGCAAGCAGCAGGGTATAGCCATGTGTGACAGGTGATGGCTGAGTTTACAGTCAGCCTCTTGCCCTTAGGCAGAAGAGAAAATTATTATGCTCTTTTTCCTTTTTTTTTTTTTTCCTTTTACCAACCACTAATTTGGAAGGAGAAAATTAAAAGAATTTACAGTTCTTGAGATTTGCAACATTTTATCAATGTGGCTGAAGCTGTTCAGAGGGCTACTAAAACTACTCAGAGAATTGGTGTTGCATCAACTGACTTTTCTCAAGGAAGCACTCCAAAAATATAGTATTTGTTGTGCAACAATGCTGTTCAATTTATTTCAGAAAAATAACCTTGTGAAGGAAAATGTATTTGAAAAAATCTAGTTCATTTAACTTTTGCAGAGCTCCCTAACCATTGAAATTTTCTTATTTTTTTTGTGATTCCACTCTTTTTTTGATCATAGAAGTCACCATTGTGATAATCTAGCTTTACTTTTGCCTAACATAGACCACAGAACTTAATTTTAAGTCTTCAGGGAGAGATAAATTACCACTAATTTTGGAAAGACTTTTTTGGGGTGCTCTGATCTCACCATTTTTCTTGTTTTCACCTGTATGTCTAGCCAAGTAATAGTCTTGAGATATTGTCCATTCCTAATTGTGGGTTGAACTTACATGGAGAATACTGTAATTACTTTTTTTACCAGCTGCAGAAGGACTAACTAAACTGACTGGTGCAGATGTTGATCTGCTAGCAAATGTAGCCCAGTTTGGTCTGTAATCTCAGTCTCAATACATATTGATGTTGATAATTGTAATGTTGGCAAAACAAGTACGTCTGTGAGGAGTGGAGTTTACGAATCTTAAATTCCTAACAATTTGCATGTTGGTCAGGCTCTTGCTGCATGAGAGGAATATCTAGTTAGGAACAAGCTTTTCTTGCAGTCACAATACTCACAATGTCTCTAGTTCATGCGAATTCTTTGGTGTATTGGTGGAGATGAGCTCATGAAGCAGCTTCTTCCTTTGTGGAATTCTTCCTTTGTCAGACTCCTCCCCTCTGTCTGGCTGCTTAACCTTTTATAAAAACTTGAAGGAAATTAATGTCTCTCAAGATTTCACCACCACCATAGGCTTGAAATGCTGTTGAGAAATTTAAAATGCTTGTGAAGGAAAGAGGAGGAAGAGGATTTTTTCAGACAACGTGATACACAAATTTAATTTGCATGTGAAAAACCCAGTAATGATAATGACTAAGGTAAAAGAACACTTAGTTTTAACTGTAATACAGATTCTTTTAAATATTGTGTTTAATTAAATAATGAGCAATTATTTAAGAAAAACAAAGCTTTGAAAGGTGGTGGGGAAAAGTAATTGATAGATACTAAGTATACCCTCTGTGTGAATAATCTTAAAGCTATTATAACCCTTGTAGTAGCCACTTGGCTGGAAAAGTTGTACATTTTATTGTTGCTTCAACCTTCTCCCATCTCTGCTCCAGGGATTACTGTGTGGGAACTGTATAATGAACAGCATATTGGGAGGAGTCCCTGCACACTTACGGAACAATGCAACTGAGCAGATGCAGAACACGTGCCAGGGTCTCTGATCCCAGGCTTGTGCCTATGAAACTGACCAGGACTGAAAGCATGCTGTCTCCTTCTGTTTCCCAAGTTTCCAGCCATCTTGTTATGCATTTAAACTCATTTTCTCTCTGTCCCAGTGCAGCTGGCATTTCTTTCTACACAGTGACACAACCTCAAAATGGAGGAAAGAAGAAAAACTCCTGCCCCAGCACAGGTTGTGAGCTGATAGGCAGGGAAGCTTCCAGACAGGAAGGTAGCATGGGCTTGAACTTTCCACTGCAAGGATGCTCTGAAACTGAGTTTCCAGATGAATTTTTGTAGCTACTAGCAAGTTGATGAATAATATGTATTTCTTTTTCGAAATGGTCATGCAATACCAGATGCCGCTTTGTCCTGTTAGGTCTTCAGTGCATTACATATGGACTGAAATAATTTGCTGGATTGGGTTCCACAAAAAAGATGAGCAAACAGATCCCTGTTTCTAGAACCCAACAGGTTTGGGTGTGAACCAAGGCATGAGCTCCTTGGCACCATCAAACTTAGGCATTTTTAGGTGTGTGCAAAAGCACAGCTCTTGGTGCCTGACAAACTTTGTATGTGATTCCTCTTAAACCTTAGATTTTAGTAACAGCTATATATAGGAGTGAGTTTTGGATTGGGGCAGATGGTAATTGCCTGAACATTTTCTGGACCTATGCCATGAAGCTTTAAACTTCTTTATAATGTATTTTTTTTGCATTTCAGACAATAAACTTGATGAGCTTACTGGTTTATATGGCAATAACATTAAATTCTATTTCAGGGCTTTTGTTTTACCACTTCAGATATTGGAACTGTTATAATTTTCTGCACAGGAATATACTCCTGTGATGTTTTATTCTTGTGAAGTTAGACTAATTCTCTCTTTTCTGCAGTTTCTAGCTGGTAATAAATTTTGTTTGAATAGAGTGTCTCAAGTAAGGATTTGTCTTCCATACTTTAAATTAAATGTGAAACGTATGACTGTATTCTTTATTTGGAGATGTGTATTAAACATTAATTTCATATTAATATTGACATGTAATTTTAATTTAATTTTTTAATATTCATTTGAAAACAACTTCAGTTCACGTTTGTGCTTACTATTGTAACAATGCATAGAATTTTTTGGTTATTACAGCCTTGTTAATTAGCCATAACCCAGTATTAAGTTTGCTTTTCCAGAATTCCTATATGCTATCTGCTGAAATTCCACTCTTACATATGCAAAAGTATATTTTCAATGGAGAAGAAGTCTCTCGTTCTCTTAGTTGATCTCACTAGGGGAGCCACTAGCACAGGAAATAAAGGATAAAAAGATTCAATGAATGAAAGTAAAACTCAGGACAGATACTAGCTAGAAGTACTAAAATATTAGCTGCCCTAAATGGCATTCATTCAGTTTTGAAAAGCTAAAATATTTCTTGGTCTTGTTACATTCAGGCAAATTGTATTTTTAATATTTTCTCATTATTTTAGTAATATTGGCTGGGAAACAACTAAGTGCAATAAAGAAGAATGGTAGAAGTATAGACTTGTAAAAATGGTAACAAAACAAAAAAAAAAACAGCTCTAAAAAAATCTTTCAATGTTGTGGTCGTGCTTGTACTGTTAAACAATTATTAAATTTGGTATTGTTCAAAATCTTAGAAATGGTTTTACAGTAATTATACAGGAGTCCTAAAAAATGGGATTTTTTTCAGAGCAAAAGCATACAGTTTAACAGCTTCCAGTCAATGGAACGCATTGCATTCCCAGCAAGTTTTTGGTTTCATTTTTTTTTTAAAACTGTTTCTCACTAAAAAGATACTATAATTCAGATTCTTGGAAGATTTATCAATCCTGTCTGTTATGATGGCAGCAGCTTACAAAATTGTAAAACATACAAGTGTCTCTTACCTTTTATCATGAACTGTTTAGCTAGCAAAGCTCTTAAATTTCTGCCTGACAGCAGGTTCTAATCTTATAGGTTCCTCCCTCCATTGGGAGGTCATGAGGAATTCTAGAAGCAGTCTTTCATCAGTCATCTTTTGAAATTTTCTTAAGCAAACTGAGAACAGATAGTTTTTAAAGCCATCTGATACATTATTTAAATGTAAAACATCTCATTTTAGATCAGGTCTTCAAGTGAAGAATATTAAAAACCCCGTTGGTAGTACAGATAAGCTGTAATAGCCATTAAGCTCTTGTAAGCTGTTCTGTCTTGTAGAAGTACTGTCATTACTTAATTCCTTTTTATTCATGTAGTTCCATTTTTGGATTGGAGGTTTTGTCCTCTTTTATGAGGAGCTGCTGAGATGTTGGGTATGGATCAGCATACTTGAAATTATGGGAAGAAACCAAGCTGTGATAAAACTGTTCTCTGGACAGGTTATGAGACTTGGTAACATTCCATGATTGTCTTTGAGCTCTACAGTTTCTACTGAACTTGATGCTTGGTCTTCATGAAGAATTCCTAACCCTATCTTACTTCTTTAAGGTCAGCAATTTAAAAAGAACCAATTCATTGTCCCACTCTTGATAGGAAAAAGAAAATGAAAGAGAACTAAGATTAGTTGCTTCGAAAATAATAAATAATACAAAGAAAGTGACTTATTTTGACTAATAAGAGTGAAAATAATTTTTTTTTCAGAGAAGCTATCTAATGCTTGGTTTTCACAGCCCCTACTGGAGTCATTCCATTGAATGCATAATTTGGGACGTACCTTAAGGAACTGTAGTTTCTGTTCTGCCTGGCAGGTCTCAGGGCAGATAAGTGGGGTGTCAGTGATAAGTTACTGTGTTAACTTGTGGGTCACTGCAGGGATGTGTTCTAAGACCTGTCCTATTAAACAGTCTGTCAGTGACATGGAAGACAATAACAGGGTGACTGGATTGCAGCCTTCCAGGTACCTGAAGGGAGCCTGCAAGAGAGCTGGAGAGAGACTGTGCAAGGGCATGTAGTGACAGGACAAAGGGCAATGGCTTCAAGCTGAAAAACAGTGGGCTTAGGTTAGACATTAGGAAAAAAATCCTTACTGTGAGGTTGGTGAGGCACTGGATAAGGTTGCCCAAAGACATTGTGAATGACTCGTGCCTGGAAGTGTCCAAGGCCAGTTTGGGTGGGGCTCTGGGCAACCTGATGTAATGGAAGGTGTCCCTGCCCATGGTGGGAGTTGTAATTAGATTATCTTTAAGGTGGGCCTTCCAATCCAAACCATTCCATGATTCTGTGGTTAAAATACACCCCAAAACCTACAGGCAGTGGGAAAAGATCAAGAGATAGTAAAGCACAAGACATCAACATAGGAAACGCTAATATTTAGATTAGCTTCAAACAAAGGAGTGTTTTTCTGAGGCCAAATAAAAGCTGTGTAGTTAGCATAAAAGATTAACTTAATTTCTTTACAGAAGGTGAGGAGTTCTCTTAAAGGCTCTAGATAACACTGGGAATTTTTATATATTCCAAGATAACAGTAGATGAAATGCTGAAGATGAGCTCTTGGTTTGGCATCATGGCCAGATGAATACGATAATCTATGTTCATGTTATATCATCATTGAACAGGACTAAAAAGGTTGCACTTTCATTTATTATGTATTTTAGTAAATTCTATGAATATGCTACTTAATCTCTCCGTAGCTATAGACATGATTGATGGAATTTTTTTCAGTAGTAATTTTTTTGTTTGATTTTTTTCAGTAGTAAAAAAATTAAGATTGAATGTTTGTTTTTGTTTCTTGAGTATGCTCTGATCCAAGCAAAACTTGAACTTGTTTGGTCCTGTGGCCTGTGTGGGACGGAA
Source organism: Bombycilla garrulus (assembly GCA_013400315.1). Lineage (NCBI taxonomy): Eukaryota > Metazoa > Chordata > Aves > Passeriformes > Bombycillidae > Bombycilla > Bombycilla garrulus. The sequence goes on from VXBU01003605.1 coordinate 12,115, forward strand.
GGAAAACTAAATCATCACAATGGTCCTTTCTGGTCTTAATATATTTACTATAACTTTGTCAGTTGGAGCTGAGAGTCATTTTTAATACTTCTATGATCTTTCTTCTAATAGTAACAATTTGAATGGTTTAACATAGTCCCACTGCTTCCACGGATACTAAAGGGATCCTGAGTGTTAATGGCAGTACTGCCACTGGCCTGCTATTTTAGAAGAATAGGTGAAAAACTTAGCAAGTTGCATACCTCACCACGGTAAGCTTCCCTTTTCCTTTGCTTTCCTTTTATGTTAGACATGGAACAGTAAAGAAACTCTGGGTTCTGTAACCATAGTTACTTGATTCATCTTAAATCCCAGAGTAGCACAATCTATCTTTCCCAAATTAACAAAGAACTGTTGCTCACAGCTTTTGTAGCTGTAGACAAAACTGATTCTTTCTCTGTTCTTAAATATTTCTTTCATTAAATGATGCTTAAAGCCTCTCCTTCCTCACTTTCCAACACTGTCTCTTGAATGAGTCAGTTAATTTCTGTTCATACTGTGAGGTTCCCTGGGTGTGAATAACCTCTAGCTTATCTGACCGTAAACTCCAGAGCTGAACAATGTCTTTGCTTATTTGCAGTGTTCTTTCATCTTCTCATTTGAATTCAACACATTCTTGATTATTGTCTCTGTGATTTGAGCAGTTAAAGGACAGTATACTCCGTAGTGGACACTGTTGCAGTTGCTATTTACTGCAGTTGCAGGGATGCTATTTCAAGTTGAAGTGGGCTAAGTATGTTCTTTTTTAATGTTTATGTAGTCGTCATCGTCCTCGCTGTCTTCACCACCATGCTCATCGCAGCCTCAGGTTAGCCACAGCAGAACGAAGGCCTCACCATTGTGTCACTCTGCATCCCTCTCCTGGGCCAAACGTAATCATGTAGGTCCTGCAAAGGCTCCCAGTCCGTCAGTCCGTCTGCGCCGGTGGCGGCCCTTGATACGCCTTCCATCTGTCGGGCTTCATTCTGTTGTAAGTGTAGTCCATCTTCAGTCTTTTCTTACTCTGACACCACTGGCCTTCTGCCCTGTAGCTTCAGTCTTCAGAGCATCGTGTTTTGTTGGGGTCTCTTCTCAGCCATTCTTAGGATTTCTTTCTTCCTGGTTTATTTTTTCCCTTTCCACCATGCCAGACAGCAAAAGTACATCATTCCATGCTTTGCTGTCCAGGTATTTTTGATTCCATACATATGCCAAATCATTTTCAAAGCATAGAAGAAGTTTGCTTTTCATGAACTGGTGCTTTTTTTTTGCCATAGGCTCCACATCCAGCCTCTTCTTTTCATCTCATCTTCATGATCTTTCATTTGGATCTGCTAAACCAAGGGGCTTCTGATTTTTTGCCACGTGGTATTATTTCTTCTGTGTTTGAGACCTGGTTTTAAGTTCTCATATCCTAAACCTAGTCTCCTTTTCTTTCATTAACTCTTGGTTAATGGTCCCTGAGTGTTTCAGTAATAATGAAATGCTTCCTTTAATCCCAAAGGGCTGGTTACTTTGTCACTTGACATCTTGTTTTCTTCATCTAGTTTGTAGGCAGACATCTAGTTGAAAGGGAAGATGTTCCAATAATAAAAGCTTGTCATCAAATACCTAAGCTTTTTTCCTTCTTCACTCACAAACTACAAATGTATCTTGAAAATCTGGAAAAAAATTTATATGTACAGAGTAGCCAATATTTCTAAATGACCTGATGGCCACCAGCAAAACCACCAAACTGAAAGAGTCTTTTAGTGCTATTTCATCCTGCTTTTAAGGGGTGATCACACTTCTAGTGTATACATGAGTAGAAAAATAAGTCTTAGTATGTGGAAGTTAATGGTCTTAAATGCAAAATTGGGACATTGATTTTGTTTTTCTCATTCTTTGATACTGATCACATTTTACCTGTGTTCCTGGAAATTCTTCTTTGAGATATGTGGGTTTTTTACAGAGCTGAAATTACTGCTCTGACTGTGGTCCAAATAATTTTCTTTTTTGTTCAGATGTGTCTTTGCACATCTGGAAATCCTTAATGTTTTACTGCTATTAAAAATTAGTATCAAATGCTTCCATTTCTTTATAGTTTTTGTATTTTTATCCTGATAAATATCTCAAGATGAGGCCTTTTCCCAGACTTCTTTCTCTTCATGTGAAAAATAATTGCTGTTATTAAGTATCTAGCTCTCATGTAATATTCAGAACTATGGAACATTCCTGATGTTATCATTTGGAGCTAGTTAAATATTTTGGGATTTGAGGAGGCAAGAAGTTAAGCACAGACCTAAATTCTTCCCAACTCATGCTTCTTACCCCTCATTCATTTCACTGACATTGACAAACATCTAACATTTTACGTGGGGTTTTTATTTAGCAAACCTTGGAAAATTTGATGTCATGTTTCTGTAATTTGAAACTGAGCTCTTGTTTGAATTTGACTTATCTATGCTTGCTGTTAAGAAAAGGCTTCTTGAAGGAGACTTGAGCTGGAGTGTGCTTGGCTAGAACAAAAGCATTAATTGAACGTGAGTTTACTTCAACAGTAAATAAGCAGTGACTTCTCTAAAGATGGGCATTACAGCATAACCTGTTGTCATTATAACGGAAAACAAAGCTGAGAGTTTTAACTTCAGAAAATGTGTAAAAACAAGTCCTCATCCACTAGAAGTGAGCATTTGCTTTAAAAATGTTCAGAAAATTAGTTTAGCTTTCAATATAAGTCTATTTGGCAAAACCGAAACTTGCTGCTAAAAGGTTTTAAAATATTATACCTTAATTCCCCTGATGTCCTGTCTTTATCTGACAGATTAAAATTGCAAGGCCTATGCACAAAGATTTATCAGTAAATACAATATAGTCTGATATGTATGGGTAACTTAATGTTGTTCTCATCTTTACACTTTAGTATAACATGCCTTACAAGAAAATTAAGAACACACACCCTATTTGTAAATTAGTTTAATATGCAAGAAACCAGACAGCATTTTGGGCATTAAAGCTGTCTCAGTTGGCTCGGTAAAATTTAAAGGACAAGGTAGTATTTAATGTCCTCTCAACTAGTAGTATTAGTACAGCTCTGATATTCTGCTAGGTGTACAAAGAGGTTGAATTGCTCAGCATTGCATGAGGTCAGTGTATGAGAAATGTATGAGCATTTTAGTATTGCTTTTATTAAGAAATCTATGCTCTTGAATTTAAGGGGAGGGACATCCTGTATATTGTGTTTAAAATAAAGTTAAACTTTCTTGTACTAAATTTGAGTACTTCTCTACTGCTAAAACATTGACAGACAGAAAAAAAAATTGTTTCAAATTTTAGAGCCAAAGTTTTGATGCTGGGAGACTTTTTCTAGGATCTTGAAATAAAAGCACTTTTCCTAGTTGAAAACTTTCCTTGACTTCAATGGTGGTTGACCTTGGCTGGACACCAGATGCCCACCAGGCTGCTCTGTCACTCCCCTCCTTTGCAAGCCAGGGTGGGGAGAAAATAAGAAAAAAAATTCATATGTCAAGATAAAGGCAGTTCAGTAAAACAAAAGCTTCACATAAAAGCAGGCGAAAACAAAAGATTTATTCTGTACTTCCCATCAGCAGGGGATATCCAGACACTTCTTGGGAAGCCAGTCTTTGGTATGTGTAGTGACTGGCCAGGAAGACAAATATCACAATAGCTGATGCCTGCCCCCTTTTCCTCTTCCTTTCTCTTAGCTTTTGTTACTGAGCAGACCTCATATGGTACAGAATATCCCTTTGGTCAATTTGAGTTGGCTGTCTTGGCTGTATCCCCTCTCAAGATCTTACCCACCTCCATCCTACTGCTGGAGGGGTTGGAGAGAGGGCACAGATGCAGTGCCAGTGCTGCTCAGCAGTGACCAAAGCACTGGGTGCTGTCAGCCCCTTTCCAGCTACCAATGCAAAGCTCAGCACTGGGAGGCTGCTCTGGGGAAATGAGCTCCAGCTCAGCCACACCCAATACATCTTTTTAGAGTAGGTCTCCAGATGAATTAAGAACATATAATATGGGGGGAGGGGGAAGGAAAATACTGTCCTGAAATGTTCTGTACAAATCTGATAAATTGCAGTAGATGTGGCAAATATTTAAGATAAGCTAACAGTGTGTTTGTTTAATAATGTTGACTTTCCCTCAATCCTTGTTATTTTCTCTTCCAGCTCATCTGTTCTTTTAGTGTCTCTGCTTGCCTTAGGTTTTGCTGCCTTTTCTATGTCAAACTCACTCCTGTATCTTGGATATGAAGGGAGATGTCACTGTTTTGTAAGAAAAAGCCAGAATAATCTTGCTAAAAACTTGTGACCATCATTCCAATGGCCTTTGTCTTAGTTGCAGTACTTTAACCATGATCCAGATGCCGTTCACAGTCCTACAGAGTATATTTGCCCAAGCACATCCCATGCTGCAAAACTGAAATTACAGACCTCTGATCCACTCAACAGCAATTGCATCACTTTTCCCCTTTTACTTTAGAATGTATTGAATCTAAACCATACCTATTATTACTCTTTTTTGGATATGTTTTTCTTTGGTTTCTTGTCATTTCTTGTGAGTGAATATGTATAGATAAACCTCTAAGGTTTTTTCTTTTCTTAAAACTGTAGCTGCTTTTGTCATGATCTTTCAATTGAATGTATCTGAATTTTTTTTCCTGAAGGTTTTGCAAAATTGTCTCTTCCCTATCAGTCTTCAGTACTCTTCCATAACTTGACAGACTCCTGATGCCAGTTTCTTGACTTAACACCAAGTGGCGTTTTCTTTTTTTTTCCCCAGTCACTACCTGTATTACAAAGCATTCTACTAAACTGGTTTGTGAGGCTTCTTGCTTTGATTCTTCCTTTCAAAAGCAAGTGTAAGAGAGTAATGAAAATATTTGGAAGAAAGTGTCATGTAACATTGAATTGCGCATAGAATGGGGCTTAAATTTTAAGTAAGGTGTTTGTTCAGTGGATCCATGAGAGCAAGATTTTTTTCCCCCAGTGGTAAGTTTGTCCCAGAAATTAAGCTTTTGGGAAAAGAAACCAGTTGCACATAAATTTGACAAACAGTTTTGTCTTGACTTAGCAACACTTGAAGATCAAAGCATTTCAAATGCATAAAAATTGAATACCAACTTTTAGATTGGGATAATGGTCGAAGTGCATTGCAAGATAAACTGTGCTAGTGATAAAATATTCTTTATTAGACAGGCTGATATGATTGGGCAAACAGTGATATGTGGTGTATCATTGAGTTTCTGAAGGTTAGTGCAACAACTAGAAAGACTGGTTTACTTCATGAGGAGAGGGCAGCATGCAGTGGTGAAAGGTAAAACTAAAGGAATTTCTTACTGCAGGAAGGTGTAGGAGGGGTTATCATTTATATTGTAAAAACTTTGGGAAGTGCCATTTTAATTACAGATTTGAAATCTGCTAGTGAAGAGAGGAAGAAATGTAGAGGTTCTGTTTCAATAGTATGAACTAATGGGTATTGATCTGAGACAAATAAATTCAAATTGATTTCTCACAAAGGTCAGCACTTCTTTATTATTCAGTTTGGATGTCCAGGTTAGCAGAGAAGTCAGTCAAATCCTCTGAAAAACTGGGACTCTGATATTTAAGTGCTTTTAATGTGGTATCAAGAATTGGAGAGCAGACAACCTTGGCTGTCTCTTTTGTGTGTACAACTGAGTATTCATGAAGATATTCTGTATTATTATCACAGAGTGTTACCTTAGTTCCTTGTGAAAAGGTTTTGAGATGATGTTCTCAGAACCATCACTTTGAGCACTGAACTTCTTGTATTTTTCTTCTTTAAATCAGTTTTGAGTCTTCTGGTTTTTATTTTACAGCATGTTTTTAGTTTGGAAGAATATATTGGAAAAATTATGGCTATTGACCCAAATTACCAAAACTTACTTCCTATACTATGGTTGCGACCAAAACATAAGCTTTATAAGCTACTCAAGAGGCTGGTATTGGTCCTCCTTCTGTCTTTACTGCATAGGAGAGAAGTATACATTTCCTGCACTCAGCATGACAGCTCTTCAGAAGACTTGAAAAATGAGTCTTTCCCATAGGTTAGTTCCAAATCCTGATCAGACAATCACATTATTTAGACTCCCGTGTCTTTCTCCTTGTGGTTCATACATTCATGTGATCTTTTTCCTTTTGCACACTGACTGGGCTTTTAAGTGAAAAAATCTAGAGGAACAGATCATCTCAACACTTGATTGATGTCTGTGTTACTGTGGTCTTTGACAAGAAGAGTAATCAAGAGAAATTCTTCTATAGCCGTTCTAAGCAAGTGATGTCCATTCTAAGTCCTTGTGATGAATGTGCAGGCAGACTTCTTAAAGCTATGCTCCTTGTTCTTATAAGCATTGACATAGACACTTCATTAGAAACTAAAAACTTGGCCAAACGTGTAGCTTTTTGAGGAGGCCACAAAAGACATCTCTCTGGAGCTGACATTCGCTCTTTTCCCCATTCCTTTGAAATTTAAAGTCTTCTGGTTCAAGAGTCAGAATTTCGAGGACTTGATAGTGAAGTGGAAATTGTCCTGGCTAGGCTTTTCATGTGCTGTCTGTCTGTGTGTGTGTGTACTTGCACACATATGAATGTGCTGGGGTATTTTTCCCTAAGGAGGGGAGGGGTGGAGGGATTTTGAATCAGATTCATCACATAGGGAAAGATTAATCCAGTTATTGTTTGCTTAAGTTATAAGCAACAGATTTTTATAATACAAAGTTTTAGGCCATTATTACTATTTAGACATCATTGTTTGTCTGTGCTTATGGCTATGCAAATATTTTTCTGTCAAAAATTATTGAAATCCTAATTTTTCAAGAAGTGTAACAGATCAACTTTACTGCTATCTGAATTGGATGAAAAGAGATGGAAGAGACTGCCTACATTAGAACATTTAATAAAAAAGAAAACTTTGAAAGTGCCATGCCATTATTAAGTTTTCTTCCTCTGAGACTGGGGAATTAAAAATGTAAAAACACAACATTTCTCACGGTTTATGGCAATAGCACAGTGAAAGGATGTTATTTAGATTAATCATGCACAAAAACTCAGCAGGATTCTATAGGAGTCTCTCTCTAAGTAAACTTTATGAAAAGTCAATCATGCTTTTTTTGATGGCTTCCTTATTCATCTTCTTTCTACATATAGACTCAGCATTCCAAGCATGCCAATGGGGTCTCTCTAGAGAAAGGGTATTTATTAGAATTTGACAAAGAATATAACACTCAAAATGGTCAAAAGGGCAACTATATCTTGTTTCTAAATGTGGTCAAAATCAACTCTTGAACATGTCCAAGTCCTCTGAAATAATGATGTACTCTCCTACTTCACGTCACCTTGAGCCCAGGTAGAGTATGTTCAGATGTAGGCTTTAAATTGTTAAGCCTTTTCCTTCCTAAAGTGACACTAACTGGCAGTGATCTTTGCCCTAGCCCTGATTAGTGGTCTTTCTTAAACCCAGATTTCTTAGTTGATATGTTTAATTGATAAGTGAACATCTGTAAAGTGATATGTCTATGAAGGGAATTAGGTGACAATGTGGGCTTTGACAAGCATGCTCAGCCTTGCCTGCCTGCACACTTTTGTAGCAATACAGTTTAGATCTCTGTAAAAGGTTGGATGATCAATAGCAACAACAACCAGGTGTCATTGGACGTTACCTCCTGTCTTGTGTGGTTTTATGGAAACCTGTTATCCTTTGAAGTTTACAACTGAGGTAGTCAAGTTCTTGGGGCTGTTTGGTTTTGCTAAGTCCTGGCTCTGTTTGGCCTTGTGTGAAAACAGAATTATCAAAAGCCATTTCACTTAGACTGCTTGAATTTCTGGTGGAAAGATCCTCTTGTCCCTTTTATAGATGGCTCATCTTCAGTGGCCAGAATGTCTTTTCTCCATTCTAGGCTCTCTGAAACAATGATGAAACAGGGTATTTGTGCCTTTCACACTTTTAACTGGTCATGGAGATAAATCTTAAATGAGACTGAGGGAAAGTTGTGTGGTTTTTGTTTTATTTTTTGTTTTATTTTTTCACTCTAATTTTTGACCTTGCCACACAGAATTTCTCTAAGCTGTTGGCAGTTCCTCCACAGTGCTGCATTCATTGGCCTTCATTTATTTGAAGGATTTGAGGTGGTTTCTTGTCCTTCACTCTGTTTTTCTAGTTGTTTGCCAAATTTCTTCAATTTATATAATCTTTTAAAGTCTTGTCTCATGGACATCATCAAAAAGGAAATTTTGAACCCAGTCTTTAAAAGATGATATAACTTTGAGGTTCTACAACTTATACACTCTAATATGTTTCTAGAAAGTTTTTACATTTTTAGAGTCTTAGAAAATTCATGTAAGCCTAGCAGTAATTACAAGATGAAAGAAAATTACATGAAATACATTTTCACACAAGTCTGATTCTTGATAGTGAAGAACCCTGAAGTCCTTTTTCCCATTTGCTCAAAACAGTATCATCTTAAATTGTGGATCAAAGTTCAGATGCAGACTGGACAGACTGATAAGGAATTAACACCATCAGTGGCTGTTGAACAGAACAGTGGCGTTAGAGCTTTTGGCTCAGAAGTGATGATAGATCTTCTGGCTCACAGGTTCAAGCAGCACTGATCAGCAGATGCTGGGAATGTGTGTTGGTGGAGCACCATGCTGTGCATGCCCACGAACTTTTGCAAAAGCTTTTGCTGCTTGCTGTAGCTGTCAGCACAGCACTGGGCTAGGTAGATCTTACTGGCCATGTTTTATGTCATGTCACTTGGTGCTGTCACTGTCCTTCACTCCTTACTGGGTATTATGAGTATGATGCCACTTTGAAAATTCAGTCTGGGCACCTCTGGTTATTACTTTCCTCCCATCTAAGATATGTTTGTTTTCACTGCCTGTTAAGAGGAAACTGGTTAACTGGGGTTGGCTTATGAGGAAAAAAATTATTTTGACCAAGTGGATATATTTGGGTCTAAAATATTACAGGTTCAGAGCTGGGTCCTGCATCACTGTGTAATGGGAGATAGGTTAGTGAAGGATTTATTATTTATATGAAAGTCTATTTTATGTATTTGAGCTAATTTTACTCCTAATTCAGTAATGAAAAATAGAGCTTTTATGTAGTGCTATAATTGGAAATACTTTCAGATACTTTACTGCATGGATTCTTACTGATATATGCATTGCTGACAGTTTCTTTTTATTCCAAAATGTTCCTTTGTTTTGTCTTGCAGGTCTGTATAGATCCAGGATGTGCTTCCCAATTGTGATTTCTTTTGTCCACATGTTTTGCATATTACGGTGATACGTGCTCATTAATCATATAATGATAAGAGTTTTAGTAAACACAATTTCCCTTTTTTTTTGTTTTGTCTTGCAGGCACCAAGTATAGACGAAAAAGTAGATCTTCACTTTATTGCATTAGTTAATGTAGGTGGTCATCTCTATGAATTGGGTAAGAAACTTTTTATTCATTCTTCCCATTTGTTAGAAACAAATGCAAGTAAATGCAAGTGATGCTGTTAACTCTCAAAGTTTCAGAGAGATTTTTTGATGTTATGTAAGGCTTAGGTTCTTTTCAGTTGCATCTTAGGGGTCTTGGGATTTCTTTCAAACAACTACAGCCCTCTTCCCGTTGGCTGTTTTTTGGGGTTTTTTGGGGGTTTATTTTTTGTTTTGTTTTTTTTTTTTTTTGTTTTACCTCCCTCAACTCCATCCTATTAAGATAAAATGGTACAGAATACTAAACTGCATCCAAACTTCTATGGTCCTTTATAAGGACAGGAAGCAAGCAAAATGGATAAACACTCAAAATTTCACAGGACATGTATGTTCCTGAACTGTTTGTGGAAGTATTAACTGTGTGCCACTTCAGAAATGTTAGCTATATTATTAAGTAGCATGACACTGTTTAAACTCAAAGTAAATAATCAGAGTACTAAGAGTTATTAATATTCTGCAACTCACTTGTAATAGTCTGGTCAATTTTTTCTCTACTTTTTGTGGTCAATAGACAGTTAACTGTGCAACAGTAGTCCTTATTTTTTTTTTAAACACAGCTATTTTTTCCCTTTTCAGATTGTGTAGCACTTAGTTCTGCTCAGATATCTCTAATGACTCCAATCTTAAATATGTTGCTGGGCAACTAGGTTTTCCAGCAGCCTCTTCAGAAATACAGTAAGCAGATCAGCATTTAAAAACTGCAAGTCACTGATCTTTCCTAATATAATTTTTGCAGTATTTTATGGTGATAGAATTTTCATCTTTTGAAGATCAGCATGTAATTAATCACAACATGGAGCATAAGCAACATATAAGAAGTGCCTGTGTTAATGTTAAGTTGATCTAAGAGGTATTACCAGGGATAAGTCATAACCAATAGGCAAACATTTTTTTTATTTTATGATGCTGTGTATCTCTCAGTAGACTAGATCAAAAAGGTAAATACTATAGGATGCAATAAATATTTTATGGCTCTAAATTTCAAGGCATAAGGGATGACTTTCAATTTTTTTTTGTTGTCTGCTACTATTTCTGTGATACATTTTTATTGTCCATTTATTTATGCTGCTTAAAAAGCAGACTACTATGTTTACCTATTTTCTGTATGTGTGATGCAAGAGAAACTCCATTTGAATTTTTCCTTAAATTTAAAAATTAGAAGGAGAAGAGGCATTTAGCTCTTCTGTACAGTGGAATGTCAATAGTACTATTGCTTTTGTTCTTAAAAGAACTTCTCTCTGTACCAGTGGAAGAAAGGAAAAAAATCCCTAACTTAAAAGTAGGAAAATTGAAGGTTTTTCAGTTGTTTGGAAGAAGGTTATTCAATTTATTCATTGGCTTCAGAGAGCATGGGCAGCATGTGGGCTCTGGCATGCAGAAAATGCTAAGGAGGCACATGGTTATTAAATGTATATTATGTTTTTGTCATAGAAAACACATTATTTATAGGCACATTAAATTAAAATGTTGTTTTACCAATATGGACATAAAAAAGCCCCAAAATTAAGGTAAACTTAGCTTGCAACACTGCAGGGTATTCAGTTCTGTTTCCTTGGCATTTTCTGAGGGTTTTGCCTTGTATCTTCAGTCATGGTAGTTACAATAATGAATAACATCTTGTTCATGTAAATCCAAAAGTTTTATAACATCAAATCTATTTTTAGCTATGGAAAATGTAGTTTGGAAGTGTTGTCAACTTTGGTGGCATCTTTGGGGAGGGAAAAACCTTTTACAGGGAAGACAGAGCCAAAAGTGATTTTGGTTTAGCAAATGCTTAGGATACCCTGACATAAGTTTTCATACTGTTAACTCTTTGCAAGTAACCTGAAGCATATTTATATGGATGAAATTATTTTTAAATGCTGCGAATGACAAGCATTATTCTATTGGAAATGCAAGGAAAAAATATTAAAAAAAACGATAGCAACCCTGTTTAAATGCTGTCAAAGAACTTAATACTTAGAGCTGTTGTGTTTGTTTGCTAATCTGTTTTAAATGACAGAAACATTTTCAGTGATGCCAGATTCTTCAGAGTGGTAGGTTTGCTACTCTGGTCTGTTGTGGAGTCCCTGATCACAGCTGTCAAACACCACAGACATACAGCTGTCTGTCTGCGTAAATCCATCAAGCGTAGCTGAAATTTTCTGCTCTACTTGAAAAACTGAAGTACTATACCAGCACTAAAACAGCAACTTAAAGCCTTGAAGTTTTCAAATTAAATATTGAAAAATATTTCATCAATTTGATTGGATTATTTTTTAAAAGCAACAGACTGTATATAATGATACCGGTAGAAGCAATCAGCAGTGGAGAGACCCAGAAACAGCCAGCTGCATGTGTGAACTTTATGAAAAATGAGACAGCATTTTTGAAAGTGAAGTACAAAAAAAATCTGTTTAAATAGTTTTAATAGGAAAAATGAAGCTTTTATAATTTTATAAATGTGTTATTCAATCCCACTTTGTCTTTCAACAGATGGGCGCAAGCCATTTCCAATAAACCACGGGGAAACCAGCGACGATTCTTTTTTAGAGGTGGGGATAGAGAACCTTCTTAAATGGTGTTATACAAAATTCTTGCTGTATTTCCACAAAATTTATAAAATAGACATATGAAAATACCTATACAAGTCTAGCTATATTTATAGTTGGATGAGGAATAGAGCGAGTGGGATTGTGAGGCAAAATTAGGTTTGAAAAGAGATACTTTGGAACACTTACGTCGTGACTCTGGATCAGAGAGTATCATAACATAAATGTCAGAAGGGTTGACTATAACACACGATCAGACTGACTTATCTTCTGTGCTTAGATTTTCATATACTCCTTCCTGCTCTTTTTGATTAGTACATCTAACAAGAAGTTAGCAGATGGAAAACTTAAAATTTTTCATTCTCTTTCCTTTGGTTTATAGTTTGATAGGTGTCATGCTGGACAGTCGATTTTCATTCTCACCCTTGCTAATAATCATTCTTCTCCAAATTCCCATCTTCTTTTGGGTGCTTCTTTGTATCATGAGCTGAGAAATTAATTGGGAAGGGATATACTAAGTTGGAAGGATAAACTGTCATCCCCACAGAACAATGCAAAGTTGAAGTTGAGAGAAGGCAATGCATAGATCTGAGTTTTATGATATCCAGACTGGATTGGCATTACAAAAGGAAGAAGCCAGAGAAACTAAAACAAACAAAATCCAAAATTATTTTATAGTTTAGAAGCATAGACTAATGTCTGTAAAGTTTGCAAATAATTTGTGCTTGCTTGGACAGGGGAAGAAATTGGATAAAGCCTTCCTTATTCCATATGTGGCTTTTTCCTGTTTTTGCTGATAACATGTGTTCTCCAGATTGCACCCTAAAGCTAGATGAATGAATTACTTAAAATCTTTCAATTACCCCACCCAGCTTAGATTCATCTTGAAACAAAAGAAAAATTTCTGAAGGCAGCAGTACTGGTTAAGGCAAGCTTCAGAGATGCATTTAGAAAGGCAGACAAGCAACACATCTACTGCACAAAGCAATATTCAGTCACAAAAATCATCATTGCAAAGGTCCTTCATAAAACTTTTGCTCTTCTAGGCTGCCCATATAAGCACCATAAGTAATCTTGAGTAGTGATAACTCACAGCAGAAATACAATTTATGTAGATTTGTCACACTATTTAGTAAACCTTTATGGAAAAATCCCTTTTGAGCACAGTTTGGATAAAGCATATCTTCATATTTCAGTTGTATTTTGTTTGGGTTTTTATAACAAATATGACTTACACTGTTTTTCATTTTGGGGTTTTTTGTACTTTCTTTTCCCCTAGGATGCAATAGAAGTTTGCAAGAAATTCATGGAACGTGACCCAGAAGAATTAAGATTTAATGCAATTGCACTGTCTGCAGCGTAAAAACCTTTTCCAGTGGGGCAACTCTATTGCAATGGATTGTAAGAATAAAACTGTTGCCATATGTTAATAGTACAAATTTTGATACTTCCTTAACATCTTGACTAATTGTAGCATACGTGGAATAAACTTTGCATTTGTCCTTGCTATATTTTGCTGCTTGTTCCTACAGCAACTTTGGGTATTTCTATACAGGCATGCATTTTGTGCAAGATTTCTATGTGGAGGGTTTTTTCCCTTCCACCCCCTTAAAAGTTTTGGGAATTGCTGTCTGTGATATGTCTTCATAATAATGATGAACTACTTCAGAGTCACATTTGTCACATGCACAGGTAGCATCTGAGTGGAGAATGTGGTATGGTAATGGCTGAGAACTTGGAGTATGAGGCTATCTCCATCTTTTATTTATAATGGTGCAGGAATATCATAAGAACTTCTTCAGGTGACTCAAGTGACAAAGACATTTTTTCAGTGCATTATTTATAAATAAACACATGGAAGAAAACAGGCAGAAAAAGGACTATTCTTACTATTGGTGAGCGCTAACATTTTAAAATTATCTTAATGTTTACATTTTGAATAAAACTTCACTTTGTTTCTCAAGTCTAATAATGTTAATAAATTGTAAAAAAAAACCCTTTAGTTAAACCAGTGTTTGCTATTTGTATATGTGGAAAAATGACATGGTTTTTTTCCCCCAAAAAGGTACATTAATTAGGTAGGATTGTGGAGGGCACACACAGGTGAATACAGCAATGTGCAGTACCTCACCTAACTGAAATAAACGATAGAAAAGTGTTGTTTCTTGTAATGAAGTTTTATTTAGCAGCAACAGAAACAGACTGGAGATTTTAAGGCAGCCGTGATAGCTGTATAATTTCCTCCCCTGTAGGAATATCTATTGTAAGTTTGTTAGGTGGCATTATTGAATGCTATGTGATAGCCTTCCCCGGTGCCATCCCTCCCACTCCACCCACTGATCTTAAGGTTGACCAATTTCTATACCTGAATTAGTAACATTGTGGTTGTTTTGAGTTTGATTTTCTTGCTTGGTTTTGGTTTTGAGTTCAGTTTTTTAGCTAATCAATCTCAACACTTTAGGATTCTTGTGAAGATTGGTTTGGGTTAATGTGCATGTTTTTGACATTGCAAAAAATATTCCTTATTCACTCCTTTGAAGTGGAATAATTTGGGTTTGCTTCTAGTCAAACCTGCTGCCAAAGGAAACTGAACCCTCCATATCCCAGAGGGTGCTTTCATTCTCAGTCAATTGTCATTGCAGGAAAAATGAATGGGGTTAGGCCAGAAGCACTCTGGCAGAGTTTGCCTTCTTTATAGAAAAGAAAGAGGCCTGGGAGTCTGTCTTATCATTCAAGAACATCTCTTGCACTCTAAAGAAAAAGTTGGAGTGTCTGTCTAAAACATGTCACCTGGAGAGTCCAGTAACAACAGCAGTCTGTTTTCTGTAAGTGGGCTGGTTGGAAAAATGAAGGAGAAGAATGACACTAATGAGCTTCTATTTTTGAAGCTTTTGCTTTTTCACCCCAATAAAATGCAGTATCATTAAGACTTGCTTTATATTGCTCATTAGTAAAGCCCTGAGACTTGCTTTTAAATAAAAATCAGAGGCTTTGGTAACCAAACCAGCTGTGTTGTTTTCTTGCTAATATCTGCAAAATCAAGTAAATGTTGTCACCACTGAATTAGGATACTGTATATTTTAAGCTAATGGTGACTTGGAGGGTTGCCTTTCAAGCAAGCCACAGTTAATATAGATAAGGCCCTTTTAGGGTAGGGAGGAGGGTGAGGAAAGAGAGGAAGTGCAGTTCAAAGCCATTAAACAAGCTACATCAATTGTCTGCTCTAGGGAAATGGTCTCATCATATATGGTCTTCAGTGTTCATAAGATTTCTGTGGGTTTAAGTAATAAATGGTGTGTCTCTGTTTTTGTGCAACTGTTTATTGCAAAATCCCTTCAGAAGTGGAGCTCCTTTTTGGGTACAAGGACTGATTAGACAAATTCGGGACAAAGGATAATAAGGTTAGAATAGTAAATTTGAGTGGGATTTTCTGTGGTCACACTGAAAAACACATCTCGAATCTTAAGTAAAAACTTATAAATAAGAATTCTTAGTATTTTGGCAATATTGTAGTTTTGCTTAGCTACATGGTCTTCAGATCAGTTGTTCTGCACGGTAAGGTTTCCCTCTTTTATATTGAGTGTTAATTTCTGCTTTATTAATACGTAAGTTAATATGTAGGTGCATTTCAGTGAACACTGCTTTGAGATGCCAAAGGAAGAGCAATGCACTAGTTTTTGTGTGAACTGTATCTGCTCACTGTGTGGTTCCTTGGTAGAAACTGTGAAAGACTGCAGTGCAGAAATTCATCTCACCCAACATGTACCGTAACAGCCTCCAGAGCCTGTGCAACCGTGTTTTGGCAGAGGCTTTGGCACTGTCTCAAGGAGCACAGGAAGTAATGGGCTCTACAAGCTGCTGGAATATCTCCATCATTGAAACAACCTGTATAACATGAACAAAAAAGTGAGGTATGAACATTTGGCTGACTTGTAAAATCCATCAGGGTCCTGATGAGAGGCTGATAAGCTCTGCAGACCCTATGGTGCTTTTGGCTCTGCGACGCCCCAATGTCTGCATCATCACCTGAGCCGTACAATCTCTGCTTATTAGCTCAAGCTCTGTAGGAAAATAGTTCTGTATTTTCTAACTGGTGCAGCCCTGCCAGAGCCTTGACACTTTGTGTGGAGGAGCGTGGCTTGGCCACGGGCATGCAGTGCCAGGAAATCCCTCCAGCCTCTGCAGTCTGGCCCAGCTGTGCACACCATCTTATGGAAATGGTGTGTGTAGGAGTGAGGAGATGATGCACTCTCCGTGCTTACATTAATTTTTAGCTGAGTGGAGCTGGTGTGCTATTAAGAACTCAGGATTGTTCAAGCTCTGTTAAGTATATTGGTGCAAGTTTTCCTATGTTATTTACAGACATTTTGTTAAGAAATCATTTAATAACAGCACAATGCCCTTTCCTTTCAGCTGTGGCTGCATGATTCAGTTAAGGGAAGAAGAAAGTTGTTTTCTGACATTGAAATATATGGTTTTGAAAACAAAGACACTTAACGGCCCACATTTACAAAATAAATACGGTCTTTCCTTAAAGGAGCCTGCCTTGGTAGAAAATATTATTGTGTCAAATATTTGTAGAACTCTCCTTGAAAAGAATGTGACGTGAACTGTTGCTTTACTTATCCCTAGGAGCACACATACTGAAAGGGTTTATTTTTGTCAAGCAGAACAATATTGTTTGCTACTTTTGACAGCAACAGTTAGCAGTCATATCTGGTAAATGTAATCTCTCTCTGATCTAGGACTCTGGTGACTTACATTGTTAGTGCAAAGGAATAGTGAAACTATTTTGGTTGCTCAGGCTTACATAGATAATTATCTGTTGATTTAAAATTCACTTTGAGAATGAGATTTATATGTTGGAACTTTTTTTAGTCAGTGAGGAACTTCGACTTGAAAGTTGCTGTGATCCATGCAGTCTACTTAAACATCATCAAATTCCATGATGACTCAAATTACTTAAATTACTTGATCTAAAACATTAAATGCTTCATTTGTAAGAAAAGTGATTTGATTTGTTATGAAATTAAATAAAGCAACCAGAAATAAGTGAGAAATGTGATTTTTTTTTTTGTAACATGACCTCTTTTGAAGCTTGTATTATAGAATTCTTAGTTACATTCTCCTACTTAGGGACAAGCACTGTATTCTTAGATTAAGTGAAAGTCCTTAAAAACTGGAGAAAGGCTGTTGTAGTTCTCCAGAAAAATGTTTGGTAACCTCAGGTAATGCAAACTTATGTCAGCCAGCAGCAGCAGCAGATACATGTTTTATTTAGACATTTTTAATCTTTGTAATCATGGATGTTAAACAGTGAGATGAGAGGGTTGTTTTCTGATGTTCAGGCTTCCCACCCAAGAAAAATGCAGATTCTTCATTTGTATTTGGTCTTGTGGCTGATCTGGCTTGGAACAGGAAAAAAAGGGTAAGAAAAAACCCCTTGTAATTACAGCTTTAGTTATCGTATTATTTCTTGCTGGCTCTATAGCATAGATGTCTCAAATCATACCATGGTGAGGAGCTAACTACATAACTTCTATCCATTTGTAACTTTAATAAATGTCAAACATCTCCCAAGGAACTTATTTCAGCTGGAGTCACTGCACTTTCCCTCCTGTGTGTACCACCAGCAACACTGATTTTAATTTACTGCAGAAATTGATGGCTCATAGCTTATTGGCTTGTTGATCTCCTAAAATTCTTCTTCCCCATTCTAAGAAGGTTTTTTGTAAAACAGAAGATGTGTTCCCAAGTAAATGTCTCAGGAGAAGTGAATTTGTGTGTAGTACAAGTTTTAAGTTATCTTTAAAGTTTAGCACAAGTTTTCTCAGTAGTCCTTTAAAAATTACATATGTTCTGTCATGAGCTATAAAAGCAAAAGATGTGTGCAGCAACTCAAGTTTTACTTACAAAGATATGGAAAGAAAAAATACTACAAAAAGTTCAAGTAGGAAAAGATCATAGAATTGTAAAGGTTGGAAAAGACTTCTAAGATAATTGACCGCAATGTTAAGCTAACGTTGTCATATTCACCACTCAACCATGTCCCCAGGTACTACATCCACACATTTTGAACACTTCCAGGGATGGTGATTCCCCATCATCCCCGGGCAGCTTGTGCCAATGCCTGACTGTGCTTGGATTGAAGAAATTTATCCTTATATCCAATCTAAACCTCCCCTGGTGCAACTGAGGCCCTTTCCTCTTGTCCTGTTGCTTTTTACCTGGGAGAAGAGATTGAGCTCCACCTCGCCACAGCTTCCTTTCAGGTAGGAGTAAAGAGCTTAAATACAGTGTTAAAAAGAAATCTAGTACTCCAGAAATCCCAAACAAACCGAACCCAAAACAAAACAACCTAATGCTGTGGATTAGTATCACAGAAAATGGCTCTTTTCCCTTTTTAAACTTTTTCTGCTTAGCACTTGTCCACCCCTGTATGGGAAGAAAGGATTTCACCGTGTTCAGCCAGCAGACCATCTCGTGCTGACTCCCGTGCTTCGGTCACGGTGGATGACCCTTCGCCGCAGCACAGCGTGACTCCAACCTGCCCCTCGCAGTGGTCACCGCAGTGGGCAGAGCTCGGCGCAGCTCCCACCCAGGACCACGGCCGAGCCGTACTGAGACCGGGCTTTAGCTCTGAGCCTGGGATAGCGTGTGGGGCCGAGGAGCCGCAAAAAATCTGGACAGAGACACGAATAGGCCAGAGCAGTGGGCAGAAGTGTGGGTAGTGTGAGCTAAAGCTGAGTTGAGATCAGTGGGGCTTGGGAGGGAAGCATGGAAGCCGAGCCGTGTGGCTCCAGCTCAAGCCAGGGCACCTCCGCCTCGGTCACTTGGTACGAAAAGCGCACAAAACAAAGTGCGGATCTCTCATGTTTCCCGTAGCTTTGGAAAAGGCTCCTAACTTCGTCCCCAGACGGGACAACGCTGCAGAGCGTGGAGCCGCTTCCCCGGGATCGCGGCGCTGTCTGTGCTTGGCCCCGCCGGTGCGGAGGTGAGGGAGGCGGCCCGGGCTCCCGGGGCTCCCGCCGGAGGAAGGCAGGGAGGCGGCGGCGCGCTGGGCAGTCCCGGCCGGGCGGAGCGGCAGGTGGCGGGGGCCGGGGCGGCGGAGCCGGCCCTGAAAGGTGCGATTGTCCCCAGCTATTCCTGGTATGCGCCGGGGCGGGAGTCGCTGGGGGCGGCCTCCGCCGGCCGGGAGCGCGAGGGGCGCCGCGTCCCGGCGGGAGGGAGCC